>CM037791.1:20998736-21048736 GCA_021229015.1 Solen grandis
TTATTTTCCAACTTGTGGCCACGAGTAAGCAAGATTTATTTTTCGTTTTATTCTTAATTACTATTTCGTGGCCACGAGATAATAAAAAAGAAAAATACCATGTCCCCTCTGTGCTTCCGTACTCATCGTTGTCCAGGGCTTAAAATAAATCTTCAACAAACACAAGTGCATTTTGTATTATACATGTACATTACAATACATAAACACGTGCGTAATTAGAGGTTGCTTCCTTTTTCTTAATAAAATGAATAAGAGATCCAGGAATGGTCGATCTTTCTCTGCAATAAATATTAGTCGCTATATTTATACAAGTCAAACCTGTCCTAAGCGGTCAGTCTAAGAAACATGAGCATGTGACCGCATTACAGAGGTGGTCGCTTAATGAAGGTTAAACATATAACAAAATGCTAATAAGTAATATTAATACTGAATTGACCGCTTAATACAGTGGCCACTTATATAGGTTCAACTTTATATTTTTTATTACATGTATAATTATTGATAGATTAGCAATACTTTTAGGCTAAAATATGCTTTTGAGATAAAAACTTTAAATGGTTTCATTTATTTTATGTTGTTATATCGATTATTGTTGTTGATTCTGTTGTTTAAATACTTTGATGACGTACCTGTACACTCTGCAAGTCTCAACGGAGAGATGCATTCCCAATAAACGGTATGGGGCGAGGGTCTCGTATAAAGTAATTAATAATTTCTTCTGCCAAGAAACGATGCAATCAGCGTCGACCGTCGGCTTAACTTGTTGTAGGAAGCATCTGAATCCTTATTACATAACACTGAAAAAAAAAATGCATTTATCGTTCATTTGCTAAAATAAATCTGATTTCAGGTAGGATTAATCAAATAAAACATTTTTTCCAATAATTTAATACTGTGAAATCATTAATTTTCGTGAGAAACTAATTTTCGTCGATTTCGTGGTGGATTTAATCCACGAATATTAATCCCAGCGAATAATTGTCTCTTAAATAAACTTCACGTTTTCTAGAGCATGGATCCACGAATAAATGTACCCACAAAATTCCCTTTAGTACATAATCAACGAAATTTAATGTCGACGAAAATTATTTATTTTTCAGGAAATAACCATTGATTAATTTTGTCAGCTTATGTTCACCCGAAAGCGAAATTTTTTTTATTTGATATGCCCATTTGATATAATTATGTATATCTATTTTAATACCTGTTTATCTTATATCTTTCTAACACTCAAGCATCGTGTCTAGCGATCAAATATATAATCCTAGGTACTTAAAGTCACGTTAGTTACGTACAATTACCAAGAACAAATATTACCCATGTTGATCTCCCATTTCTTAGCAGTTCCAACCATTTCTTAACTTCAGCTGAACTTGGATATGCGCTAAGATAACGCAAATGTATCGCACTTCATATTTCACTAATGCGTACAAATGTGTGTATACAAATCAGTGTCTACCTTTTTCATGATTCGGAAGGCCTTTCCCAACTCAAGATTGTTTATGTAACCATCTAGTTCCTTCTCGTCAACAGTACTTTCGTTACATTGCTCCATTTTAAATTTAGAGTATCTAAAACAATATGTTGTGCTTCGATGCGTGTGTCAGGAGAACACATACATGTTTTGTATACTTCTAACTATATCTATTGTGAATCTTTTATCCAGGAGTCAAGAAACCTCAATATTTCAATATCTAAGCATATTATTGTGGAAAATGATTTTCACAGTGCAAAATGTTTATGACAAACGACCTCTTTTAATAACTTTTTATTGTACTGTAATATTGTTATAAGTTGAATGTATTATCAAGACAAAGACTGTATTCATGGTTGTAGTATTGTTTTTGTTGCCATAGCTTTAATTATTATAATTACAATTATAACAGAAAATTACCTATCAAAAATGGCAGGAAAATGCCAAATAAGTATATTTTTATCAATCAACAATATTAGAAAGTATACAAAGTAACTTATTTATCTTAGATTCGCCCCTGTACTTCATGATAAGTACATTACAGATCTATGAAAAACCATGCTTACATTCCATGATCCAGAGAAAGCTCGAAGTCGTACAGAACTTGTACTTATTCTCGAATTCTCTTTGAACTACTCCATGGAACGGACAGCCAGCAATCTTTTTATTAACGCAGCTCATGATAGTTTCCCTGGAACTAAGAATAAAATATACTGTTTTGTACGATAATTGCGAAATTTGCTAAGTACCATTTAGTCATTATTTCAGATAAAATGCACGTTTTTCATTTTCCGAAGAAGCTAGCGACAAGTTTATAATGTATTTCAGTCCAGAGAAAAAATATTTATTTTATACTTGAAAACAAGACAAGGTATGGACTTGAAACTTCATATATAAAATTTGACGCAAAATGTTAAAAAGCAATAAATATGCAAACATTAATGTCTTAGATTTGTTCATAAAAAATCCTGTCAACTTACAAAGTATTTATCTATATATTACTCAAAACGTCATTGCCCTGTTAAATTAAATAATATACTCTATTGCAAGCAATTTGTTCGTAAAGCAAGGGTCTGTGCAACAACCAAAAATTCTAGTTAACTATAGATGTTGACATATTTTTAAATATTATTAAAATCTCTGCAAAAATACGTATTGGATCTAATTTAGTGTTGTGAGTCAAAATGATTAAACTTAAAGAACGTAGTATGTCTTTGTTCTCCACGAAGACGTGTAAATCTCCGGCAAGGTTGAATAAGACTATTCGACTATCACTGGCAAACAAAAATATGTATTTCAAAAAAACGTTAACGTCGGAGAATTTACCTCAGCATGACGACACAGTGCATATACAAACCGCCATAGTGAAGTATGAGGCACACATGCAAAGGTAGACCAAAATGTGTGTGTGTGTGTGTGTGTGTGTGTGTGTGTGCGTGTGTGTGTGTAACTCAATGAATAAATAGTTCTTATTCTCATAAACACACCTGCAAGAGGTTACCATATATTGTACGATATCATCCACAGATACAATTCCGTTACCGATGGGGTACTTAAAACCTGCATTCGGAAAACACGATTTCACTTTCTTGGACATGCCTGTGAAAGATTTACCAAGCAGCCATCATCTCTCTTTCATAACAAACAAAAGAAACCAGTATCTTGTAGGTAAGTCATCACTTTACCCAGACCAAGAATCGTCATTGACACTGAAAGTAATTAAGGATACAATCGTTCATTTTATCTTTCATTCAATAGACGATGTCACCCTATAATTCGCCGAATTAGACTGACCAATCAGTGAAACTGTACACAAAAATAAGTTGCAAAAACTTTTTTTCCATTCGACGTAAAATAAATAGTCATCTCGTCACAATTTGTCCTAACTGAACGACAAAGCCATGATTGAAAAAAATAATTGATTCTAAAATCTGATAATATATTTTGGACAGATTATTTGGGACTGTGCACTCAAGTTTCTTAAGTATGTCCATATATTAAAATTTTCTTTTTTGGTTACTATAACTATAACTATTATTATCATTAGTAGTAGTGTTACCATTATTACTACATGTATCTGCCAAGTACATATACATATTCCTGTCACATAAATTTATTTACATGTATTTTCTTATCAGGGGGGAGTCGAATCTAAATTTGAGAACTTGTAACTAAACCATTTTGTCAACAATTGTAACATCTATTCTGTTTGTGAATTGTAGGCTGTACCAATATTTTGTACCTGTCAATAAAATTTGTATAAACTATATATTAAATTGAGGTATATACTATCTATCAGGGGATTTTCATGTGTGGAAGCCTCCCAGCTGGCTTGCGGTAGGTCGGTGGTTCTACACGGATGCCTCCGTGCATTCGGGGTCTTCCTCCACCTGTAATTAGCTGGACGTCGCTATATGACTGAAATACTGTCGAAGCGACGGTAAACTCAAATAGTCAAGTAGTCAAATAGCCTATCTATCAGGGATCGGACAATACCTTCTTTCAAAATCGGTAGCTTCTACGGCTTTTGCCGCGATATGTCCTCGGTACGTGTAGTAAAACTATGAAATAATGAACCAAGTACAGTACCGAGAGATCGAAAACAAAGGTAATGACAGTGTTGATTGCAAATCTATGCTAGCATGATTTCTGTGTTATTATTATTTTTTATTTTTATGTTGTTGTTTTTTTTGCTTGTTGATTTAACACATAATCTCATATAGACTCATTTTTTTCAACATTGGCAAACAGAGCAGACCCTGATCAGACACGTGTTAGATAAATCCATTGTTCAATTAACATCTTAAAGTTCAGTAAATTAATATTCATTACTTATAAGTTTCTCTATGAATATTCATAGGGTAAATGGTTCAACAGTATTGAAGTCGAAATTGAATTGATATGTGTAAATAACTAGTTTAGTTTAAATATATTTTATTGTCAAAATGTTTACAAGTACACACATATCATCAACATGGTTTTAAATATACAAATGACAAATGGGTCTAGCCACAAGTTCTCTCAACTTAGGTTCCCAAACAAAATGAATATATTTGCAAAGAAGCTGGTCATAATTAATGTCAAATAAATATGTCATGAAAAATATGAAAATTTCTGCATTAAATCAAAATGACAATATAATAAATATATAATTGAGCTATACATTATTTTATGTTTATATGTGCTATAAAGTGAGAGGCTAATTTTATAAAAGTAAAAGAGAAGGAAATAATAAACAAATACATCAGAAAACAATAGACATATGTTGGTAACTGGGATAAGCGTTGGTTATTTAGGTTTTAAATAATAAAACTGTAGTAATATTTTCGAATGATCAAGTAGAAAAACGTTTTGTTTCCTCTATAAAGGACTGGACACATAAGATAATAAACTTATTATCTTCTAAAGTTTTGAAACACTAAATGGAGGATATCGTCGTGGTTTTCGAAAGAAAGTGATTTTACAATTGTCATATAACTCGCATCTGAAAAAGTAATGGTCTGTAGTTTCATTTTCATCACCACATAAACACATAGGGTCATCTGTTATATGATTTTAAAATAAGTCATGTTAACGTTCACTATAATTGTTTCTCAATCTTGTATGGATGACCGAAAGTCTACGTTTGCCAACTGTATAATATTTGGGAACCTGTTGTGCTGGAAGCATTTTATTTATATTTGTTTTAAATGTCAATAAGGATTGTGTCTCTTTTAATGATTGTGGAATACTATCCCACAATGTAATTAAAGAAAGTATTACAGAATTTGCAAATATTGCAGTGCGAATCGGAATATATTTTGGGGATTCCTTAAATGATATACTGTTCGATTTTCAACGGAGACAGGTAAAATGTCATTAAGGTAGTTAGGAGTTCGGCCATTTTTTTATCTTAAATGCTAAAATTAATTTCTGATACTTCCTCCTATCGGATAAAGACAACCAACCTATTTCTTTATAGAGATTAGACAAACGTATTGATCGTGTGGTTCCAGTTACTATTCTCGCAGCTTCATTTTGATTTTTTTTCAATGCTTTCCTTTTCATAAGCGGTACAATTATCCCAAACAAAGGAGGCATATTTAATAATTGGGCGAAGAAATGAGATATAAATTTGATTAAGGGAATCTCTGTTTATTTGAAATTTCAGTTTTCAGTTGTAAATAACTGATGCTGGAGATAAAGAATAATTAGTTAAATAAATAATCTGTACTAAAAATGTAAATGCGCGAGAGAATTCAATCGTAAATCCTTCAGATAGTTGTACCATTATCTGCACTATAGCTTTATTTACAAATCTCTTACCGTCATTTCAACTGTATCATTGGCTCAACTGGTTAACTTTCTCTGCAGGCTTGCAATTAAAGGGCCTAAGCCTAAGCCGACTCCTAAACCTACTTTGAACATTTTGTAATATTATTTCGACTTTCATATCAAAATAAGTAAGTATAATACTTAATAATATAATGAACGTACTGAAAATATCATTTCATTGTATCACTGATTTTTCGTCTCTAATCAAAAATAGTTTTCATTGAAATTTTATTATAAACATTGTTTATTCTTGTCGTATAATTATTTCGTTTTGATAGACATTCAAGTCTTATAACGTGTAGGAGAGAGAGAAAAAAATGGAAGGCAATCTGTCCATTAAAAAAACTTATTTGAGTGCAATTGCGGGTTTATAACAATTCATATATCAAAATTAATGAAACCTACCGGTCTAAATATATTGACAATTTAACCCTCGTTTATTCAATTCACAATATAAAAAAATAAATGCGACATAATTACATTAAAGGTTTAAAAAAACCCGATCTCTCAGTAGATGGAGACGATGAAAATAAAAAAGTCTTCACATTTAAAATTACTGGTATTTGGTATTCAGGTATTCAATGAAACATATGCAAGTAATTAAGTGATAATAAGCTCGGAAAGGAAATGGAGATACACCGAAGAAAAGTATGATAGATGAGTCTAAAAAGGAAATCATGATTTAAGAGTAACATACCCGGGAAAATTGACATCATGGTGACTCGCATAACAGCGAAGAGTCCGTGTGAAACATATAGAAATTAAATAACTTTGCCCTATTAGGTTTATGAAACCGAAGTCCTTGACATATGATCATAATAGCATGTGACCACAGAAACACGCGTAATAAGAGTAATCAATGCAAATACGTCAATTTGGCAATGAAATTATGATAAGTTCTCAACTTGTATATTGCACTGACCTTTGTAATACATTCCTTCAGTATAACATTTCAAATAATAACGTCCATTTCTGATTGGTATGTGAAAAATGTTGCAAAGGAGAAAAGGCCAACGGGCATGTCTGTTGATCATGAACTATTAAAACGCTTTCAGTTTTTTAAATACATGTATACAACTATTTTTGCCGTCTTCAGAACAAATCATGTTTCTGATTTGAAATTTGTTGCATAAATTTTAGAAGGCGTATAGTGGTGGAAGCCTTGTGCCAAATTCTATGGCACAATCCTGAACAAGAGGACAATATGACTCTAGACTTCTCACCAGAATACATAAGCTTGAAAAATACAATTGAAGTCGTTACTTGGTTTTACCTGGTTTCCTCCACCTGGAACTAGATTCATGTTTTAGATACAAAGACTTCTTAAGTTAGTCAATCATCTGGAAACCTCAATTTTCATGGGATCAAAAATGCTTATGCATTCATGGGATCCTCAGGTTATCATTAGTTCAAACCAAGAACTTATTCTGAAGATGAATTGTCTATATAATGTATATAGGGAAACTAGCTATCCCATAGAGAACTCTTTTTGCAATGGATTTGCTTTTCTTAGCAATTATGGAACAAAGCTTTAAGGTGGTTATATGTATCAATAGAAATTAAATTACAACCATTGGTTTCATAGAAAAAAAAATGAAATTTTCTAAATAGAGTATATAAGGAAACTAGCCGACCCTCTAATGGCCTCTTTTACAAGGGATAACTTTATTCTAGTAGACAGCCATGGAGTGACCATATATTCCAAATTAAATTCTTACTAATGGTTTCATAGCAGATTTTTTTTAAATTTTCCATATGGAGTGTATAAGGAAACTAGCTGACCGCCTAGAGGCCTCTTATTATTCAAGAGATCAAATTTATTTTTTCTTTCAATTATGGCAGACAGCCATGTGGTAACCATTTATGCAAAATTTAAAAGAAAAAATGCTATGGCAACCAGAGTTCTGTAGGATCAAGTTTATTTTAACTTTTGTGCGGGAACCAGTTATTTATTTATTTATTTATTTATTTATTTATTTATTTATTTATTTATTTCAAATGAAGGCAAATTAAGACAAATTCTGAATTATCATCCCTTTTTTCATAACCGGGTAACTTAAATGAAAATTTCGTTTCCATCGGTGTTTAAACAAATAACCATTTAGAAATTCATTATTTTCTTTCCAAACGCAAAGCAATTCAATGTGTCAACACCGGTCTGGTGCACAGTCTCTATTTATAGATCGGTAAAACAATCACTCGACCAAGCACGCTTAATCTTCAATCAGCACTGACTCAAAGACAGTACTTTTAGCTAAATTTCTAGGAATCAACTTACTACATGTCAATTACCGAGTCTTTTCTAATTGGACGAGAATATTGTTTTCTACAGCATTGTGCTTTTTTTATTTTGATATGTTGTTTAGTTTTTAAATTGTCTTGATTTATGACATTTTTGTAACCATGACCATTATTCTTTTTATTCACTGGAGAGAAAACTCCTGCTACTTCCAAGAAGAAAAATAAAAGTCAATAAAAGACGCTTTTAAACGCTAACAATGCAGTTCCGACCTGAGTCGAGGAAACAGGCCGATGTCCTTTGGCGCAAGGTGAGTATGGGCTATGTTCAAGTCGTCCAGATTTTTGTCGTCAGCAGTACGCTCTCTTCCGTCGACAAATTTCTTAAACAACTTGAACACCAACGCGCTGAAGGCACTGAAGTTGTGTGTGTCTCAAGTGAAAGAGTGTTTGACGAGCTGCAGATCTGCTGGGTAACTTATTTTTTTACATAACTATACCAAAGTAAGATAAAATTATAAAATTTTGCTCCTGTTTGATTTAGATATGCATAGTGATATAAATCTTATAACCTGTAGGGAGAGCCAGAGTGCCGATGTGTTTATTGTTAGCATTCCATGGAAAATGGGAAAAGAATCTTGTAACAACCTTGTTCATTCGTGATTAAAGCGGGTTTATAACTTTGGGTTTATTGGTATCGCTTGAATATTTGACCCCCGTTTATTAAATTGACTTTGATAAACAAAAGAAATGCGACAATCTTGTCCTCTCTGCATTATCGGCGCTTTGATTTGTACTCAGTAGTTTATCTAACGTAGAACAGTTGAAGTAATAGATGTAAATATGCAAATTTGTTGCTAAGGCCATTGGCTCCTAGCTTATTTCAGATAGTAGACATAAAGGTTTCGGTCATTTAAATAACAAGCATAGTGGAGGTATCTGAGGTCGATAGTTAAAAGTGATTATTGGTAACTTACACGGATTTGTATCGTACTTCAAGCTTTCAATGTAGGTTATTGTAACACCATAAAATGACCGAAGCCTGTATATTTACTATCCAAAATTATTTTTGAGCCACCTTTATATCAAAACAAACTATATTCCTCCGCATGGTAAAGTGATAGTTACACATCATTATAGAGAAATTAGTTATTTTGTGCTTTTATGCCACATGCAATTATTATGACCCATATTTATTTTCATTTTTATTCATTTTTGACACAAAATTGATTTAATACTTTTGCTTAATTTTAGAATACCGGTGTTGTCGAGTTATAATATGTTAAATCGTTCAATCATTTTTACAATATTGAGAGGTTATTAGGTTTTTATTTGATACTGAATAAATACAGTGAAACTTCGGTGACTCGAACACTGAAAGCTGGAACACTATGCTTTACTCAAACACATTTCAAGGTCCCGGCAAAACTGTTCTTTACTCTTTCTTGTTCGACCTAGGATGAGTCGAACACTGATGGCTGGAACTCTCGAACTTAATTTCCATGGAGATAAGCACAGGCATTTATTAATTATTATTGTTAAAGTAATTTGCTGAATGTTACTTGTTTTCTTTTTGAGCTGAACATTTATGTTATCTGATTGTGCTATATGTGTGGATTATTCACAATAGCTTTTTTCTGCAAAAGAAAAAAGTAAACGGAGTAAGCCTTTGCTATCTTAATGATATTGCGCATATAAAAACAGATATAAACGGTATTGTAAACATAGAAGATTTGCAACTGTTTCTTTTATTATTTGCTGATGACGCTGCTGTTTTTGCGCGCGACTCCAAATCTTTGCAATCAATACTTAATGATATTGAGAATTACAGCAATATATTGAAGTTAAAAATAAATGTTGCCAAAACAAGAATCATAATATTTGAGAAAAAAGGACATACAACATTTGATTTTAATTTGAAATCATTGAATCATTTAAGTACCTAGGAATTTACTTTTTCAAAAACTAAAACTGGAACCTGATACGGCCAATTTGATGAAATGGCGCAACAAAGAAAAGCCAGCAACAAACTAGTTAACTAAATATATTTTAATTATTAACAAGTGACAAATATCAATATGAATATCACAACATACAGTGTCTTAAAATTATTATAACAAATTAGTTTGATCCTTGTCTGATTGATAAAATGTAAATTTAACCTGAGCAATTCAACAGGTATGTCCTTTATCCAAATGTAAGTCCGAAATTAATCACACACTGTTGAATGACCCACACTTGATGAATTGCTGCAAACAAATGTCCAAAACAAGTCTGCGAAAACAAACCTCCTAAACATGTCTACTCATCCCTCAAATCCCCTTCATTATATATACTTCAGCAAAATGTTCTAGAAACAACCAAACTATACTCCAAAAAAGAATGTTCTTAAGTGTAAACAGGTTACATAAAACTTCTAGAATTTTCCATAGAATGAAAGAAAGTTTCAGTAAACAAATATACCAGTAAACAAGTTATTTTTAGAATAGGGATCGCCTAATAGATCATTCCAGAACAAAACTAGTAAACAAGTTATTCTTAGAATAGGGATTTCCTTCTACAGTGTTGTGCATACATAACTAGGTTACGTGTAATATGTAACAGAACCAAACTCAGAAACGTATCGCACAAAACGCCTCTTTTTCTCTTCATAACCTTTTTATCATATGTAACCAATTGGATCTCCCAATTTCACAAAAACTTAATTTATTTGATTCACTTTTCTTTGCTATACTATCGTACTCAGCTGAAATCTGGGGCAACCACGTAAGTCAAAATGTTGAAGCAATCTTTTCAAAGTTTTGTAGAAGAATACTCTGTGCAAAACAACCGACAAATTTAAACACTCTATATGGCGAGTTAGACCGAGTACCAATGCTCATTCATAGAAAATTACTGATTTTTTAACACTGGGTAAAAATAGTATCCTCAAGTGAGAGATCAATACTTTATAATAAATATATTATGTTAAAAATGATGCTGAAGAAAAATTGATCTATAAAGGAAACAACTGGGCACGTAAGGTAAAATAAAATAATAGATCATTTAGGACTGTCATAGTTTAAAAGTTTAAACTTTATTTATTTATCATCGATTACGAAACAAGTTTTCACAACTTAAATTAATCACTCTCGATGGCTTTGATGGCGGCGTATTTGGTCATTATTGTGGGAAGAGCCCGGAGAAATTCCACGTGTCTGGACGGGCGACCACTGTACCCTCTCACGTACGTGAGCAGGAATCGAACCCGGGACGCATTGGTGAGAAGCGAGGCGCGTTACCATTACGCTATCCAGGCACCCTGTCATAGTTATAGACAAATCAATATACTATTGAAATAAATTATCACACTATTAAACAACGTATACTAGATAACTATTATTAAAGCTGGTACTCATCTATAAACAATTCTTCTAGGTTCAATATATATCGTTTATTCAAACATTAATTCATTTTTGAAAACTATCTAAATGATATTTTTTAATCAAAATTTAAAGCAGCACTTGCCAGATTTAGAACTTCCTCTCACGGTTTAGAAATAGAAAGAGGTCGTCATAATAATGTCAGTAGAGACAACCGTGAATGTAAAAATTGTAACAGCGGGCAGCTAGAGACAAAATAACACTTTAACACCTTAATATTATTTCGCCGATGTTCGAATAAGAAAGTTGGCAAATACAATTACATTCTTTAATCGATCAGTCCTTATAGAAGGCATAATTGTAACATATCTTTTTAATACATGTATGTACATCATTATAACCACGGTTGGAATGAACCACCGGTGACTAGATCTAATTGCTGTTCCACCAGCCTGTTCGAGTTACCGAAGTTCGATTGTACTTATTATTATTCAAAGCGCTGAAAGGCTGCCTTCGATCAAAAAATATGAGGGATGAATTATAAAACCTGTACTTTATACATATTGAAACTGTTTATAGATAAATGATTAACCGCCTTTAACTATTTGATCACTGCGTGTTAAAAAAAGTCTTCATAAATGTTAGAGAGTAAATTCAAGGGCCATAACTCCTTGTCAGCTGGGCCGATATCAGCCAAGAAAGAACAAATGAGTATGCTTGAGTTTAAACATAGATTTGTTCTTCAATTTTCCGATTTTCAAAGGCCATAACTCTACACCTTTTAGTCAAATATCTGTCATAATTAAAATGTAATTCCATGTTTCTAGTACATAGTAACCAAACCTTTAAGTGTATTTGAAGACATCTGATAAAAATGGATCGAAATGTGAATTGACCATACAATATTAAAATATTTGAATACAATAAAATGAAAGTGCAGATACACATGCAAGTACATCTCAATTTAAACCTCCAATGAACATTTTAAGAAAGTCGCTCTAGAATTTGGTAGCGGACTTCAACTTCAGTGTCAAAACTGACGTCATATGAATATCAAAAACATTGCATTTACATAAGACAAACTCGTCCTTTTGAACTACTGTACTTAAAGATCTTTTTTTTTTCAGCATTCACGTTCGCACTGGAAAGCGATAGAGGGATAACTATAACACCATAATATGATTGCGCAAACGCGAGGATGCAATTATGATAATGCGATAGGACAATAATGAGAACGCAATAATGATACCTGTACAGTACAACAGTATGATATCGCGACAGCACTATGGTGAAACACGATACTACGTTGCAATATCATCATCGCATTATCGTATTGTCGCGTTTTCATTATCGTTCTGTCGCGTGACCAGTACCATGGTATCGTGTTTTCGTCATCTTAGTATCGAATATCGCGCTTTATCTCAACACATTTAAAAACAATGGCCCTAATGATATTCCGTACAAAGTAGCAACTGAAGCTAAAACTTAAGGTGATAAATACCCCCGTACTGCTTCATAAAACTGCTCTCCACAAAGTGACATAATTTGATACAGCTAATGAAAAGTATGACAATAACAGGGAGATCAACCGAACTTTTGCAAAGCAACCGAAAATGTGCAAATATTCGATTGTGCACTCTGCTACCAATGGTAACATTTTGCAAAAAGATGCTATTGCTCTGAGAACTGGTAATAAATTATTGAAAGAAAAAAACAACATTTAACAATATTAAAAGTATAATTATTTACATCTTTGCTTAGCATAAGTGCAGACAAATACAATTAAGAACATAGTAATTATTGAAATCCTCCCTGTAGTAATTGAGAAATAACGCAGACAAAGAATCAAAGGGTCAAACTCTGAAAAAAAATACAATATACACATCTGTGCTTGTAAGTGAAACTTTGATTGATTGAAACCCATCCTGTTGCAATTGAGGAATTGCGTGAACAAACAAAGCTCAAGAAAATCATCAATGGACCATAACTCAGAGAATGTTATTCTCAACCGTAACAAAAAAAATTTTTAATTTACTTATTTAGAAATAGCGTAGACAAAGGAATTTCAAGAAAATTCATTAGAGAAAAATCATTCAGCTATAACAAATGTACAATATGCACACCTGTCTTTGCTAGTGAAACTTCCTATGAAGTTTGATTGAAATCAATCCAATAGTTATTGACAAATAGCGTGGACAAACAGAGCTCAAGATATTCATTAAAGGGACATAATTCAAAGAAAAATCACTCAACCATTACAAATGTACAATATGCAAATTTGTGCATGCTAGTGAAACTTCCTATAGATTTTGATTGAAATCAATCCAATAGTTAATGAGAAATAGCATGGATAAACTAGAAGTGTGTCCATAACACACAGATGCCCCAACAACTGCTTTTTTGTTGAATGTACAGAAGAACTCACCAGTAAAATGCCCAACCCCTTTTTGTGACCTTGACCTTTGACCTAGTAGACTCAAAATCAACGGGTTAATCTGCTGGTCATGGTCAGTGTCCCTACATGGTTTACAAACAGAGGCCCTGTGGTTCTTCTGTTTATGATTGGACAAATATTTCAAATTAATGTAATTACCCCCCCAAAAAAAATGTACACAGTGACCTTGTCTTTTGACCTAGTGACCTCAAAATCAATAGGGTTCATCTGCTGGTCATGGCTAATGTCCCTTCCAGGTGTCACAAACCCAGGCCCTTCAGTTCTCAAGTTAATGGTCGAAACAGTTTTGGTCGTACGTTCGGACGGATGTTCAGACAGCAGCAATGCTATATGCTGCCCATTTTTCAAATAGGGGCATAAAAAAGCTACCGACCGACCCACACAGTGACTCCTATATACCCCCTCCCAACAAACTAAGTTTGTGAGGGGAATAAAAAGCATGCCGACATGCCTCCTCCAGAACCTATTTTATAAAAGATATTTTTCCTTTTCAAAATTGGTGTCCCACAAGTTAGAAATCTATCACTGACCCTCTTTACATGTAAACTGGGTATACATTGTTCCTTTAAGTAAAATAGAACAATCAAAAGAGAGCATCAGGCACACTTAAACTTCAATGTAACAAGTTTGTGAGTTGTACATAACTGTACCAATAAAGAAATTAGACATGTATATTGGGTTTGTCATGTTTACACTAATGTTGGTTTCAAAGTGAAGTAAGAATATCTACCTGTAATGGACTTTGCTATTGTAAGACCCAAAGTCATTGAGACTTAGAGAAACCCTTGATAAACAGGACTTCTATTCCTTAATCCATAATTTGCTATAACAAATCAAGTGAGGTATGAGAGAGCAATCAATATCTATATATCTCCACGATCTATTTTGTAAGATTTAAGTCATAAAATGATTCATAAGAAATCTCCATTAAAATGTAGAAATTATCATCTACTTTCAAGTTAGTGTCATACAGCTGACTTAACATGTTTACATCCTGATCATTGTTTTTATTCATAAATCAACCGAGACCTGCATGACGCAAGTGACTCTTGCAATCACCCTGGACGGAGGCGAACAACAATTAAGTGGTGACGCGACCAACAAACCTGTGACCTGGATTTATGCACTCTACCACTGACCTGTCTAGATCCTTTTTGATATCACATTACACTAGCAAAAATAGTTTACAGTTATAAATTAACTGATATGTATACAATGTCTTGACTGGACATTAATTGGTTAATTAGTTTTTCATGTTAATTTCTATAGATAGTAGGCATGTTAATTTCTATAGATAGTAGGCAACAACAAGATCATACCATGAATAAATATATTCACTGTTTTATCTGGCACAATTAGCTTGGCTATACCATTTTAAGCATTTATTTGAAACTGTGTGTACTATAACATTTTAATTCAGATATAGCAATAGCCCAAACTTAATGAGCAATTGTAAAACTAAAAGATCCTGAGGCATACAATGCAAGCAATTTTGAAGTACATCTGAAATTACATCTTCCATTCCTTTTTTCAGCCAAATGAACAATCACTTGCACCAGAAAAACAACATGTGTAAACATCTGTTGAAAACTGAATTTTAGATGCAGTTGCTCATTGTTGAATTCTAATATGGGAATAAAATGTAACAATATTTAAATTTTAATAAATTAACTACATGAAATTTGGAATAGCTGTAAATGTTTAAAATCCACAGTTATTAAATGTACAGTAATCGAGTAATTTTCCATTTTCAATGATCGCTATAGAATCGAGCAAAGAAGTATGTTTATAAGAGTTTCTTAAATGAGACGAAACTGCTGGACTGGCGTATTAATACCGGCAACAAGTTCCAGAGTTTTGAAGCACTAAGAGTAAAGCATCTGTCCCCATATATATGTATATATGACTGCACCAGGTGTTGGCTGCATTTTTGTGAGCTCTCAAAAACTTGCGTAATTATAGTAAATATATGGTATGCACAAAATTGTAAATTATCAAGATTATGTATAAAAGCATAGTGAATGTATTATATGACTCTTTCATTTGGAATTTTATTGTGGTTTTCTGGAAATTTTGCTTTTAATCTCATTATAAATAAATCAATAGGAAACGCCGACATTTTATCCCAGTGTGTTTTAGCTTTTAAATTTAGTAACGCCGACATTTTACCCCAGTGTGTTTTACCTTGTTCGATAATGAGTGAACACTTGTCAAGTATCATACAGTACGATAGTGGTACATTACATAATGTCGGCGTGTCTTACACAGCGAAAACTAGCCTGGGGCTGTTAAACAGGTTAAAACATGTAGGTATACAGTCACAGTACAGGGGATCTTGTGCTGGACGTTCACGAGTATGACGTGTTTGGGACACTAACAATAGAGTTAATCTTGAAAACATACGAACATTGCCTCAGTTGATTACCACAAATATTGCAAACAAGTCAGTTACTTCTCTCCACAAGAAGCCTAAGACAATATCTAGGAATTTATTCAGTATAAAATATGAATTGCCTAAATTAACCAAACCACAGTCTTTCAGTCTGTTGTATAAATCCAAGGTCAGTCAAGAACAAGACTAGTTCACTTTGTGATTTCATACTATCAAATGATTTTGACATTGTTGCTGTTACTGAAACATGGCTCGGAAGCAAAATTGACAAATCCTGCATTGCTGAATTGGTTCCCACTGGTTATTGCATCAAACATGTGCCACGTGATGGTAGACGTCGAGGTGGAGTTGCTCTTAAATTCAAATCGCCTATTGATATCCATTTGATTTCTTCAAATGCTGATCATAATTTTTCTACTTTTGAATATCTAGACTGCAAACTAAAGTTAAATAATTACTCAGTACGTTTTGCAGTCATATACAGACCGCCTCCATCAACAGCAAATTGTTTTAAGACAAAGAGCATGAGCATAGTCATGTACACATTCAGCTTCGAGAAATAGTAGACTATAATGAAAGGTTTACTAAATAGGTGTACACAATGCATTATATTCTATGTCCTACATTCATGCTAAATCCAACCCAGCTAAGTGGTACATGGTAGTTGTTTGCTGTTTACATGTGTAGGCTTAAATGTTTGATACATGTGACATAAGGCATGGGAGCAAATCTGTCCCGACCTCCGTAGCTTTCCAATAGATGTTATCCGGAACTCTTTCCCATCTAATCTGGGGGTACAAACTATTTTTACCGTTATAGTTCCACGGTGCACTACCGTTCACAAGAGAATTATAGTGCAACACCACTAAGTTGTAACTGAAAAAGTTTGTACCCCCGGATTATCTGGGAAATTCCCAAATATTCTTCATTCCAGAGTAAGTCTATACGCTGCTCCTGTTTTAAGTTAGTGGGACTCCAAATGAAGCACCCATAAATGCAAATGCAGGCTAGAACAAGTATTAGCATTTCCAAAATTGCTAAAAATCGCCGTTAGCTAAGTGAACAGAAAGTTAACTTGTGACGTACAGGGCTATCATAATTACGTCGAACTACTTGCAACTGAAGGAGAGGTTAATATATTTGGTTCAGTATAAATCAACGACGAAAATAAAATTGGCTACAACAAAGCAAAGCCTTGTTGATCGAATATGCCCAATTATGCGCCTACCAATTTAGAACCGTCTAGCAAAACGTACTTCCAGTGGCCTTTTAACCAGTCCAGATTTCCCAGCGTTCAAAGCAGTTTCCAAATTCCAAGCACCGGTTACGTCACGCTACGCTACTTTAACCACTGCCGCCACACAAGTCACGTGATGATGGTTGAAACCATGTGACAAACACTCATGATTTTATAAAGTAATGTTATTTGATTTTATTTTTTACTTTTCTCATAATCATGAATGTTATTTTCGTGGAATATAACGCAACTGTTATGATATATTCAAACTAAAATAAAACAGGAAAAAAGTAAATCCGGCCTATATCAGCCGAAATCTACTCGTGGTGGCAGTTGTTATCGACAACTGTAAAGGCAGGTAACTACTGCGTGGAGTTTGAGCAGTTTCCCTGAGCTTGTTCTCGGTAACTGAACTGTTCATCTTACTGAAACCCTGCTTGACTATTACGTTAGCAGTGCGGGAGTAAAAGGTTTCTTGCTCGATAATATGCCCTCGGCCGGCGATAATTACTTTCAACTGTTTTGAAACTTAAGAGTCTGGGTTCAAATCTAAGAAGCGTAGTTCTTTTTTTCTATTTTTATCTTTGAACATTAATTCTGTCTCACTCACTCAGATTTAGAAATACAAAAAAAAACAACAAAAAAAACAAAAAAAACAACAAAAAAAAACAACAAAACAAAACAAACAAAAAACGTGTTAAATCTTAATGTTATCATTTGTATTAGGATTTATTTGACAAATCATGGTAAATACAGTACGTTTGCTGTTTTTTATTTTTTTTTCTGTGTTTTTTTTTGTCTATTTACATGCCTTTTTTTTTTTATGTAGATTTTAGTGGCATTTTGGTTTAGACACCCTTAGCAGACAAATGGTAGAACCAGTTTTTCATTTGAGTACCTTGGTTATCTTGGTAGAGGTTAAGTGATCCTATACGTGGCGGTTTTTGTCGACTTTACAGGAAGTGAATAACACGGCATAAACCTTCAAATGTGCTTGTTAGGGTGATAATTCATGACATATTCTCAATCGAAATAATCATTTGACATGTATGGTTTGTTCGCCAAGTTCTTTTTATTTTATTTCAAAAACATTTTCGGAAATTGATATTGTAATATTATCGCACACATCTACAATTCAGTGTATATATATATAGCTGTCCAGCCAAAGGACTAGCAGACAGTTCTTGTTAGAGACCTCAACAGATTACATCCAGGACGACCTTGCCACATACCTTGGGTATCTAATAAAACCTATTGTCAGTGGTGACTGTCTCGTGTCACTTATTACGGTCATTTCAATACGACAAAATATTTAGAGTTTCGTTATTTCTGCAAAAAAGGACCTTTTCCTGTCCTGGCTTTAGATAAGAAATAATTGCATAGGTTCAAATCCGGTTGGTAAATTATGTCTAATACAACATAACACTTTTAATTTATTGTTCAGTTCTCCATAGTGCCCATTAGGGTCCCGCTACCTTAAATTAATAATGCCCCCCTTCGAAGAAGAGGGGGCATATTGCTTTGCACATGTCGGTCGGTAGGTCGGTCCATCGGTCGGTCCGTAGACCAAACAGTTTCCTATCAATAACTTGGGAACGCCTGGGCCTAGGAACTTTAAACTTAGTCTGGAGATTGATCATGACCAGTAGATGAACCCTATTGTTTTTGGAGTCACTTGGTCAAAGGTCAAGGTCACAGTTTTCTTTATTTATTGGGCTTTATTTTGAAAATGGTGAGCAAGCTGTTTTCGATCAATAACTTGTGAACGCCTGGGTCTAGGAACTTCAAACTGAGCCTGGAGATTGTGCATGACCAGTAAATGACACATTTTTATTTAGGGGTAACTAGGTCAAAGGTCAAGGTCACAGTGACATTGAATGCTGAGATAGATTCTGATAAAAATGGGTTCTTGTCAAATCTTTTTCACCAGATTTTTTCAGCATTTTCACCTTTACTGGATACAATATATAAGGTAAAACTCAAATGAGACATTATTCTTCTTGTCCATTGTCTGCATGCTTTTCACTTAATTTCATGGTGCTAATTGCATTAAAACTGCGATGCCCTTGCTGTGTTGACCTACTTATGATACAGAAATAAATGCAAATAAATTTCTTCTATCTTCTATGAAAAAAAATTATCTGCATTTATATCACCTTGTACTCAACACAGCAATTTGCAGTGTAAATAATTATCAGTAGTAAACCTTCACCAAGATAAGTTCTGAACTTTGTAACATGCCCACGTTATAAGGCCAAACATCATACATATATTATAGCTATATATTATAGCTATATAAATAGTATGGCATATGAGGGGGCATATATGTTTTACAAACATTTTTGTATAGAGAAATAGTAGATGAGTTTTCAAAATGTATTTCCGGATCCGGAAATCGATTCCCGGCAAACATATTGCGTTGTGGAAACCCGTTTCCTAAGTAATAAGGTCTACAGATGGTGTGATTTCTTGATTATTAAAGCCCGGATTAACTAGGTTTCACTGTTTTTACACCAGTAAAAAAAAAGGAATATAGATTATGTTTTATTGTTCAGTTTCATTCAAACCTCATTCCCATACGATTATTAACGAGTAAAGAACTAATATTGCACGTTATTTCATAATTCATAAAATTTAATTATAGCAAAGAAAAATGAATTTGCAGTTATTGAAAACATTTTTTTTTTGTAAATGTAAGGTGAAACTATTTAAGAGATGCGCTCAGTTTTCGTCGATATATATGCATTTCTTAACACTAAGCATGTGTTTATTCTATTGACAGATTCATTGGCGCATGACACCAAAACGAAAATGGAATGTATCAGTGAATCTTTTTCAAAAATGGGAGAATGCTTTGGAAATACTACTGATACTAGTAAACTGAATGGCTATCTACACAATCTGCAGCTGGAAAATTTCTTCCAAGACCTAACTAAGTAATGTATACATAGAAAAAACATACTCTAGTTTTTTTTTATACACACATGACCCGGAATCGAACACGGAACATTTTTATGAAATGAAAATTGCGATGCTGTTACGCTATCCATGCGTTTATTTTTTTTTAAGTTGAGGTATTCAAACAGAGACAATTAGAGCTGGTAAGAAATGGAAGATCAACATTGGGGCGTTCTAGTTAACTACAATGTATACGGAACATAAGTGATTTTCATAACTTAACATCATACGTACATTTGGTTGATAGAAACGAGCTTCAGTGTTAAATATAAGATAAAAAAAGGTGTAATGGTATAACAACCTCAATACATATACATATATCAAATGATTTTAAAACAATCATTTCAAATTATGCTACCCTCAGAAAATGTACTTTAAGGTAACAGTTTATCCGCTTTCAGGTATATATTAAGTTCACAAACCAGATGTTTACTCAACTGTTTAATATCTAATTACTCTTTGGAAGTTGTTTATTTCATCCGAATATTCTCTACCTGTTTATCTGTTTAACCTAAAACAACAAATGTATTTTTGCAGTATTTTAGAAAAAGGATTTGATTGCTACATGAAACAAGCTGGGCCATCCTTAATTGGAAATACAAATTGCACGATAAGTTGGCAAGAGCACTTGGTTTTGTTTACTACATTCTTGGCCCTTGGTCCAGGAATGCCACTGGGAATACATGTGTCCGCTGAAACCCTTCAAAGCGTTAAGGTATGCTAACAAAGTATTTAAACATTAGCATCAACAAAACAATATGCAGCTATTTCATTGCACTTTGAATTTGTGTAACCGTGAAAATTGTCGTCCAAAGGTGGAAGATGGGATTGAACCAACGTTTTTCACTGTTACAAATTACCATGGAATAAATTGTTTTATGACATGACGAATCATTTCGTAATTAAATTGCATAATTATATACTATAAAAACAATGAATTCCTGCACAATTGATGATTTTATTGAATTGAATAGAATTGAGTGATGTAATAGTTATTTGATAAATAGAAAATTAAGTTATAAGTGTTTAAAATTTAAACTCGTACCACGCACGCATATAATAGTTCGAAATGTTGTCCATGCAACAGTTCACTGTACTAGAATATGGACGAGTATACGTGAAACAACTTCGAATGGTCAATGCACTAAATACTTTTATAATATTAAATAAATGTAACTATTGAGAGTCATGTGATATCTAAATGGCATATTTTAACATTATGATGTTTCTAACTCATCGCATAGAAAAAAGCGTCCATCCATCCATCCATCCATCCATACATCCATCCAATATCTATTACAGGAAAAGGTCGGTCTTTGAAAAAGGGAAGAGAAGCAACTCCAACTCGACGCTACGCCGCAAATAAATGACATGTGCACATGTTGATGTTTTTTTTTTTGCAGTTCATGATATATGCTTAAATATACACTAGTGTTTGTAGTATAGCTTATTTTCCCATGGGAGTGTTTTATCATTAGAATGCAAAGTGTAATTGACATAGATATATAAACTACCAGTTAAGAATGTCCCACAAACCGGATGCAGGTCTTACATCTTAATTTAATACTTTGTGTATGTTTATGGAACGCCAAATCTACATAAACACAAATATTTGGAGAGGTCATTTGAAAGTTATCAATTGAAACATGTAGTCAGATTGTCTTCTTAAGCAAACATCAGAGTATACAATTACCTTATCATAGTCATAACTGATTGTATAAACTTAAATAAATTTATGTTCTGTCTTTTGATTTTGGGGTTCATTATTTTTTCTAATTTAAAAGTATTAGGGTTTCTATAAAAATAGGACTTTGCAAATTTCTATCTGTCTTCTGTTAAAATATTACATTCAAAAAGATAATTGGATTCGTCCCCTTATTTATTGTCGCAATGTGGACAAAATCGCTCATTTGGTGGAATTCGATTCCATTCACCAATTCCTACTTGCATTTTATGATTATGCGTTCTAAGTCTAATTAAACACTTTAAATATCTAGTTGGACTTTTATCATATAATCTTCAAAACCAAATTTTGTCTTGAACATTCTATAAATTGTATTATTGCTTGAGCTATTTACAATAATGTACCAATCATTTTTTTTTTTTTGATTTTTTTTTCAGATTAGTGTCATATTATTCAACTCACATTTAATCAAAATTGATTTCACAAAGTAAATCCATGGATATTTTCCTAAGATTTTGGTCTTGTAAGTGTTTTGATTCACAGAGTATATTGTTATAAATTTTGGATGATAGTTTCAAAGGTGTGTTTTCAGTTGCTAAATGTAATCTTGACCAGTAGGCTATTACTCTATTTTAAATATCGACTGAGAGGGGTAGTGTTCCTGCTTCTCCGTTAATAATATAATTTGGAGTAGATTTTTTGACGTTTAAAAATTTTAAATTATAATTGCACTCTTCAAATTTTTTTTTGTCCCCCCCCCCCCCCCCCAGATTTCAGCCCCAAATTGTATAATTTGTTTAAAAGTTCTATTTGTAAATACTTAATAAGAGTACATTGCCCTAGTTGCTTGATTCGCTAAATGTTTTTTTAGTCTAGTCTAATCTTTCCGAATACAACAGCATTTGATTTTGAAATATTAAGTTAACGTCCATAAATTACAGTAATGTGCATCAGTATCGAATGCGCTTTACAATTCAGATGCAGTTTCTGACATAATGACAGTAGTGTCTGCGTTTAAGAGGATAAATATTTTAGATAATTTTGAAAGCTAATTTCGTGGTCAGGATCTCTATGTAGGGAATATTCACACCATCTGCAACATTACTTTGTATAAAATAATCGAGTAAATCATTTAAAAATACAGAAAATAATAGAGGAGAAAGATTTTCCCCTTGTATAACACCAATAATACAAGGAAAAAGGACCGTACCCGGTGGCCGAATGGTTATAGCGTCCACCTCGGGTGTGAGAGATCGTGGGTTCGATCGACATACCAAAGTCGTAATAATGGTACTGTTATAGCTCCCTTGCTTGGTGCTCAGCATATAAGGGTAGTTGCAGGACTGGCTGGCCTGGTGTCAGGATAATGTGCCACATGTCTACGGCGTGATACTTCAGTGTGGCAGCACTTTATCTGTCTCAAGTAGACATCGTCTCCAAATGACTGAAATACTGTCGGTGGTACGTTAAACCCAACAAACAAACAAACACGGGAAAAGGTTTGAAAGTTCCGAATTGAGTATTATACATGACTTGATATTATTATACATATTCTTTATTAACTGCCATTTGCCATTTATATGTGTATTAATAATTTCAACCAGAGTCCACTTCTCCATACAGCCTCAAAAGCTTGGTTCAAATCAATAAATGCACAGAATATTTGTTTTCCACAAATGCGACGGCTCATTTTGTTAAAGTACTGACCTTAACATATGGGATGTTAAGCCTGATTTTCTTACGAACTGATATTTAAAAGTCACCCAATTCGATTATCCTTACGCATAACAGTATCTCGATAAGGCATTTTCATGAGATGAAAAAAATAATTTCAAGCTCTTATTATTTCGTGACAAAGAGATGTTCAAAATATTGCTATGAAAAAAACTATGTGATAATATTAACTGTGTGATTTAATATTCCGACATTCTCTTCCAATACATACTCGAAAAGCCCCCTCAACGCGTGCATACTAATATTGATTGAATGACGGAAATAGATCAAGCAAACTGCAGTGAATTTGTTATTTTAAATAATGAGCACGAATCAAGGGAATTTATTTCTTTTTACAGTCTGTTTATATATGTTGACAAAAAAAAAAAAAAAAAAAAAAAAAAAAACCTTCCTATAATGTGTGCCCTTCTTTTATACTTGTCCATGCGGCTTTATATTTTACTTAGAACCACTGTGAATTGACTCTAAAGGAAAATGTCTTTGATCACCAGTTCATACTTAGAAAACACATATCGAAATACGTGTAGTTTGAGGTTTGTACATGTGCATATGAAAATATAGTAATTCATCCACACTAATTATGCTTAAGCTATTTAGATAAATGCGTATGAAAATTGGATATTTATACCCTTACAACATATTCTAAAAACTTCCATCTGTATCTTACTTTCCGAATTGCAACGTATATATCAAATGATTTATTCGGGACGTTCAAGTTTAATATAAGATACGTGTTTATGTATGTTAAATCTCATGCCATTTTGACTAATTTCTACCATAGCAGGTTCAAGGTGTCAACGCGAAAAAGTAAGAATTTGACGGGTTTTCAGTTCGTCAAACCTTTTCCCAATGTTTTGCAATTAGTATATTGTGTCAGTGTCCCTTATATGAGACTGCTTTTGTCACAGTATTCCACGGGCATATATATGTGTCTGCTGCGCGATTGTCGGGTGGAAATAAACATCTCCGTACTGCAGCATTACTTAAATTCTCCTTACCGAATAGAAAAGAGTTGAACCTGAACGGGTTTCATGCGTTTGGCTTTTCGCTTGTCCTTCTTTGGTGCTCTTTTTTGCTGCAAGAAGTCAATGGATTTTCCCGCACTTTGGGGTAGCCCAGTTTCACCCACTCAATGGATGAACAATTGAGTAGGCTCATTTGAACTCATTTTCTATTTGAATCTGACGTATGCTTGGAGTGTATATTCTTCCCTTCAACAATAGCAAACCTCTGACTTTTAAAGGTCTATTTGAATTTTTTTACTTTTAATCATTTATTTTCTTCAACGAATTGTTCCAATGTATATTCATTGCTGGGCACTTAATAGAGCTTGAAACTAACTCTCTCTCTCTCTTTAGTTTCGAAACTGTTAGCTAGCTGTTGGCTAGCTTGCCGTCTCCGTTAGTTGAACTATTCATCAACTGTTCCCGATATATCCCCGAGGACATTGACGAAAATGGACACCAATGTACGTTGACATTCCCATCCTAACTAACTTTGGGGTCCAACATTGACAGCATCATCGATATGGATGATCGACCTTTATGAACGTTTACTTAAAGGCCTAGCAATGTATATTCTTCGTACAGAAGAGGAAAATGTGTGTTACAGGTCTGTTAAGAGTTGCATTTTGTGCCTACTCATTGATGTCGATGTTCCTACAATGTATGATTTAAGAAAAATCTTTGACAATTTAAGATCATTCTATTGCTTAAAAACCCAATTCCCTGACATGTAAAATAGTGACGATAATAATTCAAATAATTTGCAAAATATTTGCAAAATATGTATAAACATATAACAAATTAGATGCAAAAATCATTTTACAAGTACAAAAAACAACAATGTCATTAAGAATCTGAATGTCAAACAGATTACGTGTTATACGACCGGCGCACAGTCAACGTCATTTACGCAAACTAACGACATTCTAAACGCCCTTTTAAAAATGCTCTCCCCATGAATCTACGCACTTTCGGCTTTCGGCTTTCTCACGCATCAAATACATTTACAAACCAGTCTTTGTTCAAACAGTTGTTGAATGTCAATGTGGCATTCATGAGTTCCTCTCTGGATTCAAACCTTTGGCCGCGTAACTGTTCATTGAGCTGCGGGAAATAGGCAAAGTCAAGAGGCGCGAGGTCTGGCAAGTACGTCGGATGGCGAACCTGCTTGAGCTCGAACACATCGATCTCAAGTTGCGTAATGCTTGCACTGTGGGCGGGTGCATTGTCTTGATGCCATACGACAATATCAGGGGCTTCAATAAAGGGCGTTCAAAACTTGACTATGGCTGTATCGTTTATGGTTCAGCCAGAAAATCATATTTACAGTTACTGGACACAATTCACCATCAAGGACTTCGCTTGGCACTTGGCGCATTTAAAACATCTCCTGTTGAAAGACTTTATGTAGCTGCAAATGAACCATCCTTATATCTACGTAGAGAAAAATTAACCTTACAGTATATTACAAAACTCAAATCAAATCCGAGTAATCCAGCTTATGATAGCGTATTTCACCCTAACTATAAAACATTATATGAGAGCAAACCTAAGGTTATAAAACCTTTGGGTTTGCGTGCTCAGAATTTAATTTCAGGTTTAGAAGTTGACATAAAAGTCATTAAACCAAAAACAGTTCCACAAATTCCACCTTGGACTCTTAAAAGACCGGAAGTTAATCTTAGTCTTCACAATTCTAAAAAATCAATCACTGATCCAATTTTATTTCAATCAAAGTTCAATGAAATTAGGTCTTCTTATGGAGACCATTATGACATTTATACAGATGGCTCTAAAGATGGCAATACGACCACATGTGCAGTCATAAGTTTACTTTACACAAAATTATATCGTTTACCGGATGGCGCTTCGATTTTCTCTGCAGAAGCAAAAGCTATTGAGTTAGCTTTACATGCGGTATCGTCTATTCGGTCCGATGCATTTATCATATTTTCTGTTTCTCGTCTGTTCTACAATCAATTAAGAATATGAACTTTTCGAATCCACTAATACAAGATATTTTAATTAAACATCATCACCTATCTTTTTCGAAACAAATTGTATTCTGTTGGGTTCCCAGTCATATGGGAATTCGAGGTAATGAGAAAGCTGATCGTGCTGCTAAAGCAGCCTCCGATTTAGACGAAGCAGATATAAAAATTCCATTTACAGATTTGAAATCTTCCATAAATAAATTGATCTTCTCAAAATGGCAATCAAGTTGGAACAACGCTCAATTTAATAAGTTACATTCTATTCAACCATCCTTAGGTTTTTGGTACCCATCTTCCCGCGCTGTGCGTAGGGAAGAATGTGTTATCAATCGTTGTCGCATAGGACATACTCGTTTGACTCACTCCTATCTTTTAAATCGAGAAGAACAACCTGTATGTATTCCTTGCCAGGAACCGTATACTATCAAACATATTTTAGTCGACTGTATTGATTTAAATCTAATTAGAACTAATTATTTTAATGTTACATCTATGGTAGACCTTTTTAATACTGATTCTGTTGATACTTTGATCGCTTTTATTAAAGACGTTGGTATATATAACAAGCTTTGATTTTACTTACGTGATATATTAAACGTGTTTACTCTCCTGCTGTGCGGGATTTGCTCCGTGTATAGTTTTGTGACTTATCATAATTTTAAACGTTTTTAGACACCGTATGACGTCTTTCGACTGTTGAGGTGTCTCTAATTCAATATTCTATTCTATTCAATAAAGGGCTGGTGGTTTCTTCCGTAGAGCGTTCATCACGTCGAGGCGAATAACCTAATGATTGAGGAATCATTTTAAATAATATCGTTATATTGAAGAACAGGTTGAGGACATCACCTCACCAAGAGATTTCACCATCTGGCTTTCTTTGGAGGCGGTGAGGCCGGTGTCTTCAAGACGCTTGATGTAATGGCTCGGTCCAGAAGAGTGTCTTCTTTTCCAGGCGGCGCTAGAAAGGAACCGAAGCCGACACTCTGCGTTCCCTATCCTCTTGTTTCAACAACCTTGGAACCCAGCGGGCACATACGTGCGACATATTCAATTCATCATTTAGAATCATGTGTAAAGTTGATTAACCAATGTCCTTTATTTCCGCTACATCACGTAATTTTCGGCAACACTATTCACGAATGCAGTTTTCAACACGCTCAATATCACCTGCCGTGACAGTCCGCGGTCGCCCTGTCGTCGGCGATTCTTTACTTTCGTTCTTTGGTTTTCCATGCCATTTGTAAACCAGCGACCTTGAAACATTTTTATAGCGTTCTGTGCTCTTCATATGCTTTATATTCTACAAAGGCGTCATTCCAGCTTTTCGCAAAATTGGAAAGAGTTCTCTGCGCCGCCAAATTTTCCGACGTCATCATCATGGAAAACTTAAAATTCAGTGAGTATCTTCAGCTTCAACATTTAGACAAACTTGTTTACGTGACGTCATTAATTCAATTTTTTTACTAATGATGTCTAAGTGTAAGGAAATGACGATAGAACGATTTTAGACAGTTTTGGTTATGTTAAGACAATATCAGATTATGTAATGAGTGATAAAATTTAGATACGAATTTCGCCGTGCGCCGCTAAACTGCATGCTGGTTTGAATAAATGGAAAAATAACATTTATTTTGTTACAGAGAACATGAATATGTTTTTAAATATTAGAATTTACTGTGTAATTGACGGACAGATAGTTGAAAATAGGCTTACGTTAAAATGCTGTTGTTATAAAATTTGTCACGGAGTTTTGGGACAACCCTTATAGAAATTGATTTGGAACATTTAAAAATAATTCAGAGAAAATAATATTCGACATTGAGATGTGACCGATCTTTCCAAAATGGAATGCTCTAAAAGAAGAGAATGATTAAGAAGTTGCAAATTCATAATTTAACAATATGAGTTTCTCTCCTGTACACCATAAAATCGTTTGGTGGACATGACAATTCAGGCGCTTTAATATTTTGTTTCTGACAAATCTGATTCAAGTTCGTTCCATGGATCTTGTCACTTCCTTTTTTAGTATTTTGCAGATTGGATGTAAATATTCCTGTATTTAGTCATTAAGGAATCATTGAGAAGGCTGGATCAGAGACAGGCGCAGCCGGCAAAAGTCTAATGTCATTTTTAATACGCGTATAATTTGCTATAATTAGTTAAAATGAACAGAATAATAAAACAAACTTAAAAGACAAACTTTAGAAAAAAAATAGCGAAAACTATAGTGATCCCGTTGAGTATCGAACTCTCATCACTGGATTATAAACGTGTCATAACCTTTTTATCTCCCACAGTCTTACCGAGCTAAGTAGACGGATATGAGTGTATTAAAATAATAAAACCACCCGCTTTAGCTATGAAACAAAAGTGACTTGTCTTTGGTGTCTCACAGGTCAATAACTTACAATGACAATCCTAAAATTTAACCGCCAGCACGCATCGCTATCTCTACGCTCAATGAACCACAACCATATAAAGCACGCAAATCAATTGTACAACTGGTCAATATAAGTCCAATAACCCTATCGAGATTACCTCGCCTGTATAGAAATTTATTTTTTTACTAACTCGCAAATTCGCATTAGAAATGTATATCTTATTCTATTTTTTTCACTTTTAATAAGATGCTGGAGCATTTGCGATGCAATGATTTTGTTAACGATGATATTAATTTTAGCCTCATCCTCTCCTTTATTTAGATGTTATATTTTGCCTTAATCTACGATTGGCTTTCATGTGCAGTATTGTGCCGGTCCCGTTTGTCGATTGAACATTGATATCTCACTTGATGGGCGTTCAGCATATACTGGCAGTTCGAGGAATGGTTAGCCCAATTTCAGGATAATAAATCCTTGGTTTAGTATCATGTAATTTGTTTATGTCGTGATGAGGCAGCACTATTTGTAATCATTTTCTAAAATCAAACTCCCCTATTGCGTTGTCTGTAGGACGTTTAATCCAAGCAAACAAACTAAAATAAACACATATTTGTGGTTGCTTTTACATACATGCAATATGTCTGGTCTTAGGTGTGATATTGACTGATATTTTAGATTTATTCTTAAATTTTTTTTCAGCATTCTTATTCAGGTTAAATATTATTCTATGATAACTTGATTTATTTTTATATAAATTTCAAATTTCTGGGATTGACCTGTCCGATATATATTCTTCTATATATTATTTTTAGTCTGTGTGATTGAATAATGCGTAGTACGAATACAAGTAGAAGCAGAGAAAGTTGGTGAGAAGAGAGAGAGGGGGGGGGGGAGAATTAAAAGGATGCACAAACAGAATATGTGTATAATATAAATATGTGTTTATATCATTCAGATACTAATGAAGAACTAAATTGATACAAACGTTTACACTTTTGACTGGTAAAAGTACCAAATATAAAGGGAGATCGCTGCGTTCGGAAATTGATAAATAACAGCGAGGTGTTGTCTTCCATTCGATTTTACATGATAATAGAAATTCGGCAAATAAATTCATTTCACTGTGTAAATGTTAAAATAAATAAATACATTCATTAATATAGTATCAAAATAGATTAAAGATAGTGGATTACGAAACATTTTTATGACAACCAACCTATAGTTTAGTATTCTATAATGTTCAATTATCAGGTCATTATTTAATGCACGTGCCAATGTTTTTGTTTTGTTTTTATCCGGCAAAGAGATTGAACGCTTCAGGAAACATTCTGAATGTCCTATTACCTCTATTACCTCGATTGAAATATAACATCTCTGTCGCAATGGAATGATTTAAAGCTAGCTTTGAAGTGAATACCCATTTTAAGTATAATGGGCTTTCGCTAAATCTGTTGGTTGTATAATGTTCTTAACACTTGTTGATTCTATTCAAATCATATAAAAAGAAAGATCGGTAATTAAATTGGCCTATGAAATGAATTTAAAGAACTTGATTTGGTATTCGTACGGAGACTAATGTGTTTTAAACGAAAATAGCTTTATCGGCATTGATAATGAGGTTATTTTATAATTGGCGTGGATTTCATTTGAGATGTTATGGTATCTATCAAAGAATAAGGACACAATTATGCAAACCTTAATAGTATTTTAATAATATAATGAGAGTTTGTTTTTGATATTGGAAAAAAAGATTGAATATTTACCTAACAATTGCTATTTGTACCACATTAGCTGATTAGTACAAAAAACATAACAGGGTTGTATATGTTTTAAAATCATATCTTTTAATTACACATTTTTTAAACATTTGGTAGCAGATTAAGTAGAGTTTCAATCTTGCTATTTAAATTGGCCTATGAAAGGAATTTAAACAACTTGATTTGGTATTCGTACGGAGACTAATGTGTTTTGAAGGAAAATAGTTTTATTGGCATGAATAATGAGGTGATTTTATAATTGGCGTGGATTTCATTTGAGATGTTATGGTATATATCAAAGAATAAGGACACAATTATGTAAACCTTTATAGTATTTAATAATCGAATGAGAATTTGATTTTGATATCGGAAAAAGATCGAATATTTACAATTGCTATTTGTACCACATAAGCTGATTAGTACAAGTAACATAACTGGGTTGTATATTAAACTTGTCATGTTTTAAAATCATATCTTTTAATTACACAGCTTTTAAACATTTGGTGGCAGATTAAGTAGAGTTTCCGTCTTGCATCATGGAGGTCTTTGGTACACTATCCGACCGCAACCTACCTAATTTGTTAAACAGATACTTGAATATCTCAATTCTGACTGGCGCTCAGCACAAACGGTAGTTTCAGGGTTGTTTGGTCCAGTATCAAGAGTATGTGTCTGGGTTTGGTATCATCCTGTTTGTCTACTACGTGATGCATTATATATATCCTTTTATTTAAGTCTAAAAATGATTGAAATACAGGCAGTCAGACGTTAACCATGAAACGAATAAAAATCAGTTAAGAATAATATGGAAAAGAGGAAATTATTACTGGCGTACACTAGTTAAACTTTGATATTCGTTATATATTGTGAGTTTATCCCACGCTTTGCCCTGTCTTTAATGTGTATTTGTTTGTAAATAAACAAGTACTATTAAAAGTAAAAACTAGATGCCATTTTATGTTTTCTTTACCGCTCGACTTATTGTGAAGTAGATAAAATGTTAAAGTACCTTTCGATTTAATTATTTTCCCATGTCACTGTTTATATTTAGCAAAGCAAGTGCATGGGAAGTGTGTCTTCAGAGCAGATCTTGTTATTTCATCATGAGCCGTTTAAACGCCGGCAGAAAAATCAGAGATCGAGTCGATTCTCACATTTAATTCGGGTGCCAGCTGTGTGTGCTTCCACTGCATTCTAAAAGTATTTTTTTTAACCCATAACATTCCAAGTTATTTGAAAATGGTGTGCTATTAATTTGCATAATGGATTTAACCTAGAACACAATTGTAATATTGTCAAAATCTCTAAATGATTCGGCTAAATGTTGTGAATTGTATAATTAGTAATGCGGGTAAACTGAGATTTCGAAATATAATATGAATTATGAATTTGAAAACCACTGGTTCTGCTTTAATACAGGCACGTTAGTATTGGAAATATGAAAAATTTCCTCGAGAATGATTTTTGGAAGAAAATACTCATCATAAGAACAATTTGAATGGTGGAATCAAATACATGCTATATTATGAACAATAAACAATCTCATAATAGGGATATCGTCATAATGCATAGATGATTTTTTGAAAGTGAACAACGGGAACAACCCACATTATTGGATATTGTTGAATTAACTAAAGGTACAATCGGATAAACTTTTATATAAATGTGCTGCATAAGAACTTACCTTTAGATTTCAGATTTTCATTATTGCGTCTGTAACCGTTTTCAATGTCAATGTATATATTTCTTGACCCAGGGAATCGTGAGGGAAGTCCATCTTTGTTATGTACTAATGTCTTAAAAATGTGATTCATCCAAAAGTGTATGTATTGTATTAAACAATTTACAATCACCATAAATTCCACGCTAAAATCATTACACGAAACGAAAATGTATGGTGAAAACATGTAAATTATAATTACTTCAATTAATTTTCATTCAAGTGTCACCAACAAAACAATATCTTTACCTTATCGCACCGTATTAGATTAAATGAAAATATAAATACTACTGGTGTCTAATCCATCACCCGTTTGAAAATATGTATCATTGTTTTTCTGTTTATCCTATATCTGTTCTTGTTTTCCAAATAGTATAGATTTACTCAGAGACGGCGTTTCCTAAATCCCCAAACTGTTGTTGATTTTTGTCCCTTGATAAGCTTACATATTTCGGAAACTTTTGGACAGTGAGGACAATAAAATGATTTCCCAGCCAAGGGCAAGGGATATATGGTGAAAATCAGAATAACATTATATGCTGTTAATGAAATTGACCTGTATAATTTGTTCGTAGTTATTTCCTCTTAATGACAATATTTCAGTCATTGGGAGACTGCGTGAGCTTGAGACAGGCCAGTTTTGCCTAACTGCAATAGCACAACATAGGAGGTTTAAATGACAAATCACAATATACGGTCGCCTTATTTTGACACCGATCAAATTATTCTCGGAACTACCCTCTATTTTTCCGACGAAATTGAAATCGGACGCTACGAAAACAATTTTACAACATTGATATATTTCAGTCTTGCACCCAACCAACGACCAGCCTATGTGGCTTATATGGTTCAATGTGCTGATACGGTTTTGAAACATTACATGGGCATACAAGCAGATATGCAGTCATTTTGGGCTTGTTATGAAACTGATAATGCTCGTGTCGGTGCAATTTATATACATAACATACCTGTCCCACAGCGCGATGTTTTCATCTTCTTATTATCGTGCAATATTCAATAGAAAGAGACACTGGAACTTGTTCATTTACAGAACATTGGAAACTCGAATGAATATATATCTCATTTAATGGATATTGCTTTAAGCATCTAGCAAAATATCTCAATACTTTGGTCATCATTATCCTATGTCCTTGAGCCTGTACAGCCAGAAAAAAACGTAGAATTTGTATGATTAATACCAGTATATCAATTTCACCGCCTGACTCTTGATAAATAAATAATTATATTTGAAACAATGAAAAAAGCTTTTAAACACCATATATTAATTGTTGTATCTTAATTACAGAACATAAATATGCCAAGTTGACCACCTGTTACCTGAGATAAGTAGTCTTTTCCCCTTGCTCTGGAAACCACGAAGTCTTAGATATAAAGTTAATGCGTTGTTATTTGCCACATTAACGTGGAATAAAACATAATTTACAGTATATGACAAACATAAAAGTACAAACATAAATGTAATTCTGAGACGATAAGATATTTATATGAAAACTTGCATTATGTGTCTTGTGAGTTCATGTGAAATCTAAGACAAAGATTTTCTCGTGTTACAATATCACTAACTTCAGTAGACACGAGTATAGTGGCATGTTTCGGCCATCACAAAATTATATATATTTGATAAAAAAGAAAGCAGAAACTTTATTTTTTAATTGTTTACGTTGTAGAAAAGAAATAAAGAAGAAACAAGAAGGTCCCCACTGTGATATTACGCCATAAACATGAGGAATAACACCATATCCGGCCACATTATTCTGATACAATAACAATACACTGTGTTCAGGAGAAATCACCTGGGATATATATCAATATCATTTACACGAATTTGGTTGGACTAGGGATCGCACCTAGGACCTATTCATCTATATTATCGCATAAATATTACTTCAAAATGCGAGGCCATCATTTCCCTTCTGACTTGACGTCCAGACTGAGTTTAGTTTGCCCTGAATATATTCCCTATACAAATTAATGTTTCTGTAGAAATAGCTATTGTTTGCAAAACCATTATATCAATCCACATTTTACAAATAATCATCATTATCAGTAAGATTGAAAGGGCGACGTTTATGTAGTCTATGTCAATTTGTTTTTGGAAGAAATAACATGACCTATACATCTGCAAATCTGTCTTGATTCTGATTCTAAGATAAAAATATAATTATATGAAGATTTGCATTATTAGAAGGCCCGAAATTGATACATAAAGAAAATCACAAACGCAGACTTTACTGTGTTATTATTCATCATCCGTCTTTTTGTAGGCCCATGATAACACTTTTTAATAATAACTAATTTTGTTTATCTATGTATGGAGTGGTGAATGTATTAATTCAAGAATTGTTAAGGTGTTCTTCACGGTAAGTTACAAGATGTATGTTCTGAAAATTATCATGGAATGCTTAATAATCTACGCAAATATGTTTTCATAAATGTGATTGGTGGCACTTATATATCACCATATTGTTTACCCAAAAATAAACATGTTCAAATAGTTGCACATATATTTCAAATAAAAAAGCAATCCATGCAGAACCGCTTTTCAAATTACGGTCATGACTCTTCTCTGTGTGTGCATATTTGCTGTATGTTTGCTTTTCGGTCTTGTAATTATGGTACCCGTGTGTTCGAAGTATGATTACGAATAAAAACATTTATACAAAATTATAAAGATGGAAATGGACTGGAAAGAACTACAAGAAGATATGAGATCCCCATTTAAAGAAATGGGAGCAGAAATCGATAGCAAAGTGGAAAACATAAGGAACCGGGTAGAAAATACAGAGGCTGAACAGAATAAAATTATGAACATAGTAGCACTATAAAAGAAGGACACTTTGGACAAGTTCTGTGCTCAAGAAGAACAAACAAGTTAACTGCGTCATAATCTCCTTGATTTCATTCAACAAGTCAACCAAAATGCGTCAGGTAAATATTTCAATATTGTTAACCTAATTCACTAAACATTTTTCTTAAAGAACTCTTCTAGGCCAGAAGTATATTAATGTAACCTTTATATATAAGAATATTTCAAGTAGAATGAAATAATATGTAAAATTTTCGTGTATATGTACTTACCAATATTCGAACCATAAAAGTTAAACAATTCATTATCACGAAGATGCTGAGGTAGTGTGAGCGTGATGTGAAAGCTTAACTGTGTCCAAAGGACAACACCATACAACTTTGTTACTGTATACTTATTCATTTTAAAACAACATGTTCGCAGATGATCAGTAAATTTTAGAAAAAAATACCTCTTCTTTCCCCGGCTAATGTTGATGAAGTCTTTGATTCCTAACAAATACACTCTGAAAGAGTATGTAATTCTGCACGGGTAAACGCCGTTTCCGTAAAAACTCACTTCAGGGAAATCGGTTAAATATAGAATGCGGTATACACCCCCCTCCACCGAATCAGATGCTTACGGTACCAAGTGAGTCGATCATCTTCACCAGTTCCGGGATGTAGCCTCGTAAATGTTATAAATTGTTATGCTTGTGGAGAGAGCGCATGCGCACAGAGCGAATGTGCTCACTCACACAAACAGAATTTCTAAAAATATGTTTATAATTCTAAATATAGGTTCAATACCATTCGTAATGCTTTTGCCCGTACTGGAGAAACCCCTAGTTTTTACTGTCACGAAATGTTGCATTGGGTGACCATGCGTCTGAAGATGGGTATTACTAAGAGTAATGTACACATATAATTAACAACAATCTTAATTAATGATCATCTGTGAACGAGCTGTTTGAAAAATCTAAAAAACAATTATAATAATAATAAGTAAAGTCTCCTGAATTAAACAAAAAACTTAACAAATTATATTTTAATTACTAGTTCTCTACAATTTAAACAATAAAATTATACAGTTATGAACCTAATTATATAGCTTACTTATATCTTACTAATAGTTCCAACTTTCAGTTCATATTTTATTTCATTTAGTGTTTACACATCAAATTCTAGAAAGTATTGGATATAGAAATATAGTTTCCCGCATGCGCTTTGCTTTCAAATGTATCAAATATTACCAAATGAAATAAGTGTGTTTCCCCCTAAAAGATAACAGTTTTACATATGTTCTTTCTCAAGAGGTTTTACTATATAAATATGTTTTACAGTTCAATTAACGTTTACTAGAAATGGCACGGTCTCGTATCTATTTCAAAATGATTTAATGTATTTTATCGCAATATGGTAAAATAAAATTTTGACGAAAATAGTCATTTTGCTGATCCAGTGAATGGAATTAACACTGAATATAGTATGTCTTTACTACTACTCTTCTTGTTGAAGAAAAAGTGATATATACTAATTGATAATAATATTAGTAATAATGTTGTCAACCAAAACTATTGTTTATGGCAGCAATGGTCTGAACGTAAGTGCAAATGGTGGCGCTATGTTTTCATACAAAATAATTCTCGTGACAAATTAAAGTCAGTTCCATTACTTGTACACTTGGAACAAGAAACTGAGAATGGGTGTAATGCCACAAGCGTTCGAAGTAAGAAAATATTTCTGCAGGAATACTTTTTTTAAATGATACAGAATATGCTTTATTGTTGATATGGACCTATTCATCAGTATTGAATTTTAATATTTTCCGAAATAAACAATTAGTTTCCTCGCTATTCTATGGCATTTTACACATGTTTGATTTGGAATAAGCCAAACAATGAAAAAAATATGATTCGCTTTGGATTTATTTATACTTTCTTAAGGAATTTTGTAAAACTGCTATCTTTGGGTAGTATACAGACTTTGTATAAGCTTTAACAATGAAATTGGAACGAAACATCAAAGCGAACAAACTTATTGAAGCTTACCCATGCTTGTAGTTACTGTAACGTATTATGTATTATTGTACATGCGGAGCTTTTCATTTTTACTTTTACTTATGGAATCATTATGTTCTTATTGTAATCGTTATAGTATTTCTATAAATTAATTACTTTTATCCTTACTATTGACAACTATTTTCATTTTCATCGACAAAAAATCAAAAAAATATTTAATTCTGCTCAAAGTGAAATTCCTTTTACTAATACATTAATAAATAATGCAGACATATGAACAAAAATCTGATTTTGTTTTAATTGCAGCTTTTATTTACGGAGTTAAAAAAACAGTATTTTTAAAGAAAAATGTAAAAACAGAAGAGGTATAATGTATTTCAGTCGTATTCCAAATAATCATAGCTACACAACTACACTAGACACAGTTACACAAGTACACAAAGACATAGCTACATAATGAAATAATGAGTTTTCTCCTACGAACTCTATCTTTTTCCACGCTGAAACACAAAGCTTATCGGTGTCTTTATGCAGATCGACCATTTTCTACAAAGATTAAGGTTTACGTTTTAGCATTGTCTAGGGTGAAATGTTTCGGTAGGGTCGGATATGGGTTGTTTAATATGTTTATAGGGTGTATATGAATCATATGTCACCTCTTTATGGCTGACACCAATTGTTTCATGTCCTATTTTCATTTAATGAGGGATGATCAGATTTCTAGAGAAAATATTACTTTGTCACAGATGAAACATCTTTCCTGTATTACGTTTGCGGTTTGTGTGAATCATATATTACATAGCCATCCCAATTTTAGAGGCATAACAATGGATTAGATATTTCTCCTAAGATCACTTATAACCGCACACCCTGCTATTGGTGTGACATCCCCTGTGTGGGTCGCTCAATATGCTTTCTGATTATACCAGAACAATGACAGTCACGATTTTCGATTTCTTTTACAATTGGTACATATAATGGAGCCTTTTTAACCTTTATGTTATAACGAGTTTTTTGGAATGAGATTAGGCAATGAATTTAATTTTAATTGTTTTGCTTTGTTATCAACTGATCTATGACTTATGTGGTATCATTTCCAGTTAATGTTCTCCTGTATAACATAAGTGTAATCGAACACAATCCCATTAATTAGATATGGACAAATATTTTTCATTTTTCAATCTCTGTAATAATCTTAAGCATATAATTAGTAGCAAATTCTTATTAACAGAGAGAGAGAGAGAGGAGAGAGAGAGAGGAGAGAAGGAGAGAAGCAATTCATAATTATTAAAAAATACATAAACGGAATAATATTACCAGAGAAATGCAATAATCCAAAGCGTATTTCTATAAAAATAAAATAAAAATCCTACCTCACTGGTATGATATTGGATAAAATATTTACTAAGCATATTTTATAATTCAATAATTCTCTTAAAACCTATCTTAAGATAGAGAGAGACAACAATATTGTATATTTGTTCAGAGAAGGTGTTCCTATATCCCGGATATATTGTTGCATTTTTCCGCTGATAATTGATATGTGTTTTACTCTGATTGACAATTTGGACAAAAAAATGAATTCTCAGCCAAGGGCAAAGGATGGGAAGTGACAGGTATAGCTTTGCCAAACTGCGATAAAGCACCATAGACAATTGGAATGATACCACAAAAAGTATGTTTAATTGGACACCGAACTAACCAGTCTCGGAACAGTCCTCTATTTTTGCCGAGGAACATATCGGTAGCTACGAAAACAAATTTAAAACATTTATATATTTTGGAACCAGCGATCCCCCGTTCCCAATGTAAACCACTCACCAGACGAAATAAATTTGTCTCATTACATTTATCTTATTCCTTTACATGTTTAATTGTAATTAAATTCATACACTGACAAGAATGAGTAAAGTATACTTGAGTCTGTGTAAATTACAGATGATTCATTCAATTACAGGACTGTCATCTAACCTTCCAATTGCTACTATCAAATCTATGTCATGCCATGTCAGTTTAAATCTTACATGCTTTAATATGCTGATACGGTTTAGAAACATTGATGGCGTAAAAAAGCTGATACACCGTCTTCCTATGCTTGTTATGTTTCTGTTCTCTTTCTAATTGCCATGCAGTTTTCTATAGAACGAGTCAAAGCAGTCTGTTAATTAACAGAAAAAGGGGAAGATAGTATATGGGATATTATTTTAAGAATCTAGCAAATTACCTTAATACTTTAATGATTATTATGCCGTTTCTGTTTGTCTATGTAGCCAGCAAAGTTCGTAAGACTTGACTGATGTAGATACTTTGATTTCACGCTTTGCCCACTGAAATAAAATAAAAGTTTATTTGAAACAAAGAAAGCTATCAAAAAGATATTAACATGTTTTGCTTCATTAGTTTCCTGCGATAAATGTCCTTTTAAATGAGAACAAGATGTTTCTGTGCATGCTCTTCAAATTTAAATTCTCAAGATAAAATGAATGACTTTTAAATTATCTATTTTCTTTTCGTACTCACAGTTGATAAATATGCCAAGTTGGTCATCTGTCACTTGAGATAAGTAGTCATTTCTTTGAACACCGGAAGCCAAGAAGCCTTGCATGAGTTGTAATTTGTTATAAAAGCGTAGAACTGAACCGGATACAGATGTGGCAAACAAAGTTACATACATAATTTCTTATTCTGAGTAAAATAAAAAATACATATAAGAAATGGAGTTTTAAATATCATGTGATGTCAAGTTTAAGATTTTCTCATGCTTAGACATCATGTTCTTTAGAAAGCAACAGTATGATTGCATCTGTTTGTCATCACATTTTTAGGAAACAAAAATTACGTATTAAAGAAAAGTAACTTTTATAAATGTATCAATGTTTGTTTGCATTAAACGTCACCAACAATACATAAGTCAATAAGGTGCGCTTTGTCTACATGAAATATTTTTAGAGCTGTTACAGTGCTATTTTAAGCCGTAGACACGTAACATGATACCATTCCCGGTCACAATATGTTGACACTGTGCCAGCAAATCCTAGAACAACAATTTTAGGCATCGCACAAACAAATGGATATAAATTATTGCAATTTTCGTGAAAGCGTTTAGCAGTGTTCAAACCTTCGACCTGTCGGTTATGCAGCGGACATTCTAACTTCTTAGTCACGTTGACTGAAAGTCTACAAAACTGTTACTTACGGCGGCACTCATTATTAAATGCATGGTAACATTCCCTCTCTGATTCCAATCTATAAATAGTCTGTGACGTCACTGGCTTGCTCTAATCTCTATGCTTGACCGTATGATTTACCCGGAAACCGCGCAAATAAACCAAAGTAAAACCAGTTCATGAATATGATAAAATATTAGTGCCTATGTATTGCTAAATATGTTTTTTCATTATGGTGTTACTACCCTACTTTAACTTCTACATAAATTATTGGAAAATAGATTGTCCAGTATTCGTAATATAAGTATTGTTCTCTCTAAATGGCATTTACAACGCAAATAATACATTTTACAGGCATAATAAATTGACAATAACAAATTAACCAAGGTAGTAAAACCAGTTTATATATGAATATGATCAAATGTTATTAGGAAGCCTAGATATATTTTTTTCATCATTGTCGACACATTCTATTATAATTTCAACACTTCTATTGTAGATTAAGTAACCCATGTAAATAAGAATAACCACCCTACTTTAACTTTTACATATCTCATGGAAAACTCTGTCCTATTGTGTAATATAAGTATCTTTCACTCAAAATATCATATGCAATGCAAAATAAACTGCATTTCACAGCCATCATAAATAGATAAATAGCGTGTCAAATAATTTTATTGACGTTATTTTTCCATTTCAATGAATCTTCAATGCTAACGACGGTATCTGTGCGTCACAGTGACGTCACATGTTATTTTCATTTTTTTTTTCAAATAATCCCTGGCGCAAAATACGCAATTCTCATGGAGCTCTATCCTCTGTATATACATATTTAAATACCAAACTTCATATAACTGTGATACGATATGCTGGGCTGTACGTGATAAGTTTCCAAATGGCTCACACCTCGTACCTTTTTTCGCCGGTTTGACCACGAGAAACACGTGAAAGTACATCGGGGTGAGGTCCGGTGGTTATCGACGGTAATCTACCAGTTCTAATCCAAGAAGCCCTATCCTAGTTGTGTCAGCTGTATGTGATTGAAAATGATGTCATATACGACCATGCGACTTTACGACCTATATTTCTTGTATGCATGTTTTTGAAAAAGGATTCAGTGATTGCGGGAAAAATAAACACTGACTTTATAGTATTTTTAGTGTGCCACCTGCTGTAAACAGAGGTGACTCACCTCCTGTAAGCAAAGGTGACACATAGGAATCACTTTTCCGTCTTCTGTCCGTCGGTCTGTCTGTTCGTCACACAACTTTTTCGACACGCTTCATCAGGTGTCACATTTGTTCCAAAATATAATAATAAATGAAATAATTAGGTGAATACAGTAAATAACATTGAATTTAGCGTATTTCTTTTAGTTTCATAAAGTAATCCTGGAATAATATGTAAATTAAAGAAAAAAAAAGATAATATATATGATTTAGTTATCTTAGTTGGCGTCATAATATTCAGCACAATCGAAACAGCGTGTGGTGGAATCATTCTTTGGCGATAGGCGAAGAAAATATACATCTGCTTGGTATATATCTTGGTATCATTTGCCTTTTTTGGTGTCGGAGATTCGGGCGTTTTCGGATGCTTTGGCTGTTCTATGGTTTTCGGGTCGAACAAAGACAGCCAAGTGTAACTTGCAATTACTATGTGGTCAAAACATTAATTGCTTAATAATGACACTGTTCATAACCATCCGTTAAAGGTCAAGGAACCATGACACAGTCCACTCTTACAACGGTGAGTTGCTATAACAATATGCAGGATAACAGGCGCCACACTGAAATTCACACTGTTCTGTTTCTGCATTAGGAAATCACATATTTACCATAATTATTGAAACATCATTCAAATAAATCGGCATGTTAAAAATAAAGTCCGGGTAACTCGATCAGGATCATCCGTCCTATATGTAAACTATGTATTAATATATTTATTAAACGTGGGCAACGTACTAGATTAATTTCTTCTTACATCTTCGCTTTGTTCTTCATAATTAATAGCATATAAAATCCTCAATTATCCACTACTTTTTTTCAATAGATTTGACTGGTGGCTGTTATAAGTCACCATACCGATAGCTCAAACTATTCACAAAATTTTTACTGACATAAAAGCTATTCTGAAAGAGCCGCTTTACATTTAAAATCATGGCTCTTTTCCTCATGTTCACCGTTTGTATGCTGCTGGGCTGTGTGGTTATGGAGCCGGCGTGCTCAAGGTATGATTACGAAGAAAAACTTTTAAATAAGCTGATCAAAATGGAATTTGAGTGGCGTGCGCTACAAGACGGGCGTTAAGACTTCACTTGCAAATATGAAAACGGAACTATTAAACGCAAGACAAGAAATCAGTGGTACTGTTATAGATGTTAAGAACATTTTTAAGGATACAGAGGCCGAGCGGACTAAAATCATCAACTTAGTAGAACAACAGAAGGACGACACTTTGGGCATTGTCCGTGGTCAAGAAGGACAGATAACTGAACTACGTCATAGTTTCATTGATTTTATGCAACTGATCAACCGAAATTTGTCAGGTAAGTAGATTCACTTTGCTAAACAAAATGACTTTTTTTCTTAAATAATATTGAAATGAAAATGTGAGGAAAGTAAGGGTCGTCAATGCAAATTGGTTTAAAGTCTTTTAAAAACGTCGACGAGATTTCAGTACATTTTCCAAATATTTTTGTATTAAAAATCTTTCAACTAGGCTGTACTTATAATTATTTAACAACAATGTGTTTATTTCATTCAAATCAAACGTATGATAAAATATGTGTTTTAGTCCTTGCATATGCTGATGTTGGAAAAAACATGACGATTAATATTTTTCGTTATATTTGATTATGATAAAATATGATTAATAATTTAAATACATTGCTAAAATAATAATGTTGTTGTTAAATAAATTGTTTGAAAGTCAATGCCAATGATGATGTAGGCTCTCGTTCGCAAAACGACTAATAGTTATATTAGTAAGTTATCTATTACGAAGTAATTTCAGGTCCATGACTAGTAAATTTGGTATCAATATAATTGAGTGCAAATTATCACTGCATTTCTACGGATTAAGATAGCTACTATTTTACTATTTGTGTATATGTCTAATGACAATGTGAAAAAAAATATCAAAGTCATTTAAATTGACGTTAATCTTAACAGATAAACTGTTTGAAGCAAATATATACGATATCTTTTACAGAAATATATTTCTTCAGTTATTAAAATCATAAATATCAAGCAATATATATGCACCTTTTTCACTCCCCTTTTTATTGCTATTTGATGTTTTATTTTGTAATACGCGTGTAATTAAGTTAACTTAGTAAATTAATGACTTGTGAGCAACGAATGGACAAGATATCTGTCACAGTGGTGTTAAAATCTTAAATATCAACCAAATACATATATATTTTCAATCCTTATTTTCTTGGTATTTATTGTTTTGTTTATTAAAATTTTATTTTGTTATATGTATATAATCTAGATTTCGGAACAATCACAATAGTGGCTTTCAACGCCCGTGATGTGAAACACTTAAATCCTGCTAAAGACGAAACGATCATCTTCACAACTAATCTACTGAACGAAGGGAACGCCTACGACAACAGTACGGGTATATTCACGGCCCCAGTGTCCGGCCTATATATGTTTACTGTCCAGCTGTGTACTAAGTCCAACCATTACTTTTCTGCCAGTGTTATAGTAGGAGGGAAAGAATATGGCAGGTGGTGGTCAGTTGATAAGGACTATGCATCCTGCAGTTCGTGTCAAGCCACAGTGGTCATGCAGTCTGGAGATACGGCCCTTGTCCGGAATATTTGTGGTGGTGAAAGGCTGTTTACAGATGCTTATCGTGGAAATTTCTTCACCGGAACACTGATAAATCAGCTCCGATCTGGTTTAAACTAAAACAGCAATCATGATTTGTAGCACTACTGTTCCTAAAAACATTTAAGGATAGCTTGTATTGATTGCCAGATTTATATACTTTTGAATTAATTTCATTTTAAATATCAGCACAAAAATACAACCAATTTCATAGCACACAATTTTGTATATATATTTGTGAATACATATCTATAATGGAATATACTCTCCTTAAACAAAGTAAACTTGAGAGTATTTTATACTCCCCCGTTTCAGCGACATCGCGGATATATCTTTACCTGACAACCGGACATTTCTGCTTCAATACTATTTTAATCAGGTTACCGATGTGATTTTATCCCCACACTCGACTTACCAAAGTCATTTGAAATAAAACTCAGATTGGTTCCAGGACTCGTAAGCTCGGTGTCATGATAATGTGACTGGCTGTAGTGATAATCAATTGAAATATAAGAATGTACGAGTACTTTGAAAGCCTATGTAAAGTTGTGCAAAAATGTGAATTCAATAATTGATGAAAGTCACATGCATATTCTATCTTGATTATCAAAAAAAATGTTGAACCGATAAATGCTGTAGTAGATCTGGCTCAACCCCGCCCCCCCCCCCCCAAAAAAAGAAGGAAAAAAAAACAAAAAAAAAACAACAACAAAAAAACACTGCTTTATTTTGAAGCAAACCTTTATAAAAAAAAGTTGAATGTTTACTTATTAGGTATACATTCACTCTCTGTTGGATAAGTTAACTTTATTGAAAAGAGTATATATATTTTAATTAGTTTTACATGTTTTTGGTTTAATCGTTTATGATTTTTACTGATTTAAGAAAAGTAAAAGTAAAAGATACGGAAAGTAAAAGCTGTAGTTATGATATATCATGCACGGGGAAATATCTGTATATATTATAAAGATTAGCAAAAGAAAAGTTGAACAGACTTAGATGTTTAGTTTAGATGTTCTCTTATTTTCTTTATCAGTAAGCCGTGTCGTCTTATCAATCTCAAGAATTTATTCTGAATTCAAAATTTGGTTAATTAATTTACCACTGGATCTTAGATCAGACTATCTAAGTAAATAGATAGAAAGATGTCATACAATGTGAATCAACTCTTTATTTAAGTACGGGTTCTATTCTTGTGTTTATATGTAATATTTTATTCTGATTTTAATATGCACATTCTAATTAATATATGTATTTTGAATATATATTCTTGTTAATCTGAATTACAGTTTTAAAAGCTTGCGGTAGGTCGGTGGTTCTACCCGGGTACCTTTGTGTACTCGGGGTCTTCCTCCACCTGTAATTAGCTGGACGTCGCTATATGATTGAAATACTATCGCAGCGACGGTAAACACCAATACAATATAATACAGTTTAAAAAAAAAAAGTTTGGCTACTTTATTTTGTTAGCATTTTATAACTTGATATTCCTATGTATTAGTTAAGACCTGTACTCAATTTATTGCCGATGAGAATAAATGTAGGTAATTGGTATTTTTCTTTATATTGAACGTATCTCCATATAAGTAGCGCGCATGCAATTTTTATATTTAAGTTAAACACTATTAAAATTTGCTATCGTTGAAATGTTATACAGATAAGACTGAAATTAAGTCCTATTTCACAAACGAATAATAACAATTGAGCAATTAAGTTGTTGTCATTCCATTATGCTGGATGTTTCGCTTTAACATGAGCAGAGGTGAGAGTCAGTCATTCAACATATGCAATGATCTTGATTAATACAAAGAGGGAGAAAAAAAAAAAAAAACATCTGTTTTTAGGAATCCTGATTGCAGAGCGATTATAACGTCCGTGAACTAACGCAAGAACGCGGGTTCGATCTCCTATCACTAGATACCAAAGTCATTAAAATGACACTGGGGTATTACCCGTGAGATTGGCGCTTATTACATCTTGAGGTTCGTGGTCCAGTGTCTAGATAGTGGAACTGGGTGTGGTATCATTGCAGTTGTCTATTTAGTGATATCTCAGTGAGATATGTCTATATATGTCTGATGTAGAATAAAATACCCAAATGACTAAAATACTGACAGTGGGACCTTGAACGCATGTAAATAAACAACAACAACAACAATAAAACTATTCACAAGTCACATAAAGGTAATGCATTGACATGTATAATAAAATTCTTTATATCTACCTAAAGAACAGATATGCTCAATTTACAGATTTGGCAATTGCTGAACATCGGAGAAAGAGTTCAACTGAAGACATGGCTGGATCTACTACTAGTATTACTTCCTCTACTGCTAGAAATTATAAAATGATCATAGTAATTAAGAATGGCAACTAAAGAATAAAAAAATGAAACATATAACAGGTAATGACCATGATTACAACATAAAAACTCTAAAGCAATAATATCATCCATATTCTCTCGCTGTATGACGCCAAATGTTCCAATGGCTAAATGGCTGATTTGTTTTTATTCTGGCTCATGTTTTTGGGGTATGTTTTTTTAATGAAATACTTAAGCTGCATTATATATGCTGTAAAGAGCATATGCGATTTGTTTTGTTTTAATTTGGCTCATACATATTTGCGGTGGGCCGTTGAATATTGATGCGATAAACACACAGTTATTCATATACAATAACCTTGTGCATTAGTTTCCTTGAAATGTAAAAAATGTATTTCCAACATACTATGTCTCTTAATTAAATTATTTCATGTCCCACCTCATTCATTTATAAAATCCCAGTTCGACATCTCTTTGCATATATAGAAAACCGATGCGAATAATAATTATAATGTTGCATGGTGATATTTGGATATATAACTTTCGGACATGGACAAGAATAATGTTGGGACTTTATTTTCCCTGAAATAAGTTCATTGTTGTAGAAATATAGTAGCAAACATTCATATCAGATGTAGCTTATCATCAGCGTTTCTACCCACTAAATGTGTTTTGAATAAGCCCCAAATTTGGAACCGGTCAGCAAATAAGTACGCATGCGCACTTATCTATAATAGAAGTTTCTCAAAGTTAAACAATTCAACTTAAGGCATTTAGTCGTATTTTTTTAAGTGGATATGAATTATTTTCTCTGAGATTCTGATCATCAGTGATAATATTTCATACAGCAATTACTGAGATTTTAGGTAAATTAAAAAAAAGTAAAAACAAGTAACTGCCGATATGTTAAACACATTTAACAAATAACATACTAGCATGTTGCATCACCGATATATATATATATATATATATATATATATATGAGGGTTGTCCCAAAATTCCCTGACATGAGAAATAGTGACGATAATAATTAAAATAATTCGCAAAACTTTTGCAAACTATGTATGAACATATATCAAATAAGATGCAAAAATCATTTTACAAATACAAAAAGTAACACTGTCATTGCAAATGTCATTGTCAAACAGACTACGTGCTATACGACCGGCGCACGGTCAACGTCATTTACGCAACGTAACGATATTCTAAACACCCTTTTCAAAATACTCTCCCCGTGATACTACGCACTTGTGGTGTCGGCTTGCTCAAGCATCAAATACATTTACAAACCAGTCTTTGTTCAAACCTTTGTTGAATGTCACTGTGGCATTCATGAGTTCCTCTTGGGATTCAAACCTCTGGCCGCGTAGCTGCTCACTGAGCTGCGGGAAATCGGCAAAGTCAAGAGAAGCAAGATTTGGCGTGTACGGCGGATGGCGAACTGGCTTGAACCCAAGCAAATCGATCTCAAGTTGCGTAATGCTTGAAGTGTGGGCGGGTGCGTTGTCTGGATGCCATACGACAATATCACGGGCTTCAATAAAGGGCTGGTGGTTTCTTCCGTTGAGCGTTCATCACGTCGAGGCGAATAACCTAATGATTGAGGAAACATTTAAAACAATATCATTAAATTGCTGATAAAATGTTTTATTTTTTAAACTTGTTCATTATTTTATTTATTTATTTATTTATTTAAATTATCTCTTATTTATCGAACCTGTTAGATAAAAAAATCATTGTTTTTCAAAATAATCTCTGGAAATGTTTTGTTAAATTACCTTCGAGAAATAAGCTGCAATCACGCTACGTCCCTCAGGTCCAGCATGCGTTAGGATCACACTATTGAGGAACACGATGGACATCACCTTACCAAGAGATTTCAGCAGCCTGGCTTTCTTTGGAGGCGGTGTGGCCGGTGTCTTCCAGACGCTTGATGTAATGGCTCGTTCCAGAAACGTGTCATCCTTTTCCATGCGGCGCTAAAACGCAACGAAGCCGACACTCTGCGTCCCTTATTTTCTTGTTTCAACAACCTTGGAACCCAGCGGGCACATACGCTCGACAGGTTTAAATCATCATTTGGAATCCTGTGTAAAGTTGCTTTTCCAATGTCCGTTGTTTCCGCTTCATCGCGTACTTTTCGGCAACACTATTCACGAATGCAGTTTTCAACACGCTCAATAACATCTGCCGTGACAGTCCGCGGTCGCCCGGTCGTCTGCGATTCTTTACTTTCTTTCGTTGGATTTACGTGCCATTAGTAAACCAGCGACCTTGAAACATTTTTCTAGCGTTCTGTGCTCTTGATATTCTTTATATTCTACAAAGGTGTCATTCCAGCTTATTCGCAAAATTGTAAAAAAAATCTCTGCGCCGCCGAATTTTCCGACGTCATCATCATGGAAAACTTAAATTCAGTGGTTATCTTCACCTTCAACAGTTAGTCAAACTTGTTAAAGTGACGTCATTAATTCAAATTATTACTAATGAGGTCCAAGTGTAACGAAATGACGTTGGATCGATTTCAGACATTTTTGGTTACGTTAAGTCGGGAAAATATCAGATTATGTAATGAGCTATAAAATTTAGAATACGAATTTAGCCGTGCTCCGCTACACTGCATGCTGGTTTGAATAAATGCAAAAACAACAACAACAACAACAACAACAACAAAAACCCCCTAGAACACAAATATATTTTTAAATATTAGAATATACTATGTAATTGACGGATAGACAGTTGAAAATAGGCCTACGTAAAAATGCTGTTGTTATAAAATTTGTCACGGGGACAACAATTTGTTTTGGGACAACCCGTTTATATTTGGGAACATTTAGAAATAATTCATAGGAAATAATATTTGACGGTGTATTTTGCAAATTGAATGTAAATATCCCTTTATTTTAATCACTATGGAGTCACTGAGAAGTCTGGATCAGAGACAGGCGCACCCGGCAAATTTCTAATGTCATTTTTGATACGCTTTTAATATGATATAATTAGTTAAAATGAATAGAATAATAAAACATAAACTTAAATGACAAAATCTAAAATTAAAAAAAGATAAATGAAACTAGCGAAAACTATAGGGATCCCGTTGAATATCGATCTCGAATCACTGGATTATAAACGTGT
>CM037791.1:21048836-21098836 GCA_021229015.1 Solen grandis
ATATCGGTATTATCCCCTAGGTACAGTTATGATATATTACTAGTATAAAAAGTTAACGCTTTAATTACTTATAATAAATTGCTAACAAAACCGCTCCATAGTATCTGTAATCGATTAGCAGCTGAAGTTGCTGTTGTTTTATTTATTGTAAAGAAATTATTTGTTTATGTTATAATTGTATTTGATATCGCTAGTGTTAAAATAAACACGCGGCGACCAAGAGAAGAAATAATATATGATCTCATGATATATAAGGAATCTATCATAAGATCTCACTCGTTTATGCAAAATCATTGATTAAAGCATGTGAGTTATATTACTAGTGGCATAGTTTTATTTTAGCATCTTGGGATTTTTAAAAAAAACACAAAAAAACAAACAAAACAATAACAACAACAAAAAGAAACAAACCTAGAAAGCCGATTTATAAAAAATATTTTAGAGATCGATAAATAACACTTTAACATAATCAGAATCACCAGTATCATTTTTCGATAATATATATATACAATGTAATTCACTAAGTGCTGTATTCAATTGTATCACAAATTAATAATTTACATCTTTTATGTGTGTTTTAATTTTAACGGATAAATGTACATTAAAAATGGATTTATATCCCGTTCTTTACTAAATGACATGATTACTATAATGAGACTCTAAATATGCTTACATACCCTCAAAAGCATACATACATTTGTTTAATAAACAATTATTTTAATATCTTACCCGTAGCATTGTTAATGGAAGTTATGGTATTCATGTTATTCCTTCGCCGCAAACCTTTGAATAATGTCATCTGTCCTTGAAATGCAAAAGACCTTCTGAGGTCACATGACACTAAAAATATCAGTTCCTCATTTGTTTCTTTATTTCCATTATCGATTGTTGCTATAATCGAGTCAATAAAAATATAATTTTATCAGTTTTACCTGTGATTTGGTGCAAATATGATCACAATTTTAAATGAAGAACTTATTTTCAATAGCAATTGTATTAGCATCGTTAGTATATATGTTTGTCGTCAATTTAATGATGTAAGTTTATATTTAAGGTTTAAATTAAAATAAACAACACTTGAAATAAATAAATATATATATAGAACAATTTGAATAAATTTGTTTGTTCATAAAGATACGATTCAAAATGTGTATTCATTTTTTGATTGGAAATTAAAAAATATATTATACATTTTTAATTTTGAATTTTAAGACATTTTTGCGTAGTTTACATAAATTGAAAAACAAATTTCTGTATATAATCGAATGGCTTGGAAAATTGCTCAATCAAAGGAGGAAAATAGATTTGACAGGAAAGCCGGAGATGCATTTGTTTGAAACGAGTAACATTACGCTATCATTTGATTCTATTGTGCAATTTAGTGCACTGTACCCTATTATAATGTCGTTCAAGAAACAAATACTATGCACGTCCCTATATTGGTTTTCCTAAATGGCTATTCATACCTATAAATAGCCATTTGAAATTGAAAAGAGCTATTGATATATTAAATGTTCCATTTATCAAAGTGCATAATGAGTGTTTGGATTAATCGGCTTTAAAGCAGCTCATTCCCAGTTGATTGTTGACAGTTACTCCCAATCCCACCTGCCCATGTTAATATCGGTGAAATCTTTGTTTCCCGACAATGAATTCGGCAAGTGTTGGAAACGCTATTTTTCATAATTGCACTATGAGGAATTCAGTACCACGTGACATATTCCGCAGTACTGCATCTTCACCAGTCCCGGATAGCAAATACGTGTTTTCAAAATGTTTTAGCCTGTAAAGTGAACGCATCCGCGAAGAGTTAATACAATCAGTCATGTGACGAAACACAGAAAAAGAAATTCTTAATATAGATTTAATAATTCTAAATATATTTTTATTACCGTTCGTAACGCTGTTTTATACAATCACCAAATGTTGCAATGAGTGACCATGCATCTGTAAATATATATTGATAGTGGAAATGTACATAGATAGGTTTTAATTCAAATTCTTAGTCAATAACAATTTGTGAACGAGCTTCTTTAAATCAGTTCAGTAAATACTCCTATTGTGCAAAATAATTTGAACTCATTGTGCTTCAAAACCACATGATAAGTCACGATCAGATTGTGAAAACTGTTCACAAACACGTAATAAAAAAGTAGTTTTAAACTTTTAAGAGTTATAATAATTGCTACGTTAATCCATAATTCATAAGGGTATAAATATGTACAAATCGTGCGTAGGGCACATGAATCCATTGCATTAATATATTTGACGATAAAATTTATTACCAGCATCTTCATTGACTTATAATCTAAGGTCAATCCCTGTTGCACAGCGATTGGTAAGGTTTTCGAAATGTAAACCTCATCAAACGTTGTTATCCGTTCTTCATATATATATACATTCTATTGTCGATTGGAAAAAAAAGATTGCTTTAAAATATCAAAAACAATTCATAATAACCGTTTCGATAACTTTTCAGAGAGAGAGAGAGAGGGAGTGAGAGAGTATTGAATAGAACCTTTCTGATATCATCATTATGAACGACACTTATATCACAACTTATCATTTCTTAGCACTTTCAGGTACTACTCATTTTACATCTATTACATTTTCTTTTATACCTTCATTGACAACAACACTTGCTACTTCTACTACTTTGACAATTGCTTATAAAACAACTACTTTACTTCTGTTTAAACAGCAGTACTATAACCAAACCTTTTTGTTAAAAACATTGCTTCAACGTCGTTGAAGCCTATAATGTACAGTTAAATAAATGACATACTTTCTCATCCTTACATCCACAGATCTATCTATCTATATATTTATCTATTCGTCTGTCTGTCCATCCTTCCCTCCGTCTGTCTTAAAATGGAATTAAAGAAATATACAATAATTTATTAAAAAATGAACCACCTAAAAGTTTATTTTTTGACACAATCATATTTTTCAGATAACAGAATAGGAGATAATAGTCAACCTGCTACTCTTTTGCAAAAGGTAGGTAAGATTAATTCAAAATTTATACAAAGATGGCATTTTAAGACATTATTTGTGAGAGAAATGTCAATTAATGGAGGAGACTTACTTAGTCATTTAACTGATATTACTTATTTACTTATATTCGCTACATTTCAATTTTTAATATCGATTGAGCAATGTATAAAACTAGTCTGACTGTTTAAAAGAATGGTCATATTTTTGCAGTCATTAACCGAACCTCTGGTTCTGTTTGAACAAGTACTGCGACAAGATACCTACATTGACTGATATACTTCATTGTTTAAATCATAAGTAAGAGATTCTGAAAAATCGCAAAGGTCACAACTAGTTTCGACGCAGTGACTTTCAGGCTACAGCAAGGTGTCCAGCCATATGCAATCATTGTCTCTAGTAATAATTGTAAAATAGAGGAAAAGGGGAAAAAGTAATAATAATAATGATAACAATGAGCAAAAAAAAAATGATATACTTTACAGAGGGACGAGATAGGTGACTTCGTTCATTAAAGATCTCGAGTCTCTCAGGAACGCTCTTGGGATCTCCTACAAGCACAAATAAAGGAACACAACTCTTTAGACTCCACAACTGTTCCTTTATGCATATCCGCAAACGTGATTCCCCTTTTATATTACACAGTAATGAAAAGATGTCATTTTCGTGGTATAGATATTCACAATTATTGTCACGCATTAACTGCACATTATAGTGAATAGGAAGGAGTGACAGGAATGGTAAACCAATCCAGGTAACATTATGATTATTTATTGTCTGTAAACTTGACCAGTTCCAGTCTATTAATGATGTTTTCCATACAGGAGAAAATATTCTTATAAAAGCAAATCATGGTCAAATGTAGCTGTAAATAATGATCGGTAATGTAATATACCAGGGTCTTAGTAAAAATCTATGTTGATTATGTATGAACCAAATTATATTTAAGCAAAATTAAAAACAAAGTGTTAGTTTGTAATATTTCCGCTAAAGCTAGAAAATGAATGGTTAAGTCACTGCAAGATATATATTGTATAGTGAAGTGAATACGTACATTCATTAAAACCGTATATATAAATTTCAACCGTAGTGCCAATTTATTTCTTCAACTGCTTCTTCTTTGTGTAGATCACAGTGCCGAACTTGGTATGTTTTTTGTAAAAATATATGTGTATATGTGTATAAATATATGTGTATAAATTTTTATATACTGATGTAGTTGCTGTTTTGATTCCAGCTTATATTTATAACTCTCTTAGACTCTGATTGAATCTGTCTTAAAATATCTTATATAAAATGTCAATTTTATTGGATAAAACTAGTATATATACTTAATAAAGATGCGAGAAAATTCTTATATATTAAACGTTATAATCATTTTGTATATTCAGAATTGTGATGAAACCCAGTTTTATATGTATGTATTTGTTTCATTAGTAAATACAAGGGTATAGCCAACGGTTCGAACATTAACCGAATAACTGTAAATCAATATCGGACTCTTATCTGAACCCTTGAACATAGAAATTTGAACCTGAAAAGGGTGCATCTTACCATCTTTTTATTTTAGTATGTATACAAACGATGACAAATAATATAAATCAAAACAATGATATTAAAGGAATTAAAAATCAATAAAACTAAAAAATAAAACACAGTTTCTTTTCTGACGATGCAATTTTCTTCAACAATAGTGACAAAACATTCTTTAATAACTTAATACAGACCTTAAGCAATTTCTCAAAGTGTTTCGTCTTCAGCCTCAATATAAATAAATCCATTACGAGTGGAATCTTTAAATAGATCTAATATCCAATTATGTATATCACATCCATTTATCGAGACTTCAGAAAATGCAACGATACTCGGAATCACATTTTATAGGAATTAATTAAGAAACTAACGTTGATATGAAAAGTAATCCAAACATTTGACCTACCGAAACTGATATATCCATTATCAATTTTAAATAAAGTAAAATAACATAAAGCAACATACAAGCATCTAAATTCAAATTTATATGGGATTGCAAACCTGATAAAATAAAAATAAATCCTAAGTTTATATCCCATGAATAAGGTGGAAAACAACTTACAAAAATAGAATAAGTTAATTCTTCTCTTAACGCAGGGTAGATTAAAAGACATGTAGCAACCTAAACTAAAAAAAAGTATATGAAGTTGAAACAATTTGGAAATAATCTCATACTTCAATGTAATATCGATGAAAGTACAATCGCAAGAATAGAAACTGATAAATCCTTTTTTATTTCGATGTTCTATATGCATTTACACAAATTTACACCCGTACAGATTTCAGAAACAAACCGATGGGAAAACATGATATGGAATAAGGACTTGGTAAATGTAATGGAACTACATATATCTACATTAAATGACACGAAAAAGGAATGCAATTTATCGAACGATTATTTGACTTCAGAAATAACATAATATACATAATTGAACAAATAACAAGCTTGTATGATATTGATCAAACATATTTTATAAAATGTTTGAAACTGAAAAATACAATAACTCATGGAATCAAAAGAATTATCAAAATGAAGGAATTAACACAAACACATCTCTTATAGAAAAATTTACAAATGTAAACAAATTTATAATACTGTATAATATTATTTCAAATAGTCAGATCCCATTTAGTGGGATAAAATAAACGTTCTCTGAACTCTTATTCTTTCCCATGGAAAGAACTATACAACAACATTTACATGTCGACAATAGGCACAACACTACGTAAGTTCCAATACAAACTTATGATGAGAATAATTCCTACAAACAAATTACTATTAATTTCAATTACGTTTCTTCGAGCTTATGTCGTTTCTGTAATGAATCATTTGAGAAAAATGAACACTTATTCTGGGAATGTTACACAGTACAACCTTTATGGGATGCATTAAATACACTTATCAGATCAAAATCCATTAATATTGTTGTAAGAAAAACGAAGCATTTTTTGAAATCACACATTAAAATGTGTAATCTAATGCTTGAGATATTCTTATAATGTTTATGAAATATTATATCGACTATAATAAAATAAATAAAATAAAACCATCATTAAACCTATTTTATTAATATCTGTAAATAAGATAATAGAAGATAAATAGTGATTAGCAAAAGAAAAATAACAAACCCACGCTAGGATAGTGGAGCTATTTTTTTAACTTGATTGTTTAATGCATAAAATCACATCAAACATAGTCAATAATAGCCAACAATTTAGAACTAGACATGAAATAAAAATACTAGAATATTCTGTTATACTATAAACATGTATGTGGAGAGCCTACAGAAAGATAGAATGTACACTATTTTTGATATTTAGTAAACAATATATGAGACAGTAAATAAGAAAAAGAAATAAAACTGTTGATAAGTGAAGTAAAAGATAGAGACATATGGAGAAAGTATGAAAGGCTGTGAGAAAGAGCATGCATTTACATTATTCCCAACATATTATAACATATATCTTGCTGTATTTAAACAATTTTAACAATATCATATATCTGGAAAAAAGTTGTTGCTGACATTTACATTATGTTCATTATGTATACATACTGTTAAGATAACACAATTTGAGATGGGTTTTGCACACATTTATTCACATTACATATTTAAAACACTTCAATTTATTGCAAAACGTAAAATAAGTCCGTGCTTTATCACCGTGTAATGTTACATTTATTTATGCAAAAAATATCCTTATTTTAGTATAACCGATATACAATTAAACTAAGTTAGGTTTCCCTACCAACAGAAATACGATCAACACTACCTGGCAATTCCCATGGGAGCAACAATTGCTTCACTAGCTACAGTTCCTGCTGGTATTGAGTCTGATACCTAGTCTTAGAGTTTTGAGCAGTCATCATCTTCTTTCTTACATGTGTTCCCTTCTGACAAGTCTCTCCATGCTTTCCGTCAATGCATTTAGAACAAATGGTATTTGAGGAACGTTCTGCATATTTTTCACCTTGAAAATAACACCTATCTCCAGTACACGAAGCATTGCATCTTTGTTCAAAGATTCCATTTTTGCTAAATGTGTTTATAATGCAGTTAGTTGAACAGGAATTTTGTTATAATATGGTACATAGAATACGCCACTGCACTCCACTCACTCACCTCCTTCCTCTTTGCACACGTTGCCTTTACAGTTTATCAGACAAGTTAAATTGCACTTGGTACCATACCACTCTTCATTACAAACTTCACACGTGTCTCTCTAAAAGAGCGTCTTTCAGCCACTGTAGTACTCGGTGTTACGGATACATATTTCCGTGGTTTACTAGATAGTCCCTCGTTCAGTCTGCTTCCAAGCTATACACATGTTACATTATGTCCCCCGTTAAAATGTCGAAACATCCATAAATACGTATACTAACTTATACTACTTATACTATCGGCCATACGCAGACCCTTCACATTTTACTGGAAAATCCTGGGTACAGTTCTGACCTTGCAGATCGGTCAAACACTTTTCACAATTTACTCTAGTAACGCCTCTTTTTACAGGCGATGCATATTCCCGAAGGCTTGACACGAATGTTATCTTTACAACCTTCTGGACAGGTAGCATTTCAATTTATTCCGTTACAATTCTCATAGGTGTTTTCTCAAATCCCGCAGGAAGTTGAAGAAATACAGTTCGTGCAATAAACCGTACATTCACCATACCCTTAAGTAGTTGTTACATGTAATACCCCTTATTACACGAGTAAAACAAAGTCGCGGACAGACATGAAACACCGAACGTCAGGACAGTTATACTTGAAATAATCCGGAGGGTCACTGTCATATCAGGTTTTCATTCGTTGCAGTAGCCATAAGCCTGATAATTGGAATTTGTTGCATCATAATCATTATAAGGACACACACTTTTCAGAACATTGATTGCGACAATTTCCACCAATGCAGTTGCCATTACATCCAAAGACCTTTATACCACAGAAGTCACAGTAAGACCCTGCACATTCCGGCGGCTGTATTGCTTGGCCGCTAGCTAATGGATTTTCGCAGTCTTAAAACATAGCATAAAAACATCAAGGTTTAGCTAACATAGGTTTTTATGAAACTATTTTTATCTTTACATCACTTCAAGTTATTATCATTATTTTAAGCAAACCGACCTCAAAATCAGCAGCTCAGCTTAGACAGACATACAGGTTTATACAACAATTTTCACATCTTTTCTTTAAAATAGTTTCGATTAAAAGATGTATTCGGCTCAACATTTAAATAAATCTTTGAAATAAAAATCTTAACTGTTCAATGCTATAAAACGATATCTGAGTACATGTACTTGTAGAAAAGGGTGGTAACACCAGTAAATTCAAAATACAAAAAAAAAATTGTCACGGGAATTTTCGGAAAAGCTTGCTGGTAATTAAGTATGATTACAATACCGTTAGTTTTCGGGACAAAAGGTCACCCCGATACACACAAAAAAAACAACAAAAAAAAAACACTAAACAGCGACGAAAAGACAGGGCGGGGATTTAGCACGCGTTTCTTTTCCTTTGTTACCACAAAATAAGCATGTGGAATTGAAGGCACTCATGCTATCCTTTCTAGAAGTAATAGACAATACCTAAAGAACACGAGGAACAGGAACTCTGTATGATTGCCTCATGGAAACAAGCGTGTCTAATGTTGGGTTAATGTTGTCAGTCTCCCACAGATAAATGTAAATAGATTGATAAATAATATCGTGTGTACTCGCCAGTTAAAAAATCGGCGGTGTTTTAAGGTTTTCGTTGCGTTCATATAACTAAGTTTGTTTCAATTATTCGATTTTTTTTAAATATTAATGTTGCACGCAATTTTTTCACAAAGTATTTCAACATACAACTTTCTGTCAAAACCGAATACGTCTTTAGTATATTGATTCATAGTCTTCGACTTTTAAGAAGTACATCAAATTAATTTACCTCATTTTTTTATCATTTTTTATTGACATGTTAAATCGCCATGTATATAAAACTGTTTTACCGAAAATTACACCTTACCTGCCGTAGTCAAGATTATGCAAACACTATCTGAAATAACCTCAGGTTCATGATACCTATAACGGCTCCACAATCTGTACAAAACACAGTATGATAGAAATATCATAGGATTAACACTGGCTTGTTGCTGGGTTTGAATATATTTATCTCGGAAATTTTAATTATAACTTGCGCGATTTTTTTAGGCGTGGTTTAGTTTTTTATGAAAACCCTTACAAAATCGCTACCCGATAAAGTGTGTATAACAATTTACATATCTGACTAGTTATAACTTCTGGCTTGTGCATAAATTCCGGCCATCTTGAGTACATGAATTGTATAGAGTGTTGAAAGAATATCTAATCTTCTCTTTTACTAAACCAATTTACTCAAATGTTTGTAAAACTTATACTGTACTATACAGACAAGACAATAACCATGCTTCTTGATCATGTTGCAAGCAGAGGGTAAAAGTAACCAGCAACACAAATAAATATTATGCAGCTTGTATTACAAATGTGTCACTCTGGTATACATGTATCGTAAGAGTCATGTTTAATATATTAAATAGTTATAACTGAAGGTAGCATGATGTAATCCTGTCAATGGTTGTCATCAAATGGACTAAAAGATATATCGTGGTCGAATGCCTGGTCTGATTATAAAGGGAGGTTATAATGCAGAATGAAATAAATTAACTGACAAAAACGGTGGTCATTTTAACGAGTTTATCTTAACATAGATATGTATTACAAATATCGTTTGCAATTAGTTTAATATCGGAGACCACAATGCAATTTCAGTTTAATAATACGGTATAATGTATAGCGAGGATTACGTTGTAGTGTAATTATTATTTACAGATTCGAATTGATGCGACATATTCTATAATACATATTTTTCGTTATCATAAATCACAAGTTTTAAATTTGAGTTAAATAGCAGATAGTTTATTTCGTAATTATTCCAAAGAGAATGTATTTATGTCTTTGAAACTGTTTTTCATTGTGTGCTATAGGTAAAAATAGTAATAGAAGGTTTTGGTATAAAGGAAATGGTCTATAATTATATACTGTCATTTCAAATTATCCCCGCTCTGTGCAAACATATTTAAAGATAAATCACTTTATAAGAAATAAGTTGTGCACCGCTTACCACACACACACACACACACACACACGCGCGCACGCGCGCACTTTAGTAACGGAAATAGTTTCTTTTTTTGTTTCAATTTGTAAGACAAAAAACAGTAATAGGTACGTTTTCTTTTTTGTATGTGGACAATTATAACCCAGAAAATGGAAACTGATAACTGATTAGTTTTTTAATTGGTATATCGTGTTTACAATTGAAAGAAGGAAAAAGGCAAAATGTTCAATGAGATAAATATTTGGTCTTCTACAGTCGTATCTAGCTGCACCTTTTATACTTTAAAGGACGTTATTTTTATTGCAACCTCCATTTTATCCAAACAAAAATCAGGTATATCCGTTTATTTATCTTCACCCAATACTAACTGCATGTACTTATATTCATCGGGGAACGCAAAAAAAGTAAAATCAAGGATTCAAAAGGCACTATATACGTTATATTTCGTGCTAAATTTACGACTGACCTAAAGGTCATATTAAAAGATAACAACATGAAAGCTATGGTATGATTTAATAAAGTTAGTTATGGTGATAAATTGAAAAAACACTCAAAGCTATTTTGGCATAAACCACCTAAAATTGATGTATCAGACATTTGTCGGAGGAAGCGTCTAAACATATAGTGGAGTGGATAAATCATAATTTTACAACTGCGCGTTAAAACAGATAAAAAGGGACTTTGTTTTGAAAATTCTTACACTGTTTCAATATCACACAAATCTGAGAAAGCTATAGTCTTTACCTGTCTGTCATGTACCATGTACAATAGACTCAAAAATAAATTCTAAATAATGTCTGAAACCACACAGTTAAATCTTCAGTAAAAATAAAATTGTAATTGGTTTAAGTCAGTTGACGTTTTCAATTTTACGGAAGACCTGTCTTTCAATTTAGGTTTCAATACATGTCTCATATAAAATATTGACATGTCGATACACATTCTCATATTCTTTAAACCAAAACTTCTTCAAAATAATAAAAAAAAACTGCCAAAATATGTTTAAACACATTGTTAAATTTAATTATTTTTTTATATAAACTAATATAAATAGTTAAAGTACAAGTAGTTTATAGATATTTGAGCCAATGCACCTACACCATAAATACCTGTCTGTTTTTTTTTATGCCCTGAGGTATGCCTATATACGCGAAAGATACCATTTAAATCGTAAGTTGTTCGATATTTAGCTCACAACAAAGCCAAACATAATATTATCATACGTGAATTTTTTAAACATTTCGTGGATTTTCATCATATCTCTTCCACTTTGGGATATCAAACTTTGTTCAAGTTATAAAAATATAATCAGTAAACTTCCGGACTTCTCGTACGCAGAGACATTTGTTTTAGAACACTAATCGCCCACTTTTCTTTTTATATAATGCCTTTTCTAAATAACTTAGGATTCCGTGTGATTTCCCATGTTCTTTTATGAGATATTTTTTATTATGTGGACTTCGGGTGTTTATTAAACTTTATTTTAGACATTGCCCTTATGGACTTAAGTTATTGAAAAGAACGCGTTCCTAACCAAGTTAGTCATATTATTTTAATTAGATTCGATGTATGTAGATCAGTTTGAAAACAGACTATACGTATGGTTACATCTGCGTCCGGTATTATGGAAATAAACATATCAGGCTTATATTTTAAGCACAACTTCTCAATATACCATATTCATAACAACTTGTTTCCTTAGAATACAATATTTTAAACTAAAAGATCAACACTTACTGTATTTTTTGTAAAATATAAAACATTTTTAAACAGAAAATGTATTTATTGTCTTTGTCTGGCTTAATCTTATCATACTTGTTCACAGAATGCAAATATAGCTTTGTCTTACATCGAAATTACGAAGCTGACAAATTTAATGAAACAAATGTCAAATGTCACATCAACCTGAAACAGGGTCAATTGGCGAACGAAAAATGCTCACCACAAAGCAGAGGAGATCATTCAATTTAATGCCGGTCGTTATGTGGTCAAATTTGATGAACTTAAAAGGCTCGCCGTATCTGATACAAGTTTATCCAAGTGAGTAAAAGGTTACTTTCTCTTTCCTTTCGTGTCATTTTTTTTCCAAATATATGAAAAGGGAGAAAATCTAATACATAGGTATTTGAGCTATAAAGGGGTTAAAGGTAAGCAATCAATCATTGACATAATTCAGCACATAAATTATTTCCAAAAATAACACCATAGTCTTGGTTTATCCCCAAAATTAATAAATAAAAGAGATCTTTTTAAACTTAACTCCATAACGGAAGATCAGTTTTGTACAACAAGAACAACATAAATATGCCAAGTAGCTTTTCACAACACAAATGTTTAATAATATATAACGACAGAGTTTGTTTAAACTTTCGTTAATAGAACAATTTAATAAGGGTAAAAAGGGCTTTTAATTAAATCATTAATTGCTAAAAAACACAAAATATAGTATCAATAATATAGCTTAATTATATAAAATTGTAACATCTATGATCCAAAGGGGTCTGGCATGGAAGGTTTGTCATATATCACAATATATAATACAAGGGACACTACTCCCGATCAACCAAAATTCATACCCTCCTTGAAATAAAATACCAATATCTCAGTCGTTTGTGACGGTATATTCAAAATGGGAGTAGTATCGCGTCTATTATATGTAGTGAAATATGACCCAGACATATTTGCTATGATCATGTACAAAGTAAAAACAATATTAATATGAAACGTTTTTGAACACTGGGTACAAGCTTTTTAGAGGAAAAAGTTATCGGCGTGCAAATCATTAAAGTCAGGAAACAGGCATTGATGAATTTCAGGTCGATTATCGTCGTTCTAAATGAACGGCGTCACAAAAATTATTGCACGGATATCAAATCTATGAAATCATATATTTCATCCTTTAGACATCAGTATGTCCAAGCATGTCCATATGTTTAATATATCTATTACTCTACTCTACTGCAGACTTAGCTAAACCCGGTACACATAAAAGCTATACCCCGTACATCTTTTCTAATTCATATTCATATCACTACACTTACGCTTGATATATAAATGGGAATGCATGTTTAACTGCTTTTCGTATAAAGTGGAAATTTTTTGCTTAATAAATGGATCATCTATATCACAATACAAATGTTTAATACTACATAACGACAGAGTTTGTTTAAACTTTCGTTGATAGAAAAAAATAATAAGTGTGAAAACAGTCTGTAATTGATTTCAGATCGATTATCGTCGTTCTAAATGAACGGCGTCACAAAGATTATTGCACATATATCAAATCTATCAAATCATATATTTCCATATGTTTAATATATCTATTACTCTACTCTACTGCAGACTTAGCTAAACCCGGTACACATAAAAGCTATACCCCGTACATCTTTTCTAATTCATATTCATATCACTACACTTACGCTTGATATATAAATGGAATACATCTTTAACTGCTTTTCGTACAAAGTGGACATTTCTTGCTTAATGAATGGATCATCTATATTTACTTTGTTCCTAAGATCCTTCTCTTTCATGTTACTGCACTTAGCCTTCCGAGTGTCTCTTGTTTATTTGAATGGTGGGTCTAAATATATTACCGAATGATAGCTCTTTAGGGTATTTCTATAAACGAATGCTTTAAGTGGGAACGGTTCAAATCTTTTAGAAGTCTTTAAATCTGTTTTTTTCCTTTGCCTAGTACTCAGGAAAAACCTTGAAAGAATTACATTCAGCTCTTTCGGGGGAATATTCTCCATATCAATTGTCTACTTGCTCCACGCAACATTTCAGTTACTTTCCGCACGTAATTCTTTTTTAAGAGTAGCCGTGTTTCTCTTGTTCTCGACGAATTGCCTAGCTTCTTCAGTTTTCTGCTGATACATTTGAACATTTTCTTAAATTAACTTTATCAATATGTTAGCAAGAAATTGAAGCCTACACCTTCGGTTCCGCAGCCGGGAATGTTACCACCGGATCACAACATACTATATAGTTACAATTTCAGTTTTTGACATTCTAAACTAAATATTCAAAAGAGCCTAACAAATCAAATTCGAGTATAATGGAAGAAAAATATCATGCTAATCATTATCAAATTCAACCGAATGATTATTAACTCAAGTACAAGTAACATTATTTCCGCAAATAAACTATACATATTTTACCAGGAGTCGTAGAGATATAAAATAACTCATATTTCTTCCAAAATGCAGAGATGTATGTTGGCCCAAAATGATGTGGTTCGGTTCTGATGATTAAAGATTTTGAAAGGTGATTTGCTAGTTAAATTAAGAACTGAATAATTATGATGGTTAAGATGCCAAACATGTTCCTATAAACCATTTCCCCATAAGACCCCTAACACTGGACAGCACGGGCTATTGCAGTGGACAGAGACTGGACACACATATTAAAGAGACACAACATTCTGGATCAAAGCTTAATTAATTGATTATCATTACTAAAACCTTGTTTTCATCCATAATGATGTTGAACAATTTAACAGCTAAACTATTTTTGCATATACGTTAAAAGTAATTGTTGTTGTTTTTTAAGAAAATAAGTTAAATATTTTTCAGTGGTATGTAAATGCTTATATCTATTAAAATAAGATGTCTATTATTTCTGAAGGCTCATTCATTAAAAGATAAATCTCACATAGCATCACCGGTAAAAAATGTCACTTTACTACCGATAAACAAATAAATCTTAACAACCAGTTATTCCAGCTTATTTAATCATAGATCTGACCGTTTTGGCATTCTTTTTTACAGAGTGCAAACAATGGAACTGACACAGCTTCGATATTATGTTTAACATTTAATTTATACATACAGTATACGTATACATTCCCTGCTTAGAACACCGTATATTCATTTATAAAATATAATAATACTTTCGTGGCTCAGCAACTTTCAATATAATGAGCCTGAGTGCTATATCATCCAGCGTAGATACCAAATAAGTATGATTTAAAAAAAAAAAATTAAAAAAAATGTGTCATAGGCCATTCATCAAATTCACCTATATTTGGGAAACGTTCTGTGTATTTATCAATTTATCCATAACAATGATTCTCAACAAGGGAGATCATTGCGCAGAAAATAAAGCAAATTTTAGTACATTTATCTCCCTTTGTAGTTTAACGAATGGGAGCTTGAAACTTTGTGTCAGAGAAAACGATAATCCGTTATTCAGTAAAATTCGAACATGAATAAACTAATCAGCTCTTAAACCAAACATATTAGGTCACAAAGACTAAATGTTACCCTTTTGGACTATAACGCTCAACGGAAAGGAATAATAGAGCATATTTACAATGCATAGCGTTCGAATATAAAAAAAAACAGAATCTATGTTGTTGATTCGTGTGATAATGAAAAATTTAAAAGATGAATTTAAAGCATCGGTAATATTATACAATGTATCTAGTAATTCCTTCAAACGTGCTTACTTTTGATATATCAGGAGAATGTTTTCACAAACTTCTTGTAAGGACCTTCAAGAATTTCTCAACTGGCATACCCATACTTCAGTTTAAAATATGTACATGTTCGATGTGTCAAAATTAAAAAAAAAATATCTGTTTACTAGGATTGAGGAACGAAAAAAGTGATGCAATTTCCATTTCTGGGTTATTGACGTCAATTTAAATGTATTTTGTGCACGCGAGGTGGTAAATAAGCAGCTTTACAATTCTGGAAATTACCGTTACCTACACATATAAAGTAAAATGTTGGTGTCAGATAGTGGCGGACCATCTAAGGGTGATCTCTGCTTTGAATGACCTTTCGAACCGCAGTCTTATCAATTTATCTTTACAGGAAAAGATGCATACAAACATTATTCTTAATAGTGAGCTTATTCTTTTTTGAGCTGAGGATGTACTATGATGGTCAGGCAAGGCAAGTGGGGGTGACTTAAAATAAGGGTTTAAAATTAAGGTGGTTGTAAAAATATAAAGAATATTTAATAAAACACGCTGATGGTTTGGTAATAATGATGAACATTTTTGTTTTAATACGACTGTAAAATATTTCATTCATTCATTCATTCATTCATTCATTCATTCATTCATTCACGCATTTTTATGTTAATGAATGAATTGACGGATTCTTCTATCATATATTCGTAACTCGTATTTACTAATTATATTAGTATAGTATATATTAATTGATCTCGTATTTACTTATTCATTCATTTAATAATTCAGAAACAAACAATTAATTAAATGATCAAGTCTCTCTTGAAATTATGCATTCTTTCATTCATAAATGTTTATAACATTTTATTTCATGATGCAAGTGCGGAAAAAAATCATAGACATATAATGTACAAAGACGGTACTCATACGAGATGTATTCATTCAGTTTCAAAATAAAATGAGAAAAATAAATTTGCGGTTAACATAGTTTTATGTGAATGAGTTAACATAGTTTTATGTAGTTTTATTGGAATGCCTAGAAAGCGTAGTGGCAACGTACTTCGCTTCTCACCAGTGCGCCCCGGGTTCAATTCCTGGTCACTTTCGTGAGAGGATACAGTGGTCGCTCGTCCAAATAAGTTCAGACATGTCGGTTTTCTTCAGGTTCCCCGGTTTCCTCCAACAATAATGGCTACATACACTACCGCCAGAGCCATCGGGAATGATTAATATAAATTGCAATAACTTGTTTTGTAATCGATGTAAAATAAATAAAGTTTAAAATTGTGTAAGTGATTTTATATCGATCTTATATACTTATATAATCATATACAAATGTAAACAAAGTTAAAATACATCAATCGCATTCACATTCTTATACACGTATTGAGGCTGAATTAATGAAACAGTTCCTTTCGTTAACATTGAAATAAGTAAATATATACTTACAATTATTCATATCCAAAAAAAAAAAAAAATAATGTCATGTTCATGTAAAATAAAACCTGATTTTTAGAACAACAAAACTACTACTTGAATATTTCTGTTGCGAAATTGCATTGTTTCTTATTTTCTGTGTTACGTTGAAATACGTCTACGTTTTCCCCTAACCATATCATTGTTATCAAACTCTTTATCATTCCTCTTTCTCTTATAGCGTCCGCTAATGTATGATTATTATGATGAAGGTGCAGATTAAGAAGAAATCTTTAACAGATATTGCAACGCATGCGGACTTTGATGTAACTGTTGATTTTGCCGAGAGGTAAGCAATATATTTATTGACTATATACTATCTATCATTGTCGCATTAAGTATAAATGTCCAGGTAAAGCTTTATTACACATGTGTTGTAATTTTATTTTCTGTGTGCATAAAGAGTGCATGATTATTATTTCAACATCCGAAAAGTTTGCGTTCTATCAACTAAATAGACTAAATACCCTATTCCTTAGTATCATTCACATAACTCACCATTGACCAATCAAATAAAAATTCAAGATAGTCTTTTATATATAATTCATATAATCCATATTTTTATAAGTACATATAATGGATCAATCGGAACTGTTCATTTAAATCGAACGTGATTGATACATGTACAAGGTGTTCGTTATTGTTTTGTTTTTGATTTATTAGTACGATTGTCTATTCAACTGCCTTTGCAACTATATAAAGCAAAAATGAGAGCGAGGGTGGTCGAGGGTAACATAAGAATAACGTTCTAAAGGATAGTAGTAAGTTTATATAACAATGTATAGTTTTCAAAAGTAAAAACACACAACCATCATCAGTTGTAGAATATGGTATTCCTGAAGCAGGTGCCTGTGGAACCATGTGACACGTTTCGCAACATAGCGTTTTCACATGTTCAAGATAGCGATTTCGTAAGTTCAACATATGAAGTTTGTGCATACGCGAAAAGTAAATGTGATCAGCCAAGTGACGGCAAATGAAAATGAAACTTCTAAACATAGCTTTTATAATTCTAAATATTGTTTAAATACCATCTTTGACGTTATTGCCTGTGATTGGGACACCAGAATTTTTAACAATCACAGATAGTCAAAGTTGGTGACTATGTGAATGTAGATGGGTATGATAGACGCAATGTACATACATAGTTAAAAATAAAATTCTTAGTCAATGACCATCTGTGAACGAGCTGTTTTAAACAAACTTACTTTAGTGTACGTTCCTATATTTATTGAACATACACCTATCTTTCAAAAAGCTATAAACACCAACAATTCTTTATTCTTACATTCAACTTTTTTTTTAATACACCAAGTTATGTAAATCATATTACTTTTTCAATATTAATATAAATTAATTCTCCATCAATACGCGAAAAAATTCGCAAAAGAGAAAACAATATTCATTTAATTAATGGCAGAATTCGGAAGTAAGAAAATTGATAAAAAAAATACCACATCATATGATGGAAGCATTTGTATCATATAAATATAATTTATTTTTTGGTTAAATTGTAGTTCTACCCGGCAAACATACAGGTTTATTCTTAGCATTAGGTTTTAACCCATAACGCAGTTTCCCTATGTCTACATGATTTAACTGCATTATTCATTCGTAAATGTAACATCATATAACCAGAATATAAAAAAATAACAAACACACATCACTATGCACCCGGCGCACGTCACGCAGTATAGGATGACGTCGAAGGCGTCAAGTCACAACTCAAAGCGTTTCAAAGCAGTGACCGGCGCACTTTTTTGACTGTTCTTCGTATCAGAGTCGTAGAACTCCAGTCATTGTTGAGACACGCTCAAGATATAATTCGCCCTTACGACCATTACCTGTCTGATAAAGACCCGGGGGTTAATCTCAATTTAGAGGTTTCCCCATCTCACATGCTATTAAAAGACGTGTTAATCTTAGAGAATGCACAAAACCATTATCAAGGAATTTAAAAAAAGTATCAAAGAATGTTTTCTTTATCTCTATGATTAGCTGTAAAACACAATATCCGGATTTTTCGCAATGCGCATGCGCCGCAGGTAACCCTTAATCCAATCTTTCTTAACAAAAATGAGTCTGGATCCTATAAACAGTCCCATAGCTGGCATCCATTTTGTCTGACAGATCCCGCACGTTGATCATTTTGTCCGTCTCTAAAACTTTAGCAATAAATGACGCTTACGTCAACCGAATATCTCTACACGGACCCGCCCTTGAACATCGACTAAACTTTTACGCCCCTCTTTAAACCTCTTACTGTGGTTAAACTCACACAGTGTTTATTTGATCTCTATTTGATCATTTGTAATCTTTATGTCGGTGATTTACCAAGCTCTTCACAAAAATAATAATGGCGCGAGTTTCAAATCGTTCTATTGAAGTCATTATCGGTTGTTGTCAACAAATGTTTAAATTTTTCATTATTTTAATGATTTCACATGACGTGCTTTACACATCACCTTACGGAAGCTTATATCAATCAATGACTTTTCTAATGTTTAAAAATCTTTATTTCCGATGTTTAATGATTTATTCTTGGTGCTGTACGTACTTGACGTTACCATGGCATCTCATATTGATATAATTATCTGAAAGATCGGATGACTGTTGTGAAAACTATAAACAATATCCGGTAGCCGCAAAAAATAAATTGATGCGTATTTATCTGAGATTTACAATTTTATATTCGTGATACGTCAATACAAAAATTAAAATAAATACATGATGCATCGAAGAAAAAAGAAGAGTAAGTAGATAAAATCCGAAGTTCAGTAACGTAGGTCATATATTACAATATACAGAAATATTCAGAATATATTTTCACATGAATAATGTACGCATTTACAATTTTGTTAAAACATTTTTATGCGAGCTCTCAAAACCCTACGCCGGTAAAAGCAAATACGTCACGTTAGGCCAATATGTAACCCGAAAAAGTGATGACTCATAAGCTTGAAAAGTATTGTATAATGATGCGCGAAAACAATGTTAATTATATTTTTGCACAATTATATATAAAATAAAAAATAACACAGGTATGCAATTAATTTTCATTAAACGTAAATTGCTTAAGAATTGTTTAAGTGATAATAAATAGTATTCATCTTTCTAAAATGTATGTTATAACACTATCATATGACAATTTCTTCAGTTATACAAATGTATATAGTTTTGGTTTTGTTTCTTCTATTGTTCAAATATATAAGAAACGGAAAATAATAGCACGTCCGATTATGGTGAATTGGTCGAAATATACTAACACAGTATCCGTACTCTCTATGACATGATTAAATATGTATTTTCTAGAGTATTAAAAAAATAGACTGTAACAGAATTAAATTCAAGTAAATATCATTAAATTCAAGTAAATATCAAATTTAAAAAAAAAACAAACAAAAAACGTGCAAAACATCTTAATAATTCATATATGATTTTTTTCAAGCATTGGCAGGGATTGCCCCATGTAACAACAATCCGGTGAAAAACATTTCTGTAACAACAATCCGGTGAAAAACATTTCACGACTTCTATCTGCATACAGTTGATTAGTGTAGCCATCATAAGATTTGCGCACAAGAGCAGTTTCACCAGATTGCATGAACGCTACCGCCTGTGCCGCATTACAGGGGAATGAACCGCTGGTATCCATTACAAAAAGTCTTCCGTATTCTGTTCCCGCCACCAGAATACTGACAGTGATGGAATATTTATGGTAAGTACACAGCTGGACACTGAATGAATACAGTCCGGATACCGGCGCCGTGAAAATTCCAGTTTTGTTGTTGTATCCATTCCCTTCATTCAGCAAGTTCTTCGTGAAGATAATGTTGTCGCTGTCAGCAGGTGTAAGATCTTTTACATTGTAGGCATTGAAAACAACCATCGGAGTCGTAGCAAGTTCTAAAGTTTAGATAATACAAACAGATTACTGGTCATATAAAATAATAAAGATATAAATTCATGTTTCCTGGGTTATTGTATATAATACATTATTTTATAAACTCCTTCCTAGAACGGTTTTTAATTTATGCATACATTTAGAAATACAAGCCTTAAAGGCATTTAAAATGACTTTCTTTGTTGACCCCTCCCCTTAAATAAGAAGGAAATAATAACGTGACAATGCTGTGAGCGCACTTTGTGGATCTCCAATTTTAATCATTTTGCATTGCGCTACATAGCTAATGAAAAAAGTAAATGTACCTGTTATATTCTGCTTCATCTGTTGCATAAAGTCAAGCAGAGTGTGGTGCTGTTCTTCTATCCGTCCTTCTTGTGCTCGAATAATATCTATAGTCTCATTCTTATGTATTTCTTCCATGTTGAAAATTTTATTCCGTTCAGCCTCTGTATTTTCGAACAATGTCTTTGCTATTCCCATCGTGCCACTTATATCCTGTTTCAACTTCGATTATTCTGATTTCATTTCTTCGAGTGCAGATTTTACATCAGTTTGGAGTGTTTGCCATTCCATTTCCATTTTAATCATCTTATGCAAAAGCTTCTCCTCGTAATCGAACTTAGAGCAAGTAGGCTCCATTACCACACAACCTACGAATACAGACATCGCAAACGGCAGCAAACAGACAAAAGCCATGGCTGAAATCTGAACAGCTTTTCTATTAGACATGCTTTATAACCGAATGAATGAGGCAGATTTTCGGAACATGTCATTCGAGTTAACGATATGGTGGGATATGACGGTCAACATTCAACTTTAAGCTTTCACAGAAGTGTACATTGTAGTCTGCATTTCATCAGGAAGTTAAGATAAATCACCTATCATCATTATAAAGCTAGTAAGGAGATTGTTGAGTAAATTGTCCATCTTGTTTATACTAGTATATCTTATTTAGCTTCGAAAATGACATCGTGAATTCGGAAATGAGAGGGAATTAGATACAAAAGAAATTTGTACAGAAATAGGGTCTATTATTGTGGTATTTTAAAATTGTTGTGATTTATTACTGACTTTTATAAACATATATTGCTTTTATATTATCAAATAAGAAGTACTCGATAGGTTCACAAAATATATTGTTAAAGGATAACCGTTTGGAATATAGGGTAATTTGGTAATAACAAAACGTTGGCGACTCTAACAACAAAGCCATAATCAAATGCGAAAAATAACTATTGGGGACATTTTTGTACAATGCAAAAATAAAAATTCCTTTCTTTATGATGCACTATTATCTTGTATTAATGATCAATTATAATATAATCACACAGAACTTTATAGTGACCTTAACTTGCTACCATACAACATTAAAGTATAACTCTGATAAACAGGATGGGCGTGATATGAAAAATGTTCGTCTACAGCTTCCCATGTCTTCAAATCACGCAAAATGTAAATTTGCTTAGCATGAAATCTTTGTCTAAATTTTTGTGGTGCCACGAAAGTAAATAAATGAATCATTTCATTTTAAATTTGTAGAACATATACAATGGCACCTTGTTTTTCAATGACGAGAAACTACTGAGGCAAGACAGTTTTAGCCTCAACGTTTTCAAGTACAAACCCGCATTATTTGAATAGATTATATCATGTGGATTTAAAATGTATGTTACAATGCTTGCCAGTTTCCATAAGACATGAATAACTGATCCTAATTTATCAAGAATATAATTCTGAATATATTTATGACAGTGATCGTGCTAAAACATTACCTATTTTTTAATAACCTATATTAATCTTGTTAGCTATCTAAATTAACTTGATTATTAAATTTAACAATAATTTGCTATATATTTTAGTTAACTATAATATACAAGCACGGAACACAGATTCAATCTCAATATATATTTCGCATTGTTTTAACTTTTATTGCAAATACTTACGTATATTATCTGTAATGTACATGCTTACAACAGATAGCGTATTGCTCCATACATTTTTATATAGAATTTTTATATAGAATATTACATGGCTGGGCGGGTTTTCTGATTGATAATAAACCTGACTCTTTGATTTATCCCCAAGGACTTTAAACAGAAGACAATTACCATTTACCAATTATCTCTATTATTCCCTGGCCAGTCATCTGTTGTCTAATACTTCTGTTCAATCTTACATTATCTGCTGGTGTTTCCTATCAGTATGTGCCTGTGCCCAAATAGCAGGAAACAACATACAAACCGATACATTGGCTGAATACAAGACGATATATCTGCAATTAAGAAGAAATGACATTAATACCTTTAGATTAATACTGGCAAGTGTTTAATTTATCCCGCAAATGTGTAGAAGTTTATCTAAAATATTTATATGCACAGTCTATAAACAATCTGAATCATACGATTCGTTCCTTTTCTTTAGTCTATACTACCATACAGCGGGTTGTTTATGCGGTTATAATATTCTACGTTTTGCCATAAAAATTAGTACGTTTATTTTTCTACGGATTATTTCTTTTTGCGATTTCTGACCCAGAAAGAATTTATGTTTGCGCTTGCTTACCATGCTATTTAAAACAAATATATTACAAGTTCTTATTCTAAGTATAACACCTAAGGACGATCACTCTATATTACATCTCAAATACTTTACCGTCCACCATACCGTTCACAATTTAACAGCTGCTTTGATATAAGTTAGAAACAGGCATGGGTCAATTTATTTCACGACTTTTTGATTGTATTTTTATAAATTTTCAAATTCAATTTTTAAACTATAAAAAAGTTCGAGGGAAATAAATTCAGTCAGAGAGCAAACCATTGGTTTAAGTTTGCACTGTTTGGCATGGCATTTGTATAATTAAGACCCCGAGGCGGAGAAAAAACCCTCGTCTCCAGATGAACCTAAGTGACACGTTGTATGCCATTTACAAGGGAAGATTACAATGAAATGTGGTCAAACTGTTATATTTTACATTTTTCTATTTATCCATTTCCGGTAATTACAAACCATACAAACCATACAACAAAATAGTGAAAACTACATTGATTGGCTGTTTGGTTTAAATGCTGGCGTTAACAGACTAATGTTGATAATAGAAATACCGTCACAGCGTAGATCGTGTAGATCAGTATTTAATGGCCTGAAAGGATCTAAAGGATTTTTATCCTGTGAATTTTTGCTACTGTTAGTTATTTTCAGCGGATATATTTATGTTAATCCGCAGAAAAGCAGAAATAAAGTATTCACAGAAATAACCCGCTTTACGTTATATGTCGAATATTGTCCACCACATCGTAGCCCTGAAATACCAATAAATTAATAAATCTACTAATGAAGATAATGAAGCAATTTTTTTATCGGTCTGGCCGATGGGACCTTTTTGGTCACAGAGCGCTGAACACGAAAGCAATTCAGCAACAGTGTTGTATATCGAATGATAAATGAGTTGAACACTACCAGTTTTGATGAATTGTAGTAATCTTTTAGTAAAGAACATAATTAAGAGCAGTTCTGTCTAGATATTGTAGTGCACGAACAGTACAAAATGTTAAAAAATAGCGCTCAGTTATAAGGAAGACGAGAAGAGGTAGACATTTAGTTGAACGTCTGCTATTTACGTACATTGATTATAAAGTCTAGATACCCTCAGTCGGCCGATTCAACTCGCAAACCTGAATTGAATTGTTAAAATCATCTTCATGCCCCCATCACGTAACACTTGCTCTGTATTTATGTAAAAACATGCTACTTCCTGGTAGTTCCATAGCTAAACAGCCACTTTCGATAAAATACGTTTGCGTGCTGTATCATGCCTCTATTGCAAGGAAACAAATTAAAGAAAAAAAAAAGAACTGTAAAACGATGGTCAGTTTTTTAATTCATTCTTGACAATTAAGAAAAGGAGATATATAAAGTGCATTAGTGCCATATTTGAAAGATATATTAGCGTTGAATTCAACATCTTAATGTCAATCGTTCAAATAACATCTGCATATATTATACAGACATAAAAATATACATGAACTCAAACGATTTTATTCCTGGATACAAATCAAGTAAGTCTGATCTAAAGAAATATAAATGCCACAGGCTAATCTACAAATCCCCTCATATTCGAAACACACCGCACATTCCTCCAAAACATCTACCGGGTTTTGTCGGAGATTGCCGTGTAGATATGACATAATATATTATTAACCATTGCGCAGGAAAGATTCAGTACAATGGCCTCTCCTTTTAACAGCGATATTTTTTAGAAAGGACGATGTAATGGTTTCATTCAGTAACATTCAAAATAAATAATCAATTCTGAAACCAGAAACAATAAGTGGTAAGTGGAAGTTTGGTCTATGAATGAATATGACCCCATTGAAGTGTAATATTTAACTGAATAGAAGAACAGTGCATTTATACTTTATATTAAATTCTGATAGAAATCAGAATGTAAATCATTTTTAGTTGCTAGAATGAGCAATTTATGGGATGATTATTTTAGAAAAGATTTCAAACGTGCATACCCACTTTTAATATCATAGGAGAACTTTCTAGTGATCTTTCAATCGACCTATACATAGTACAATTTAAGGATTGGTATATGTACGATGCGATAATAGATGAAATATATGTATTTAGTTTATATATGTATAGGATGAATAAAATAATTGATATTTAAAGAAGGAAAAAAATAACTTATGGGAATCAATAGTAAATGACGTCAATATATAGGTGTTTTGTGTATGCAAGATCGTAAAATGTGAAAACATAAACCTAGTTAGACCTGTGATAGCCGCGACCACAACTAGACAGCCATCTTTACATTGCTGACCTTTAGTTACACATACTTTTGAAGTAATGTTATGACCTCTGTTAACGATGGACAATTGGGTGACGATCTCATCAGCTTCAGATAAACCCCCGAAGAGATACAGATCTTATCAAATCAACTCATCAGTAGCTGGGATGAAAGGCAATAAAGATATATTTATTCAATCTGCTGTCTTTTTATATTTATTGAGGATATTATTTATACGACGATTTGCTATGATGATTAAAAATAGAGGTTGTATTTATGCAGTGATGGTCTTAATAAAGGGGTTGTAGAATATATTTAAATAATTAGGAAGTTCAGGTGGCTTTTCAATGGAAATAATTTCAATGAGATGCTTTCTGTATGGTTATGATGATGACAATCTTAGATAGTTTATAAGACTGTAAAGCACTCATTCGTTCATATATGCATTATTTAGTCAATGCATGAATAAATGGATCCACTCTTTTATGTATAAATTAAATTAAATACTTACTTATTCATCCATTTATTCATTCATTGAAAAATTGATCGGGACTGACCCAGGCTGTTCGGCCATATGATACCGATAATTTGTACCAATTTAAATAAATTATTCTTTGAGGAAAAAAGTATAATATAAACGATAGACTGTAGTGTAAAAATACGAAATATGAAAAGGAAAAAAAAAACATAGATAAAAACTTAGGCAATACAAAGAGGTATCAAAGTGTGATATGACAAGCCGATATAATAAAAAAATCAATTCAATTATCATTAAAAGAAAAATGTCACAAAGTAACGAGTGATTTATTTTTCCTTGCTGACAAAGAGCAGTATACATATCAAGATATAAAAGTATTTTACTTTATATGCATATATGCAATGTAAAGAAGAAACAGAAATATTAGTCATTTGCCAATATGATAAAAGTGTTAACATGTTCCAGGGACTATTTAAAAAGGTTTTTCTAACGTTGTTATTTTTCTTTAAGAAACGCTCCGTGCTTATTATATTTCCTTTGAAACCTTTTTTTGAATATCCATATTTTTACTCTCTGTAAAACATTTGAACATTTTCAAAAGACACATATTACTTTTCATGTGTTGAATAAGTTTACATGTTCTGACAATCGTTATTATGAAACGCTATTTTAAAGGATTTGATTTTAAACAAATGCTTTATTTCATAATACAGTGAGAGTTCTACAAAACAAATTTCTCTATTTTACAAATAACATTAAAATATAGAGGTAGAATAAACATTTTCTCACTGCTTAAGTAAAACACAACATACAGATACCATTTATTAACTTAATTACATTAAAATCGTTTACAACCAACGACTTAATAGTAATATGGTATATGCCGCAGCACCACGACATTGTAAAGTAATTGATATTTTTTATTGATTTGCACAAAAAGTAAACGTTTAATTAATATTGATTATATTTTATTATGGAAACCACGCACAAAATAGCAACAACAATATTTGATGTTAAGTCAGTCTGTAGCAGGGATTCCCCTATGTATTAAACACCCAGTGAAGAACATTTCACGTTGTGAGCCTACAGATAGCAGACCTCCACCACTAGAACCAGATAATTTGCGCAGAAGAGCAGTTTCCCCTGATTGCATGATCGCTACAGCCTGTGCCGCATTGCATGGAAGCAAGTCACCTGGATCTCGTACATGAAGTTTTCCATATTCCTTCTCTGCTACAATGATACCGGCGGTAATGTAATTTTTACCGTAGGTACAAAGCTGGGCAGTGAATGAATACAGACCAGGAACAGGGGCCGTGAAGATCCCTGTAATGATGTTGTAGGCGCCCCCTTCATTTAACAGATTGGTCGTGAAAACGATAGTGTCGCCATTAGCAGGTCTGACATATTTAACACGACGAGCGTTGAAAGCCACCATTGGTGTCGAAGCAAGATCTAAAATTTAGATAATGCCAATTTAATAGTTTAACACGACAATATGACAGAATAATGTCTACTGACTTAGTAGTTAAATTTCAAGTATGAAGTATGTCAATTAAAGCCATATTTTACCATCTCCATGTCACCTCGTGCTATAACATTTATATATACACAAAATACATAAATCCATTTACTTATGTTTACATACCTGTACAATGTATCAATATATCATCATCAAAATTAGCTGAAGTATAATTGTCATATCATTTAAACCAACTTGACTGTTAATATGTTTCTATCAGATAAACAAATTAATTACAGAACGATTTGTTGAGTTTTATTGACGGCAATTACTTTGTAGACTTATTAACTATCTGTTAACGTCTGGGAAGTTTCGTACGTCTGAACAGTAATGGTTTAAACAATACGGTTAAATCAAATGTCAGATTTAAAGGTATTACCTATAAAGTGTCCCATTCAGAAACCAATTTCAACGTATTGCGACAGACACGATATATAGAGAATTAATATTATTATTGATACTTATATAAGTTAATGTACCTGACATATTCCGATTTATCTGCTGCATAAACTCACGCAGTGTGTGATGCAGGTCACCAATCTGTCCTTCCTGTGCTCGAACAATACCCAGAGTCTCATTCTTAAGTATTTCTTCCATGTTAATAATCTTATTCCGTTCAGCCTCAGTATTTTTGAACAATGTCTTTGCAACTTCCATCGCGCCACTTATATCCTCTTTTACCTTCGATTGTTCTGATTTCATTTCTTCAAGTGCAGCTTTTACTTCAGTTTGAAGTGTTTGCCACTCCATTTCCATTTTAATCATCTTATGCAACAGCTTCTCCTCGTAATCGAACTTAGAGCAAGTAGGTTCCATTACCACACACCCCATAAATACAGACATTGCAAGCGACAGCAAACAGACAAGAGCCATGACTGAAATCTGAACAGTTTTTCTATTAGACACGCCTTTATAACCAAAAGAATGAGGCAGATCTTCGGAACAGGCCATTCGAGTTAACAATATGGTGGGATATGGCGGTCATTATTCAAGCTTTCATAAAAGATTAACGTGTAAGTTATCAGGAAGACAAATATGTCACGTTTCATCATTATAAACCTAGTGAACAGCTCGTTCAGTACTTTGTCGGCACTTAGCATCAGTATAGCATCAGTCTTATTTATACTAATTTCGAAAATGACATGAATTCAGAAATGGGATTAAAGTACCCAAAGAAATTCGTACAGAAGAAGAGTCTGGTATTGTGGTATTTGTGTTAATTGGTTAAATCTTTGTTAAAATCTGTGTTTAAATTAATCAAATGGTTACTTGATAGTTCTACAGTGAATATATTGCTAAAAGAAAACCGATTGACTTAAGCGTATTTGGAAAATAAAGAATGCTAGTCGCAAATTATAGTCAATTATTAAAGCGTTAAATGAAAATTGGAGACTTTTGGCACAAAGCTAAACATAACATTTTCTTTCTGTATGCTGAAATATCATCTGGTATGAATGATCAATTATAATAGAATCACACACACACACACCGCAACTTGCTACCATACAATATTAAAGTATAATAATAAAGGGGATGCGCGTGACATGAAAACATCTCTACAGCTTTCCATGACTTCACATCACGCAAAATGTAAAATTTTTAACTTACTTCGAATGAAATCTTTGTATTTTTGTTGTGCCACGAAGGTAAATAGCATGCATTCATTTCTGTTTATATACTAAGTTAAATTTGTAGACCAGCATCAATGACACCTTGTTTTTCATTTTTCAATGCCGAGAAACTACTAAGGCAAGTTTAAGCTTTAACGTTCACAAATACAAACCCGTATTATTTGAATAGATAATATACTGTCGATATGATAATATGATACAATGCCTGCCTGTTCTTAAAAGATATAAATCTGAATAACCGAATCAAATTTATCAAACACAAAAATAATTCTGAATACATTTTTAATGAAAGCGATCGTGCTGAATCATTACCTACGTTTATAATTAAGCTAGATTAATGACATACTTGTTTAATGTAATTAATAATTAAATTGAACTGATATTTTTCTATAAATTTATGAAAACTGTTATAAACATGCATGGAATACAGGTTCATGTTCAATATATGTTTCACATTGTTTTAACAGTTTATTGTAAATGAATAAATAAGTTTTTTGTAGTGTACATGCATACAAGAGATAAGGCATTGTTCCATACTCATTTATAGAATAGTATATGGCTGGAGGTGTCTTCTGATTGGTAATTAACATGACTATATGATAATTGCTCGAGGGATTTAGCCAGCATACTATTACCATTTGACAGACGAAACAATTATCTTTCATATGCCTTGGCCTGTCAGCTGTTGTCTCCATAATACATCTGTTCAATCTTATATTATCTGTTTTTGTTTTCTTTCAGTGTGTTTTTATGCCCAAATAAGTAGAAAACAACACATCGATACTTTGGATGAATATAAGACGATATTTCTTAAAAAAATGACATTTATGGAATTTCAGTTGTTCGTCTGGTGTTAACATAGATATAAAGTCCAGAGACCATCAGTTGCCTGGCGTGTCTCTGTTTATATAAAATACAATTAATTGTAAAACTTAATTGAATATTTAGAATCATCAGTATGCCTCAGCAATTAACATCTGTATATCTTCCTAGCTTAGGGCTCTGCTTTTTTATATATAAAAATATATATATTATTAATTCATGCTTGTTCCTGGTACTTCCAGAGCTGACCAGTCTACATTCAATATGATTCGCCCGCGTGCTATGACTTGGAACTGTTCTACTGCTTTGTATGGCATAGCAACATAGAAATGAAAGGTTAAATAAAAAGGAATGTCAGTTTATGCTTCCGGTTTCATCATTTTTGTTTAACAGTTAAGAAAAGGAGATATATGAAATGTACTGCTTTATACTTTTTGAAAGGTATATTATCGTGGACGTCTCTTAATCTTATCAGGTTAGCTTATAAGTAATTTAACATTATATAGCCATATACATGTACTTAAACTATTTTATAACTAGTTTAATTAAGAAAAAATATCAGTATAATTACTTTCGCAATTGTGAAAGGTTTCCAAAATTCATACTAAAACCAGTGGTGCTTTCGCATCAGTTGTCAAAAATAGCGTATATCATTCGTATTGCATCGTATATTCAATCGTATCGTAATGTATCCAATCGTATTGTATCGCACCGAATCGTATAAGTTATTACGAATGTAATTTCTAACATTCCTGCCATCAATATAAATTATATTAATTTTTCTACACATTTTATTATGATTAAAATGTAATTTCACATTTAAAATTTAACATACGAATATCAAATTTTGAAGTGAGTATTCATGCATTTCCAAACAGTATTTCGGTGATGATGATACCAATAATCAATTAACACATAGTAACGGGTAAATCGAAGAATATTTTTATGATTGTTAAAATAAAATAAAATAAAATAAATGAATAAAAAATAAATAAACAAAGGGGTTTTTGTTTATTTTGATTGGCAATGAAATAGTAATGCAATTTCAATATTTTCATGTGCGCGTAGCGAGAGTGAACACGTTTAAATTGAATCACTACGTGATGATATATATATATTCTATATATATTCTATATTCACTATATTCACTGAAAACTAACACATTTTTTTATTCTATGCTAACGTCTGGTAAAAAATATAACTACTTTGTGCAGATCTATATCATCTACACTGCGAGATATGGATTTTATTTCACTGATAAAAACAATTATTTCACGAGCATAAAATAAAATTTAGCAACAGTTATTTTAAAGGAAAAATAATTTGTACATAACGTTAAAAGCATTGGGCCACTTTAGAGTGTTTGCAGTTTGATTAAAAATGTTGCATTCTTCTTTGTAGAAATGGACTGGAGGTCAAACGTCCAACAAGACATGGAAACGAATTGTTAACAATTGCTTGGCCACTGTTTTCTTTCTCTAAAGCTTGAATTGACAACTTTTCCCTATACAGATGTCAATCTTTTTCTTTAAATTTTATATGAAACTTTATGCAAAAGAGTCACGCTTTACATCAAACATTATAACGTATGTAGTAAAGCGCGTACATGCTAAAAGTCGAGAACTATAAGATGGGACTGAATCGGCAACATCTTCATTCATTACTTCTCTTCAAACGAGATGGCCTTCCCCGTCCGCTTGCAAAATGAAACAAGGCTATTTTTTATAATTTGTTTCAAAACTGCCATTTTAAGTCAGGCTAAGTGATTATCAAAGAGCCTGATTGAAATTAATAAAATATTCAATACATGCATTTAAATCAGTAACACTCACTCATTATATACAAAAGAGAAAATAACGATAGCTTTATTTACTCATAACAAAAAAGAAACGAAGTTCTCTCTCGCTTTCTCTCGTTTTATTCTTTCTTAATACCTTAATACTTTAAATAATCATCCATGGTATGTGTACATTTTATTTAGTTTGGTGGGGTAATGTAAAACTTATGTTCCCAATACTATCTTTCTTATCATGTATTGCAATTCGTAAACTATAAACATGAACAGTGCATACGGTGAATTGATTCACAATAGATATCAGAATTTATGCCATTTTAGTTAAAAGTAAGAACATTTGATTAGATGATTATTTTATATTTCGAAAAATATCGAACGTGCATCATTTTTGATATACCACAAACCTTGAAATTATGATCTTTAAAAAATATATCCATGGTATAATTAAAAGATCTGTATTATTCGATGCAGTATTTGTTCAAATATTTGTATTGACAATACAGGTTAAAGCAATGTCTTAAAACATAATGAAGGAAAACAAGTTATTTTATGGATTTCTTAGTAAATGACGTCAAAGTGAATGTGTTCGCATGATGGAAAGGCAAAATACATAATTTGTTAGACATTTGCCAACGAGGACACCATTTGGTAATCGACCTGATAATTCAAGAAATGAAATTTAGTTACACATAAAATATAATGTTTTACCTCGGATGACGACGGACGATCGAAAGTCAACTTCATAAGCTCAGAATTATATTTCAACCAGCGACAGATAAGTTTTATAAACTAGAGATGTTAGGGTGAAAGGTCAAAGAATAGAGTTGTTAGAAGTAGGGCTGGGCCGATTGATCGGACTATCGATTAATTGCAATGGTTATGAGGACGATAGTACTGCATCGATAGTGGTTTCTGACCATCGATAATATCGCCGATAGTGTTCCTGACTATCGATAGTTCAGTAATATATACACCTGACCACAAAGTCTATCTGTTAAGCAAAAGAAAAAAAAAAAAAACATTCCCTTACGTTGCAGTTTAAAGAGTAATTCATATCGTGTCGGTTTTTAGGATTTGTTGCCAGTCTAATGTACATGTAAGGGATGGATATGACTAAATCACTGACGAATGACGTTAAAACTGACTCATAATTATAGCTTTTGAGTTCGAACAACAAATCAAAACAATCTCAATTTACAAGTCAATAACGTTTTCTTGAACTGTCTATAAAGTATAACACATTTTAATTTCGTATGTTTATATAACATGATTAACATTATAGCTGAAAATAAACATTACGTTTATCGCTGACGTGAGCATGCTATGGTTCTGGAATTATACCGTACCTGAAATAAATATCATGGCGACTCGCTCGCGTGACATTCAGTTTCAAATAGTTATTACAGTTAAGATGATTTTTCTTTGCCTTAGAGCAGTGGACTCTAGTAAAAAAAAAACAATGTGTTGTTAGTTTTCACAATGTGTTGTTAGTTTTCAAAAAGTTAAAATTTGACAGTTAACTATGTATTTAATGACAGGTATTGCCACTATCAAAATACAGTAAACTCTCTCTGTAAGGAAAACTAAAAAAATACTAATTTCTCACATTTGATTTCAGACAGATGGTTGCTTTATGCAGGATGAAAGCAATACAGAAAGCTCATCTATTCAGCCTACATAAAGCAACCACCTGCCTTAATCAACATTTGTGAACCTGTTACAGAGAGGTTTTAGTGTATTATTGCACTGTGAAACAAGCTTTTGAATAATATTAATAACCCAGTTAAATTAAGTTTATATGTTATTAGTCAGAATTTGTTGGATATATTTGTTTTTACTTTTGAATAAGTTTATTTTTTCTTTACTTGAGATTATATATATATATTTGACAAAGCTGTCAGTTGTGGATTTGAAAATAAAAACAAAGATAAAAAATGTTTATAGTTAACTGATACATTTATTTCCCTTTTATAAGACATGAGTCAAAGGGTCATTGGTAAAGCAATAGTATCGCAATGCATTGCAATATTAATCCTGCAATAGTTGAACTATTGCAATAGCAACATACTGACTATCGATAGTATCGCAATAGTCATTTTTGGGGTCAATGGTCAGCCCTAGTTAGAAGTGAGGTTTGCATTTTTTAGAGTCACGCAAGTGTGGGGCCCTTTACGCTGTGAATGTCTTGCGGGTTGATGTAACATGTAAAGCATATGGTGATTATCCGACAAAGATATAAATTAGTAATTACAAGCTACTTGGGCCAAACTAAGATTTGCAATCAAATTATTATACTTAATTTATAATATATTGTTTTAGCAAAAAAGGAAACTGAATCAAAACACGGAGTAACACAGTCATAGAAACTATTTATTTTATTTTGAAACTAGATAAATAGAATTACAAATGTAACGTTGATGATAATTTAAGTCATTATTATATTATATACTTTTCGAAGTTGAGCTAACTGTCCAGCACAAAACAAGCTGGCCATTTTTATAGGAGACGCAGTTCCGTTACACGAGCAACATATGACAGTATGGGATATAAACTCCGTTGCATGAAATAAAACCTTAACATGAATAATTTCAAGTCGAAACTCCGTTACTTGAAAAGCATTTTAAAGCTATGCTTCAGTATATGTCTCATGTAATAACAATGAGCTACATTTGCTCCGTTGCATGACGGCGGTGATGATACATGATAATTTTAAAGAACTAAGAAAGAAAACCTTAAGATAACAAAACAAATGATCTCAACGTTGGATCTCTATTCTTGCGTGACTGTAGATGAATAGAAAAATATGTAAAAGTATGTATTGTTCCCAGAAAAAAGAAAAAGTTGTAAATGTTTTTAAAGTGTTTCACGACCTTTTCGTAAATTACCTTGATGTCATGTATTTTTTATTGTTTGTTATTTAAATATGTGTCTATAACATCAAGCCGATTAATACATTTTATCAGATCAAAGTTGAGTATTGGTAAAAATGTGATCCGGTTATAAACATACAAGGGCAAATAAAAACAAGTTTAGCCTATTATTATGAACAAAACCGGATGTGAAATTAAATTGTTTATTTTAACATTATTCAATTCAAAGCATTTGTTCCAACTATGTTGCTATTTCATAATTATATCATATCGGAAAACAACCCCAGTGACGTCATCATTACTGTAAAAATACCCAACAGCAGTTATTATTTAATTTTGGAAATACAGGCATTATCAGTGGGTGCCAAATTCAAGGAAGGACGGGTTATGAAGGCAGGATCTCGAAGCCACACTTACTTAATCTCTACAGCATATGTAACTACTGAGCTGTGGTCAGGAGCATTGTCCTCCTTTGCCTGCTTTGATTTTGTTCTCTCTCTCTTTTTAGTCGCATTTTCTTCAACGTATAAATTCATTTCAGTACCAAAATATCAACACAAAGAGCATCGTTTAATTTCTCCGTGCATTTAAAAAATAATAAAGGGCCAGGAGGTAAACCTTATGCTGTATATGTAAAATTTTCCTTCAGCGCCAAATTGAACATTTTTTGTTTTCGAAAGAATTATACAAATAATACAATGCAGTTATATCTTGACAAGACTGATTTCAGACAATTCGAAACAACTATTATATTATTAATATACGTTTACTTGTATACATTGAGCTGCACCTGAAATCTTGAAATCTTAAATTAGAACTACCAAGATATTTATTGTTACATAAGTAAGTTTAGAATAATTTGTAAAGGATAAACCAGGATTACAAAGAACCGAAATCATACATGTAACATATACATCTTTATTATATAATATTAAACAGCCTAAGACTTAAGTGCATACAACAACTCCACTGCCGTTTCGTCGCGTTACTTGTTTAACATTATCATATGGTATCAGTTGTTGCACCTGTTTTTAACATCTGCCACCTATTGATCAATAAATATGAGATAAAAGCTAAGATAAGAACGATTCTGTCGATTCTTCATAGCGTATTTAAGGAGCAGAGTCTTAACACAAATATAAAGCATGTTTAAGTTCAAATATCAAAATACATGTTTATAAACAGACAATACAATGGTTCTTATTTAATGACAAAACTTGTATTTATGGAGCAGAAGAGATTCCTCTTTGTAACAAAGATCCGGTGAAGAACATTTCACGATTAGCATCTGTAATCAGAGGCGGGTTGTAGTTACCACCAAAAGATTTGCGTACAAAAGCAGTTTCCCCAGGTTTCATGACCGCTACCGCCTGTGCCGCATTACAGGGGGCTGTACCACCTTCATCATTAACAAAAAGCCGTCCGTATTCTTTACCCGAAACTAAGATACTGACGGTGGTTGTATAAGTAGTGCGGGTACATAGCTGAACAGTGAATAAATACAGCCCGGAAACGGGTGCTGTGAATATCCCTGTATAGTTGTTATAGGCACCCCCTTCATTCAGCAGGTTGTTTGTAAAGACAATGGTGTCGCCGTCAGCAGCTTTAAGATCCTTTACATTGTAGGCGTTGAAAGCAACTATCGGAGTCTTAGCAAGATCTACAGATAAAATAAAACACAGAATTATTATGAATAAACGAAAAGAACTTACATGAAACGTGATAAGAATTTTTTTAAAAATCATGTTCACTGAGTTTATTTTTGTAATACAACACTTTATTATCTCCTTCCTGGGACGGTTTTTAATTTATGCTACAAAAGTATTTATACATACATGTACGTCTATGTATTTGCTCATAATAAGATAATTGAGTTATGCATACATTAAGAAATATCAGCATTAACAATAGAATATTGCTGAAGTATATATTGTATATATTACTTTAGAGACAGTGTGAGTTTATTAAATATCATAGAAGAAATGATACTTTAAATCATTCTACTGACAAATACTTTTTAAAATAGTTAAGGATAAGTGAACGCCTATATTTAAGTGTTATTATTTTCAGAAACCAATTAAGAATATTGCGAAAGCTAAAGAAATAAGTAAACATGTACCTGACATGTTCTGATCCATCTGTTGCATGAAGTCAAGCAGAGTGTGGTGCAATTCTTCTATCCGTCCTTCTTGTGCTCGAATAATATTCATAGTCTCATTCTTATTTATTGCTTCCATGTCGAAAATCTTATTCCGTTCAGCCTCTGTATTTTCGAACAACTTTTTTGCTACTTCCACCACGTCACTTATATCCTGTTTCAGTTTCGATTGTTCTGCTTTCATTTCTTCGAGTGCAGTTTTTACATCAGTTTGAAGTGTTTGCCATTCCATTTCCATTTTAATTATCTTATGCAACAGCTTCTCCTCGTAATCGAACTTAGAGCAAGTAGGCTCCATTACCACACAACCCACGAATACAGAGATCGCAAACGGCAACAAACAGACAAGAGCCATGGCTATAATCTGAACAGCTTTTCTATTAGACATGCCTTTATAACCGAAAGAATGAGGCAGATTTTCGGAACAAGAAATTCGAGTTAACAATATGGTAGGATATGGCGGTCAACATTCAACATTAGGCTTTCACAAAAGTATTATCTGCTTTTACCAGGAAGTTAAGATAAATCACGTATTATCGTTATAACGCTAGTGAGGAGCTTGTTTAGATACTTTGCGACACTTAGCATCAATATAATATCCGTCCGTCTTGTTTAAACTAGTTTATCCCATTAATGGCCCAGTCACAATGTCGGCGATCTTTCGGGGATTAGTTTTGGCCGGGGGTCGTCGTAGAAAATAAAGAATCCTTGAACAATCCTAGCAATAATCCTAATGAAAGTGGAGCAGTCACATTGTCTGAGATTTTTTCAAGGATTTTGACCCGGTTTTGTCGAAAAGTCGTGGGATTAGCCTCCGATCGCCTCCGATTGCATCGGAGGCGATCGGAGACGATATCTGCGAGCGTCTTCAAAATCTTCAAAATCTTCTGTCACAGCCTCCTGCAGCAAGAGCATCTCAAACTTTTAGCGATCCGGTCGGAGGCGCCCTTATATACACGGCGATTTACTACGATTCCACCGTACGATTCGTCGGAGACGATCACAGAAAGCGTACGAATCGTCGCAGGGCGCCTCCTATTCAGTCGGAGGGCGCCGGAGACTACTCTCAGACATTGAATCTCAACCTGAATTTCCAATCCCACACAGAATCTTGCGACTAGTCTCAGATTATTCGAAGGACGCCTCCGATTAATCGGAGGGCATCGTAGGTCATCGGAGATTGTGTCTGGGATGCCCAAAATGGGTGAAAAATCTTGCGAGCAATCTTAAAATTTTAAGTTCAAAGTTGGGGACCGCGACGGGTGTGGCGATGCCTAAAAAAATCTGCGACAAGCCGCAGGCGTCCGGAGAGCGCCTCCGACGGGTGCAAAATCGTGAGATCTGTCTCAAGATTTTGTTCAAATTTCTCGGGTTTTACCCATCGCCGACGCATCGCAACTGATTTGTGACTGGCCCATAAGCTTCGAAAATGATATAATGAATTTGGAAACCAAAGAAATTCGTACAGAAACAGGGTATGGTATTATCGTATTTTAAAGACGTTGTTATTTATTGCTGAGTTTTAAAACATATATAGTTTTCCTATTATCAAATGGGAAGTACTTGATAGGCTCACATAATTTATTGTTAAAAGATAAGCGTTTAGAATATATGGTAATTTGGTAATAACAAAACATTCGTAAATCTTAAAACAAGGCCAATTATCAAATACGATAAATAAATATTGGAGACTTTTGGCATAAAGAAAGAATAAATGTTCCTTCCTTTTTGATGAAATATTATCTAGTATCAATAATCAATTATAATAGAATCACACAAAACTTCATAGTGACGGTAACTTGTTACCATACAACGTTAAAGTATAATACTGATAAACAGGATGGGCGTGACATGAAAACATGTTCGTCAACAGCTTCCCATGATTTCACATCACGCAAAATGTAAATTTGGTAACTTGCTTAGAATAAACTCTTTGTCTGTATTTTTGTGGTGCCACGAAAGTAAATAGCATGCATTCATTCCAGTTTAAATTTGTAGAACAGATACAATGGCACCTTGGTTTTCAATGACGAGAAACTACTGAAGCAAGACAGTTTTAGTTTCAACGTTTACAAGTACAAACCCGCTTTATTTGAATAGATTATATCATGCGGATAAAATATGTATGCTACAATGCTTGCCAGTTTCCATAAGACATAAATAACTTATCCAAATTATCCAGAAGATAATTTTGAATATTTTTTATGACAGTGATCGTGCTAAATCATTACCTATTTATCTCAAATAAACTATATTAATCTTGTTAAATTAACAAATAATTTACTATATGTTTAAGTAAACTATTGTATACTATTGTATACAAGTACGGAGCAGAGGATCCATCTCAGCATAATTTTCTCATTGTTTTAACTTTTACTGCAAATTATTACGCATATTATCTGTAATGTACCTGTAAACAATATATAACGCAATGCTTCATACTTATTTATAGAAGTTTTCTGATTAGGAAATAACCCGACTATATAATTTTTGCCCAAGGACTTTAGCCAGTGGACAATTACCATTTGGCTTGCGGTAGGTCGGTGGTTCTACCCGGGTACCTCTGTGTACTCGGGGTCTTCCTCCACTTGTAATTAGCTGGACGTCGATATATGATTGAAATATTATCGCAGCGACGGTAAACCCCAATACAACAGCAACAATTACCATGTAGTCAGACGAAACAACTATCACTTAGATTCCCTAGCCAGTCATCTGTTGTCTATATAATACATCTGTTCAAACTTACATGATCTGTTGTTGTTTTCTATCAGTATGTGTTTGTGCCCAAATAAGCAGGAAACAACACACCCATACTTTGGCTGAGTATAAGACGATATTTCTGTTATTAAGAAGAAATGATATGTATACCTATAGCTTAATATTGACAAGTACTTTATTTATCCAGTAATTGTGTAGAAGCTTATCTGGACAGTATATTAACAATCTGAATAATACGATTATTCGTGCCTTTTCATCAGCCTGTACTACCGTATATCAGGTTATTTCTGCGTTTTGCTATAAAATTGGGTAAGGTTTTTCTAAGGATTGTCTCTCTTTGCGAATTTCTAACCCAGGATGATGTTTTTTCGCTTGTTTACCTTGTTATTTGAAGCAAACATTAAAATCTGTTATTCTAAGTATTACTCCAAAGAAATATCACTCTATATATTACATCTACCGTCCACCGTACCGTACACAATTTTATAGCTGCTTTGGTATAAGTTAGAAACAGACATGAGTCTGAAATTTCGAGGGAAATTTAATCAGAGAGCAAACCGTTGGTAAACGTTTGCATTGTTCGGCATATGCATTTGTATAATTTAGACACCGAGGCGGAGAAAATCTCCTCGTCCTCAGGTGAACCTGGAAGGTAGCACGCTTTGTGCCATTGATAAAGGAAGATTACAATGAAATGTGTTCAAACTGTAATATTTTACATTTGTTATTTTCATCCATTTCCTGTTATTACAAACCATTCAACGATTTAGTGATAACTACATTGATTAGTTGTTTTGTTTTATTTCTAGCGTTAACAGACTCTTGTTGAAAATAGAAATACATTCATAGCGGATTTCATGTAGATCATAGCGGATTTCATGTAGATCAGTATCTAATGACCTAATGGATCTAAAGAGGTTGTCTAATGTTACTTCATTTCCGCGGATTTTATTTCTACGGATTTGTATTTATTTGCATAATTATAGAAATAAATTACCCACAGAAATAACCCGCTATACGGTATGTGCCGAATATTGTCCAATACATCTCACCCTGGAAACACCTACCCCTGTACTACCAATAATTAAATTAATCTGCTAATGAAGAAATGAAGCTATTCTTTTATCGATCCTGCCGTTGGGACATTTTGTGTTACAGAGGGCTGAACATGGAAGTACAACAGCAACAATGTAATATATTTAGGTGTATTTGAGTAGCACACTGCCAGTTTCGATAAATTGTAGTAAATGTTATAGGCCAATTATCAATTCCCCTAATATTTGTAATACATCGCACATTCCTCCAAAATATCCACCGAATTTTCTCGGAGATTGCCGTGTAGATATGACAAAACTCATTAATAGCAAAGGAAGACTATTGCGCGGGAAATATTCAGTACAGTTTACAGAAAACGAATGGAACTCTGTTCCCGGGAACTTTAAAAGCTACATTTCTTAGAAAAGATGATGTACTGATTTCATTCAGTAAAATTCAGTAAAATTCAAAATGAATAATCAAATCCTCTAATATTCGTAACACATCGCACATTCCTTCAAATTATCTACCGGGTTTTCTCGGAGATGTCCGTGCAGATATGACAGAACCCATTACTAGCAAGGGAAGACCACTGCGCGGGAAATATTTCTTTGAAAATATGTTGTAATGATTTCATGCAGTTAAATTCGAAATAAATACTCAATTCTTACGCTAGAAACATTAAGTGGTAAGGAAAAGTTTTATTTATTAATGAATATGCCCCTATTGAACTGTAGTGCGTACCTGAATAGAAAAAAGTGCTATACTATGCATATAATTCTAATTGAAATCATAATGTATGTCCTTTTTGTTGCAAAACAAAGTATTGTTAAGATGAGTTCGAACGTGCATACAAATTTTGGAAACTTAGAAGAACTTCCGAGGACATTGAAACAGTGATCTTTCAATTAACATATACATAGTTTATATTCTATGCAACATTAGATCAAATATCTGTATTTAGTATGTTTACATGTATAGGGTAAATAATAGTATTATGATTTAAAGAAGGAAAACATTAATTTCACGGCATTATGAGTAAATTACGTCAATATTTAGCTGTTCTGTTTTGCAAGGTGGTAAAATGGCAAAATACATGCCTAGTGAAACCTGTGATTGGCGCGACCACTACTAGTCATCCGTCTTTACATTTCTACATTTATTTATTTATTAACTAATTAATTAATATATTCATTGATCAATTGATCAGTCAAGAATATCATAAATTCATTCTTTCTTTTATTCAATAATGTTTATAATATATTTGTCGTAATGCAACTGGGTTAAAATACCGATTACTATTGACATACGTACTCATATAAGTTGTATTCACTGCGTTTTGTTTATTAATTAACTAAGAAAAAAATGTTACAGTTAATAAAGTTTTATGGAAATGAGTTTATACTGATTTTATATATTTATATATTTAATATTAGAATTGTTAGAGGTGTCACCAGACCTCTACTTAGTCTTTGAAATAATACATATACATGTTTGCTACCTGTGTGATGTATTCACCCGTTAAAAAGTAAAGGCAGAGTCACGTCATTATGTCGGTGTCCATAGTACAGGTCTGGCAGAGACTGTTCGGCTATGTGAGATCGATGATTAGTATCAAACTATAAACTTGTGTAAATACGTGTTTAAATGTATTACCAATCATACTTTGAAATATTTAGCAATGTGTCTTCTTAAAGTAAATACTTTTTTTTTAAATCATAATAGCATAAGTTGACACATATTTAATATTTCATCGTTTAACTATTTTTTCTTTGAGGAGAAAAGCATCGCATCGTTAAAATGATAGAATTTAATGTAAAATTACTATGTATGTATATATGAAAATGAATACAATATAATGTCTACCATCTTAATGCTTTTGTTTTCTTTTTTCAGTCTAGGGAACAAGAAATAGTCACACGGAGCTGGGGAATAAGGTGCATGTGGACGAACTCGAGCCCCTTTTTATTCAAAAACGAGATCACGGTAGCAGACTTATGAGCAGGGATATTGTTATACAACAGGAAATGGTGCTTAAACCCAGTGTGTATGGGCGGTGTTTAAAACATTGTCTTTTAAGTTTCTTCAACGCTTTTTCTTTATAAAATTTTGAAACAGTATGAGCAATTTTCTGGCTCTTTCAAGTAGGACACGTTTTTGCTTGTCCGACAATAAATCGGGGATCTTTCTAGCTATAATGCGCCTCATTTTCAAATTACGTTTTAGTGTTCGGAATACACTTGCGACTGAAATACCGACTATGATAGCTTTCTAATGAGAAGATAGTCTTGCGTCAGACTTGATCACATCGCATACTTTTTAACCATATTGCTTGCAGTGGCACAACAAGGACGTCCTGGGTTTAGTGCATCATAAAAAGTCACATCCGCTTTTAAACTTCTTTACCCATCTTGTGATCTTGTGTTTTTATTGAAATTTTTCTTGAAATCCAAGTTGAGATGTATAAGTTCATATTATTAATTCCGAAATTGATATTTTCAGAAATGATACATTATTTAGTTTTTAAATACATCATTGCCCTATTTAAGGACTAAAAATGCCGCCCTATTTTGAGACAAGTATTTGGAGGGCCAGTTGACATCGGTCCTAATAGTTACAGCATATAAAGGCTTACTACATTAATAAAGGCTTACTACATTATTCTGTTTAATTCAAATTGATATGTATATTAATGCAATATTTAAGACAAACAAAATCACCCCTTTACCCTTTATTTAATACGGACCGACTACACGAATATATACAATTAATTTCCTTACCAACATGTGGTGTTTTTCTTGCTCAGGTTACACCCATTGATAAGCATCTAATTCAACACAACCTAGTTCTCGTTTAGGAAGTTAAATAATCTTCCTCATTAAACTTATTCATACCTAAGTGACACTCAAAAGAATTTCAAAACGTTCACTTAATTTTTTTTTACAGAATGAATGCCATGCATTTAATTCAAGCAAACTCATTTATTTCAAACAATTTATAATGTGGTAAAATATGTTAGGTGTACATTCGCATTTGTTTGATTGTTGAAATGATGGCAGTAAAAGAAACACTTTAGAACACGTTTAGAAATTCATTTGAGTGTACAGTCCGTGTTGGTCATTTGATTTTAAGGCAATTATTTACCTTATTTATCTCATAATATATCTTATGGATACGAGTTGTAACCGATATTGTATAATGTCATTGTGTACTATTGTTTAATGGAGTTTATGTTAATATCCAAAATAACATATGCATTGATTGATTACCATGTGTTAGACATGTAAACGTTCGGGAACAATGTATGACGATTACTTTCCATTTAATATTCAATTGTCAAGATCAGTTAAACAATAAGCTGTCAACCTTTAAAGCGAATGATTTTAATGGACATGAACATATGTTTTAAAGTATCTTGTATTTTGTTATGGTATATTGTACGTTGTAGTCTTTTTACATGAAAAATATATAATCATTATGTATGAACATTTCATACAAATGAATGCGATATTACAATATAATTTAGTAAAGTAAGACAATGCAATAATCATATTAGTCATGCAATTAAAAAATGTTCTACACTCCCTTCCTAATGTTGGTGAAGTCTTTGGAAAGTGTAGGTAAACGCATCTTAGGCGAAATCAGTTTAAAATAGAAAAAGGTATCCCCAAAGCAGGTTCTTGTTTTACCACGTGACATGATCTGCAACTTGTCGTCTTCCTCAGTTCATTTCGTGAGTTCAGCCTATGAAATTAGCACATGTGCGAAGAGTGAATGTGATCAGCCGAGTGACGGCAAATGAAAATGGAAAATCTAAATATGGAATTTATAATTTAAATATCATGGTTTTAAACCGGACAATTGCGGTATTTCCTGTGATGAGGAAACCATCCATTTTTATAATCACGGATGGATGCATTGTGTGACCATGCGACTGGAGATCCGCATTGATAGATCATATTTGAACGACCTGCTTTAAAGTAGACGTGTATGTATGTATGCATGTATGTATGTACGCAAACAGCAAAATGCAAATATTAATAATGGTGTTATTTTATCTTATACGAGGGTCAGTAAAAAAAATACTAAGTCCTACCTCATAACTTGTTATATAAATTTAATGGACGACTTGCTTGTTAATCATTCCTTCAAGTAATCTCTCTTGGACTGAATGCCTCGGCAACGCCTGTATACCGGTTGAATTTGATTCGTCGGACCTCCCCTTTAACGGCACACTCTAACACATCTAAGCTATCAAAACGGATTCCTCGTAGGGGTTCTTTCAAATTTGGGACAAAGTCGGGGGTGAGGAGAGATCTTGAGAATACGTGTTCAAGCACTTCCCAACCATATTCCTCCAAAAGCTCTTTGACAACGTTACTTTTGTGTTGTGACGCGTGCAGTCAATAAGCTCTGTGTGCTTTCGGGGTAATGCTAGACAAATTATTGTCCTAATATACATCATGTAGTACTCTTTATTTACTGTTCCACCTGTAGGTACCCATTCTGAGGTCAGTATGCCACTGTAATCATACGCGAATATCATTATCATTTTGGGACAGTTCTAACTTCGGCGGAATTTCGTCGAGTTTTTGGTGTGTCATTCGCTACTCTGTCGCTTCAATTCAGGTTCAAACGATCGCATCAAAGTTTCATCAATAGCAACGATTTTTTGAAGTATTTCGTGGACTTCTGCATCGTATCTTTGTAGGAGTGATCGGGCAATATTGGTGTGTTTTTTTTCCGTTTCTGATAGCATGTGGCCGTACCCACCAAGCGGCGATCTTCCTCATTTGCAAACGTTTAGTCAGAATGTGATATGCCGACCCGTGACGTCTGCCCAACGCATATGCTATCTCATCACATGTGTATTTTCAATCAGCCTCAAATAAATTTGCTACATTTTCAACATTTTCGTAATTTGTTAATGACCAAAGTCCTTCCGCATAAGTGCTTCTTGCTAACGGCAATTCGTTCATTATTAAATTCTCGAATCCATCGCTTGAAAGTACTGTATCCGAATATGGACTCTGAAGCAACTTTCTCAAGAGCTTTTAGAATTCCATATGCGCTTTTCTCTCGTCTAGCTTCAATCTCAATACACACAATCTGTTCTACGCGCATCAGCGTGAACGCACCCTCCGCCATAATGTTACAATTCATGACGTCACATGTATATGACGTCACGTAACGTTAATTTTTGAAGCCAAATATAATTACCATGTGTAATATAATGAAAGAGTTATGAAATGGGGCTCAGTTATTTTTGACTGACCCTCTTAAATAGAGTTATTTTAAAGATACTACACAAGTAGGATATCAATTATCAATATTTCTTATAGATAAATAAATATTTTAACTGAAAGAGAGAAGTTTAAACTTAATTACCGGTGTGTCGAAGGGGATTCGTGTGGTGATCAATTATTTCGTCAAAATCCATGACAAAGTTTTCATCCTTTGCTTATAGATGGGGGTGATGGTCATAAATTTCAGTATAAATGTGAGGTAGTACGAAAATCATCTCATGCACTCTACTGTCCATCATACTGTACATATGTGGACACAACTGAACAGATACTGTGGGTGTAAGTATGTAAAAGAGTCACCTTTTAATTGTTATTTTATAGATTTGCAAATACTATTTTTAAACCAGAGTCTTGAACGGTAAATAATCTTCGAGGGCAATTTGATCACTGTGCAAGCCATTGGTATACTTACAAAATATGCACAGTTTGCATTGTTTAGCATGTGGTTAACACCTTGGGGTGTCCCTAGATAAACCTGAAAGCTGATACGTCATTTGCATAAGGGATGATTACAATGAACAGTGTTCAAACTGTTGTATTCCGCTATAATACAAGTATGACAGTTCAAGAGTGATTTCTATCTTGTTTTGTTTTCATCCATTTCCTGTAAAAACAACCAATTTAGTTAGAAACTCGTTGTTCTGTTTTAATGCTAGCTGTAAACCGAATTTTGTTGATAATAGAAAAAAAATCACAGTTTATTTAATTGAGATAAGTAAATCGTTATATCCTGGAGTGTTTTTCTTACTTTCAGTAAATTTCCGCGGATTTTATTTCTACGGTTTTGTCTCATCCGCAGAATAGCAAAGATAAATACCTGCAGAAATAACCCACTATAAGGTATTTCATTGTTTGCCAATGACAAAAAATATTGCAGTTAAAGGCAAATCTAGTTTGTATTCCAAGTTTCAAACCAATACATCAAAGGGTTTATTGAAAAAATAATGTGGTATGAAAATAATAACTGATATTCTAAGTCGAAAACGGAGCATTATTTGGTTATTCACCCCTTCTTTTGTGTAGATTTGATAGTCATAGATAAGCATTCTAAGCATCAAAGCAGTACCTTAAAGGGTTCGGTGAAATAAGTGATGTGGAAAAAAAACTTAACTGAAATTATTCTAAATAATAAAGGGGCATATTTCATGACATTTTATCATCTCTTGCCTACAGGTGGAGGTTTTAAACACGTATTTCAAGTTTCAAGCAATATCTCAAAGGGTTCAGTGAAAAAAAAAATGATTTGGTACGAAAAGCTTAACCGAGATTCTAGGTAGATAAGCGGAAATAATAAGGTTAATAAATCAATGACAAAGTTACCTACTTTTGCCTACAGGTGGTTGTGATGGTCATATACAAGAATTCGAAGTTCCAATGCAATTCCCTAATAAAAAGTGAGGTGGTACGATAAGCTATCGAATCTGACGCTCGGGTATGTAGAAATGCCCTCCTTATTCTACGATTATAGTCGTGCTAAAAAGCAACAAGATGATCATTAATTCACAGAAATTTGCAAAAATCCAGTAAATAACGTCGCTGTGGTTGCCGAGAGTCATACAGAGTATGCATAACCTAACTGTGAATGATTTGATAAAAAACTACAACACCTGTAATGGAAACTGTAACGAAGGTTAACCACAGCGTTAAGTATCGTAGAAAATATCCTGTTAGATGCAAGACATATGCTGATTATGATTAGTCTTACCCAGCTTACGGGAACCATGAAAATTATGCCAACTGTATCCCTCGAAGTTATTTTAGAAGTTTTGGCCAACTGGCTGAATATGAATTTTTTCAGTATCATGAATTGTCAAAAAGGATTTTTCCGAGGTTCAGGATGGCCTTTTCATCTTCAACTTCCTGCGTAGAGTGCATGGTCAGGTTTTATGGACAGTTATGTAACAACACATGTCCATTAAACTGCAATCGATTAACTTGCATCAGAATGGCGTCTGTGACCGAGAGTGTAAGACTGGATATTCCGGAGATAAGTGCTGTGTTCAAGGTGACAGCTGTTTAGAATTTTCCTCAAATAACACATGTTCAAAATAGATTGTCGGAAAGCACGGGGAGTCTTGTCAGAAGGACTTTTCATCAAATGTGTAAATGGAATTGTAATTATATATTATGCAGTAAACTTTAAGTGAAGCACAAACATTTTGTAATGCTGTCTGTTGAGCCTGCAATGAATGTTTAGTGAGGTAGAATTTGATTTGAGCGTCTAGTATTTACATAGTTATATAGTTCAGAGACCTTCAATTGCCTGACGTGAATCTATTTATATAAGCAAACCTTAATACGTAAAACTGAACCAAATGTTTCAAATAATCATTATGCCCCTAGCAAGCAACACGTGTATTTTATTTTGCTTAGAGCTCTGTATATTCCTATTTGAAATTAAATGCTAGTTTATGATAGTTCCAGAGCTGACTAGTCTGCATTCAATATAATGCACCTACGTGCAACTTCATTCAACTGTTCTACAGCGTTATATCGTAATGAAGCAAGACAGAGTCACAAAATGAGAAAGGAAAGATTTAAATATAAGTTATTGTCGGTTTATGTTGCTGTTTAATTAGTTTTCGTAAAATAGTTATTAAAAGGTGATATATCAAATATGTAAATGCGTTATACTATTTTGAATGATAAAATAACGTGCTTGTCTATCAATTCTAATATCACATTAAACTTTAAATTTTTTAAAAAAAAAATTGTAAAGTTTTTAAAAAAATAATGTATATTTTTACTATACTTAAATTGTGAAAAGTATTTAGGGTACATACCAAATAAATCTGAGTCTAAAATAAAATGAAATATATGTCATTGACCATCGATCAAATCCGTCGCACATTCCTTTAAAATATCTACCTGGTTTTGTCAGAGATAGTCGTGTTGATGACTGAATGTATCTTCACTTGTAAGTGAAGATCATTGCGCAAGAAATATTGAACATTCCAGTACAGTGGCCTATTCTTAGCGGGAAACGCATGTAACAGTATTACCGGGAGCTTGAAATAGAGTTAACGGCGATATTTCTTAGAAAGGAAGATGTAATGATTTCATTTAATACAATTCAAAAATAAGTAAATAACCAATTCTTAAACCATAAATATCATGTTGTAAGGGTTAATTTTGTCTATGAATAATTAAAACCACATGGAACTGTAATGTTTAAAGTACCTACTTTTAATATATCAGGAGAATGTCGACACAAACCTAATATACTCATATTCTGACGCATGGGATGGACCGTAATTACTGTTGTGAACCCATTTGCTATATTCATATTTTATTTATCTTGGTCGCTTGTATATTATGATGAAAATGCAATACATTATTATTAAAGCAAGTATTAGTAAAACTTAAACATACGAAGTGTATTTTAATATCTTAGGAGAATATTGAAACATACTTCCTGTTAGGAACTTGGAATTTGGATTTTCAATGAATAGTACAATTTAGAGAGTTGTTTATGTTCGATGTGTCAGTATTTCAAAGATCTGTATTTACCATATATAATAACTTGAAGATGGACAAAAGTCTTACTATGGACTTTCTTAGTAATTTACGTCAATATTAAGGTATTTTGTGTACGCAAGGTGGTATATAGGCAACATGCATTCCATTTTCAGAACTAGGATATTACTGTTGATTGTGTTCTGTTACGTGATTAAGTGTCTTCAGTGGCATAAACAATTTAGTTTCAAATCTTATCAAATTTGCTGTGGGGACATATAACTTTTATTTAATTTGCATCAAGCCATCTTCATTATTCATCTTTACACCGTTCTCTCTTCTCTCATTGCAACACCCATGTATGATTTGTATGGTTAAGGTGACTACTTCATGTAGGTTTACCATGCTTGTGCTAATTCTTATGGTTCTCGCCACGCATGCGCTCTT
>CM037791.1:21098936-21122154 GCA_021229015.1 Solen grandis
ATATTTGTTTTAATAGAAGATAGACGTTGACTACGCTAGACGCCATATTGAAAACAGTGATTTCACTATAATCTTTGCATACACCCCTAAGAAAATTAAATATATATATAGTGTCGCGACATTTTGGCAACTCGCCCCTCGTATTTGTATAGCTCCATTTCTAGGCGATCAGGGCAAAGGGGTAGTTCGGACTTTGTTGGTCATGTGTCCGGATAATGCGACTCGGTATGGTGTGGTATCATGACAATAGTCTTATGACGTGACAGTCAGGTAGCACTTTATCTGTCCTATGAAGAAAAAGTCTCGCAAATGACACAAAAAACAGAACAAACAAACAATCTGGAAGCATGTAGTAAACACAAGCTCTTTGGTCTCTCTTTCGTGCAGGTTCTGGCCGAATTCGACGTCCGCCGAGAAGCTGTTCACGTGGGCGCTAACGTATTTGGGACGGACGTGTATGACCGGATACAACTGCACGGGCCATCCGTGTACCCGCTAATGGTACAGCGTATCCTTACATTGAGCCGCGTGCGCTCAAGTACCGCCACATACAAGGCCATAGCCGAGATGAGAGAGGAGTTCCGAAGTCGTGGTAGGTGTTTGTCACGGATACATACAGATGCTGTACCCACTAGGTCTCAATGACTGATTACTGAAAACGATCATCATTCAATAATCGATTAATCAGTCATTCATCTAGCAATCATTCAATCGACTATTATTACTTCTACTACTAACATTCACCACCACCACCATCATCATCATCATCATCATCATCATCATCATCATCATCATCATAAGTAAATAGATAATAGTAATAAAAGATAATAATGAAAAAAGAAAATAATAAAAAATAATCACTATAATTAATCCCCGGACAGGTCGAGCTAACACCAGTAAAGTGGGCGTGGTCATCACTGACGGGCGGTCGACCAGCATCAACAACACTGCACGTGAGGCACGCATGGCACGAGCGGAAGGTATAAGCATTATCGCCATAGGAATAGGCTCCAACCCGAACTATGAAAACATCTTCAGGTAACTGACTCTATCAATGTTTATTTTAAACTTTTTTATATACTTTACCTGGATTGGGAAACAAGTTCTTACAACTTATACTTATCCCACTCGGCGGCTCCTGGGATGGACCAGTACTTTGCGCCTGGAAGACCATGGGAAATCCATGATCATCAATTGGGTACGAACCCACAACTTTCGGGTTTGCAGTCGTGTAGGTTACCACGGGAGTACGGTGTCCATATCAATATTTCTTACAATGCTACAAGATATTGTAAACTCATATATTTTTTTTTTTGCTTGCATAAAGTTCATGTAATTTGTAATAAAATACGTTTCTTGGAAACACATAAGTAGATTATGACCTACAGAGAAAAAAGGTTTTCTTTGAATTCATGCTATATTTGCGGATAAAATCATTTGCGAAAATTGCTCTTTACCCTGCTGTATGTCCGAAAGTCCTAGGATCAAACTCCTTCTGGGGCAAGTATTCTTCACGACCTTCCCATGCACAAAAAGTACTGGTCCAATCAATGAACCGTCGCGAGGGATAAGTTGTAACGATTTTTCCCCCAATCGACGTAATATAAATGTATTTAAGCTAAAGTCCCAGGACTCCCCCATTGGAAATAAGGATGTCTACCATGTTTTCATTTTGTGACAACCACTTTACCGAATATACATATACAGATGCAACACACTTTTATGTCGGAATGCATTTTTAATATCTTTCAAAACGTCCATTAAATACTTGTCTTGTTTTCCCCCAGTTCTTGTGGATCCGTCTGTTTCTATTCAGTGTGCAAGTATTCGTTATTTTCGATTTAATTTTTGTACAAGTATTATTTGGTTGATTTTACCTTCCTTGTGTATGCCTGCAGACCGGAACTGGAGAACATAGCGGGAGATAACTCTTCCGTCTATCTCACTCTCGACATCGGAAGCGTCGTCACGACCCTGCAGGAGGCCATTAAAAGTATCATCTGTATAGGTAAGTTACTGTCGTCAAACATCGGGTCCATTCGGAAATGCTCGGTACTTTCCAACACTTCTAAAATACTCGGAATTTTCCGTACATTTTAAGCCGGCCCATGCAAGGGAGTTAAACCAATATTATTTTTTAAAAAATTGGAGTATATTGATATTATTTTTTGTTTATTTTGCAAATATTCTGACAGTTAATCTGTTTAAACTAAGATTTTGGTATCTCGCGGATGGGTATCCGGGAATGACCCACCAGTAACGTACTGGCCACTTAACCGCTGGGACCAGACGGTTTCACAATACAAGACAAAAGCTTTGCATATAATCAAGAACTTTATAAAAAAAAAAAACCGCCTCACCATGGGAAAATGCTGAATATTTAATTTCGTGTTTTTCAAGCGATTTTAGATGTGATTATGTGTATGTATTTTTTCAGTTTATTTGCCCATACATTTTTTCTTTCAATATTCGATTAACTAATTAAAAATCAAATCACTTCCAATTACCAGATAGTCACACTGAATGTTCTGGTACTGCCAAAGGTATCCGGTACTTTACTCCAACAGTTCAGATGCTTACACTCCTTTAAACTTCGGTCGATTTTCATAAACTTGGCATTATTTTGCGTTTGAGGGTTGAAAAAAAAGACACCCAATTACATTCAACGTACCGAAAACCTTCTGTTCAAATATTGATAAAGTGGTTACATACAGGTCTGCGGGTCTGCCGGTTTTGGGATCGAACCCCGTTTGAGACAAGGACTATAATGCGCAAAATACTGGTCCAATCCAAGAAGCGTCGAGAGGGATTAGTATAAGTTGTGAGAACGTGTTTCTAAATCGACGTAAAATAAATATTTTTTAAAACTTATTACGGCTGACGTTACTATATGGAAAACCAACCATACCAATCTGCTGTTTCCTTACATTGTAGAGATAACAACAACAACAACCACCACCACGGTTGCTCCCACAACACCAGAACCCAGTGGGCTTGGAAACGGTAATTAATAAAATGATAAACCATATCATACACCGTGAAAGATAAAAGTCATTATTTTCACGACAATTAACTTTTTATTGATACATATTTTAAGTAATGTCGCGTTGTAAGTTGAAGAATATCATTCAAATACGAGCAACAAAATACTTGTATGCTATATAAACATAGAAAAAGTGCGGAGTGCGTTATATATTCCGGCTGTTACTATTATCCTCTACCGTGTAAAGAAAATTATAAGCAGTGATCCAGTTTTGTACACGAAAACGCAATTAGGTTCACAATATTTCGTGTTAATAATTATGCATTATAAACATAATCAAAATCGTATTTTATTTCTAAAATGAATAATATATCAGTTTTACTTGAACCATATTGTGCTAAAAAATATGAGCTACGCCCCCAATATGCACTGAATGGTTGCACCGAAGCATTATATGTTAATATGTGCAGCCAAGATGTTGCGAATTGTATGGCAAAAAATGACAATAAACTACAATCTGAAACTATGGCCGAATGACACTGTACTGCAGAGAGCCGAGATGTAGGATTAACATGTTAACCTTATGACCTTTACAGCTGATTTTGATTGTCCGGACTGTATGATTGACGATGGTCACGGGTTCAGAGTTCATCCCACTTACTGCGGCAAGTACCTGGAGATCATCACAGACGCTAGCGGAACTCGTCAGATCCTCGTCCGGAAGTGTGCAGAAGGCCTGTTTTGGGATCAGTATCACACTACATGCAAGAGACCGGAAGAAGTGGAGTGTGAAAACGGTACGTTGGTTGTCTTCCCTTTTTCGCGTAAACTAATTTGAATAGTTAAGATTAAAACAACAAAAACAACAACAAGAACAACAAACAAAACCACCTCTTGTAGCACTGTGTTAGCACGATGTAAAAAGAGTAAACTCTTGTAGAACTGTGTTTGCAAGATGTGAAAAGGGAGTAAACTATTGCAGAATTGTGTTGTCTAAATGAAAAAGGGAGTAAACTCTTGTAGAACTATTTTGGCAAGATGTGAGAAGTAAGTAAACCTTTGTACAAAGTACTAAGTGAGAAGGGAGTAAACTCTAGAAAAAACTGTTTTGATAAGATGTGAAAAGAGAGTATACTCATTTAAAACTGCTTTGGCAAGATGTCAGAAGGGAGTAAACTCTTGTAGAATTGAGTTGGCAAAAGAAGAGATATAAAACTGTGTTGACATGATGTCAAAAGGAGGTAATCTCTTGTAAATATTTTTAAATCATTTATCATTTGTACACAGATCCGTGTAAAAACCCCGCAGTCGCTTCCTATGACATTCAGGGATTGTGCAGCGGCTATATCGCATGTATTGGAGGAAGGAGTGTGCGCGCATGCTGTGACGTCAGTCAGCGTTACGTGCCCGGAAGTGGTTGTGTCCAAGATCCGACATGTGCAGACACTTGCGATGGTGACAGCGAGACAAGCTTACTGACGCCTGAGGGTATGCTTTAAGGCTTCAAATTGTGATTTTAATATAATTATTTCCCACCCCTTTGATTTACTGTACAAAAAATAATTAAGAATTAAGAGAAGTGCGCATGCGCATAGCTATATACTAAGACATGCGCAGTGGTGTTTCTTACATTCGGAAAACTTTTACGATTTCCTTCAAGACAAATGTCAATATAATGTACTTGTAAGCTATAAGAAACGCCCCATTAGTTTTGCCCACTTTTCAGTTGTTCATATTGACATAGGTTCCTCTTAGTTATATATTACATGTCCAATCTTACACGAGCCACGTTTTTGTGGGCGGAGCTATGATTATTGTAATGGGAGATAACTCCTGTATAAGAAATTCTACGTAATACAAGCGTCTATGTACTGTAGAGTGTATGAGCTACGAAGATCCTGCGGACAGGTCTAGTTATATCGAGTACGTGGAGGGACATGGTAACATCAGCCGAAAGTGTGCCCCAGGAACTGTGTTCAATCGAGCCAACTGCATGTGCTCCGAAATGTCGGATATCCCTCTCGCAGACAAACTGTCAGGTACGTGCGTGTTCCTGTCTGCATGACTACAGTGCAATGCATTTGTCTAGTTTACAGCAGTGAAAATTGAAACCCCATATCTCCCCATTCATTGCTAGGCACTTATACATATTTCTAGTACCCTTAAAATGTTTTCTTAATTTCTGATACTTCACTACTATTTCACTAATGTATGAAAACATACAACACCATAATAAGCTCTGTGTTTGTATTGTGTGTGTGAGAGAGAAGAGAGGAGAGAGAGAGAGTGACACAAGGATGATGTATGTGTGACATATTGCTAGGCCAGTTGTTCACAATTCGTTCGTTCCCATTCATTGCTAGGCCAATTGTTCACAAACATTTTCACAAACAAAATCATGTGTTCTGTTGTGTATATCAGGTCAACCATTCAATACCTACTCATATTATCCAAGTGTTGCTACTGGATAGCCTGTAACTGTAAGTCAATTTGAATTCATCTGTAAACATGGGTAGGTTCTATTGTCCCATTGCAGCTATTGGATAGTCAGTTTGAAACCATCTGTAAATATTTGAAAGGTCCAATGTTTAGGTGCATAAATGAATCCAACAAAATAATAAAAATATATATTATCATATACAATGTATTACTAAATATCTGGGAATACATTGTATTTTTGGCGCGGTCTTTGCTATTTTTCGGCCGTTTAGGCCGTTTATTTTCACTATGACTTCCTGTGAAACACACAGTAATGAAGCGGAATAAAATTAGGCTTGTCATTGGTTATTATATACTTTGCTAAATTCCCATTGGTCATTGTAAAATTAGTCAAAACAAAGGAAAGGAGTTGCGGAAACGAGTTCTTTAGATCTCTGTTTGTTTTAAAAGTTGAAGTTTTCTTCCCCTGCGAACGATTTGTCCCGAATAGTAAGACACTGCACCTTTTTAATGTAAACTGAAAGAGTAGAACGCTAAAAAATAGGAAACACATAGATTTCGGAATTGATTGTTTAATTTGAAACACGACAGGTTCAAGCAATAGTATGCTATACAAAGTGGTGCATTTGACAAAAAAAGGTTAAAGGTCATTCCTGAGAGTATTGCCGAGATTGTGGGTGGATTAGAAGTCCGTCCTGTAATGGCCGTGGGTTCGATGCTTGACTATGACACATGATAGTCTTTAAAATGAATATTCAAGTATTGTCCAGCCTGTCAGAAGGACAACATGACCTTGTGTGACATCGTGCCACTTGCCTACTGTTAAGTCAGCTCTTGATGTCTTTTTCATGTAGAATTATAGTTGTATTGGGGTTTACCGTCGCTGCGATAGTATTTCAATCATATAGCACGTCACATACAATGAGAAGACCCGAGTACACAGAGGTACCCAGGTAGAACCACCGACCTACCGCAAGCCAGCTGGAAGGCTTCCTCACCAAATGACTACAGGTCTGTCAGTAAGATATGCTTGCCAAGCAAACAAAATAGCACTTTGAACTTGCTCTTAAATCAGACTACTCTTATAATGAACCTATTCCACGATTAAATGTTTTCAAATATAATTCATTTTACAAATCCAGACTGCAGTCCGGCCGCCAACTTCACGTTTGCTACGGGTTTTTCCGATACTTCCGGTAATCAGTTGTACGTGGGATCTCAGAATGTCGGGATTGATGGCGGACAGGCCCGTTTCTCCGGCAATGGGTTTCTCAACATTTACAGGTTCTCAGGAGATGCCTTTAGGGAAACTCTCGTGATCCGTTTCCGGTTTCAAGCGTCTGCAGGTACAGTTATTTATCCGGTTTCTTTGTGACAATGATGTAAAGAGTTTCAACTTGCCATCAAAATGGAGCATACAGAAGCATCTCAGGTTGTTATTGTTAGAGGAAACGTTGTTTACAACTCAATAACGAACTTTAAAGCTTACTTAGATCTATTTGTAAAAAAGAAAAAAATGCATGTGCGAACGGAAAAAATTATATGTCATTTTACCTTCCAACCTATCATTTTCTGCCTCTTCCATGATCTGCATTATGAAACATTTTTCTAGGGAGCGGGACCATGGCGTTGCTAAGTAACTGTGTGTACAGTTCAGAACTCAGCGCCAGTATCTCCATCCGCTTGTTCCGGAACGGCGCCACCAACACTGTAGTGTTCACAACCGACACAGAACTTGCTACAGCACAAGTCTTCGTTAACTTCAATCCGGTAAGTTCCGTAATCATTCAATTTTTATCGGTAATTTCTGTCATTTTTGTTGCTGGAAAAAATGTTTGTGTTGAAATATACAAGGAACAAAATCAAAGAGCACTAAATGACATGAAATAATATTAACATACATATTACTTTAACACATTCCAGGCTGTCAGTAACCACGTGACCTATATTTACGATGGTGTGAACCTCACGGGAGATGTGAACGGTGTAAAGGCTCAGACACCGCTATCTGGTGAGATATGCTTTGTCACTTGTTGAAAATATCTTTCTATGACTAATACATTGATCTTACGCTAGTTCAATGTCCTCTATTAAATTTACGTGGATTTTAGCAAGTTTAGTAATGTTTTGTTATTATAAACTTTAAGAGCTATCATGATGAATAAAACGATCGAATTTCTTGATCACAATCATCATCATCATCTTCATCAGTATAATCATTTGCTGTGATATTTCAGGTGACATTCTAATGAGACGGAGCGGAATCATTCTCGGTGCTGGAAGTCAGATGGAGTTCTATTCTGGAGGAATTAGTGAGGTACCCTCCTACACTTTACTATACTTAAAACATTGTTTGTTAATTTTGTCTCATTTTCTTTATATTCCTATGCCGCGCACAGTAGTGATGTAGCAGTAAAAATGAATTTTTTTCTTAAAAGTAAGCTAAGGTATTACAGGAATCTATCCTGGTGTTTTATCGATTGCAATATCGGAGCCAGCTACGGTCATTTAAGATTATCTCTCTGTTTTACCCATTGCATTAGCGGAGCCAGCTAAGGTCATTCAAATTTCGGTCTCTGTGTTTTCCCGTGGCATCAGCGGAGCTAGCTACGTTCACTCAATATTTTCTCACTGTGTTTTACCCATGGCATTAGTGGAGCCAGCTACGACCATTCAAATTTCTCTCTCTCTGTTTTACCTATGGCATTAGCGGAACCAGCAGTGGAACTTCATTCAAATTTCTCTCTCTCTCCCTCTCTCTATCTCTCTTTCTCTCAGTGTTTTACCCATTGTATAAGTAGATCCAGCTACGGTCATTCAAGTTTATTCTCCGCCTTTTATTCATGACATTAGCGGAGCCAGCTGCAGTTATCATTCAAGTTCCTCTCTGTGTTTTACCCATGACCTGCTACTTTCATTTAAGTTTCTATTTCTCTGTGTTAAACACTGCATTAGCGGAGCCAGCTATGGTCATTCAAGCTTCTTTCTCGGTGTTTTACTGTTGGCATTAGCGGAGGCAGCTGCCGTTATTCACTCAATTTTCTCTCTGTATGTTTTGCCCATGTCATAACGGGGCCAGCTGCGGCATTCAAGTTTTTTTTTTTACCCTTTTTTAATTCTATAATTAGAGTATTATCAATTATTATTAATATCGCTAATATTACTATAATTATTATCATAATGCTCTATTGAAAAATCGTATTCAAACATTCAAAAACATATATCATACTTTTTTATACGTATATCAATAAGTATCTGCTCTATAACCAAATGGCGCGTGTCACAACATATAAGAGCTGTTGAAACAGTACTGATATATATATATATATATATATACCCCTGTATGGGGCTCGTCGTTAGGGTAGTTTGTTTCAGGTGTGGTTGACCCGGTGTCAGGATACTGTGACTGGCTGGGGTATCATGCAACATTTGTCAATAGCTAGACTGATGTCGCAGCGAAGCAGCACTGTACCTGTTTCATGCAGACAGTTTCCCCAAATGCTTAAATTACTGATTCAAAGAAGCAGGCAATTACCATAACTGGTTTAAGCTTATCTTTTAAAGACCATCCCGTGGATCCTTAGTCACTTTTTTTTTTTAATTGACAATTTGACTTTATATTTCCGCTTAACTTTTATTTTGTTTTTAAATACACGCTAGGATAACCAAACTATAGTATATCTACAAATATTACACGATTGTCTTGATTTACATTATTGTGAAATAAAATATCCTGTCAATTACTCTTTGCTCTTTTTTTTTCAGTTCGAGCTATATAAGTGTTTCCCGTCTTTCGCCGAAGCACTCCGAAGCCAGTAATATCATCACACCCGAATCAACCAATGGAATCACCGGATTCTATTTATGACCATTTACTTGTTTATCATTATCATTATGCCATGTTTCATTTAACAATTATGCGTCTCTCTATAATCGAGTACGGTACGGAAGCGGTATTGCACTATCACACTCATATTATGAGCGTATACCGCTCATCACTCATTGTATGACCTTTGATAGCTCCTTCTCATTCTCATTGGTAAGGCCAGGTTTTTCAACACCAAAGGAAGAAAATCAAGACATCTACTCGAGCTACTTAGAAAACGGACATCCTCTTCATTGACTCACCACACTTAAACATAAACTACTTTTAATATTTTCCTTATTGCTAAGTGTTGAAACACTTTAAGCATCAATGATGCAATTGATATTTTCACTGGTTGGTGGTCCTTTCTTTTACATTTTATCACCATTGAGCTTGTTTAAACGATGCCACAAATAAAATGTTTTTCATTTGAAATGTATTTTGTATTATTTATTAATATTATATCAATTAACCTTTTATATATAAATCTAGTTAGATTATATCAAGATAGACTGGTGATTATATACACCTAGATAGACTGGTGTATTATATACACCTAGATAGACTGGTGTATTATATACACCTAGATAGACTGGTGTATTATATACACCTAGATAGACTGGTGTATTATATACACATAGATAGACTGGTGTATTATATACACCTAGATAGACTGGTGTATTATATACACATAGATAGACTGGTGTATTATATACACCTAGATAGACTGGTGTATTATATACACCTAGATAGACTGGTGTATTATATACACCTAGATAGACTGGTGTATTATACACACCTAGATAGACTGGTGATTATATACACTAGATAGACTGGTGAATTATATACACTAGATAGACTGGTAGATTATATACACTAGATAGACTGGTAGATTATATAAATCTAGACTGATGGGTAGATATATTTATATTAACCCTTTCCCTCATATAGACTCATTTTGACGCACTCAATAGATACCACATAAAGCCTGATCTGCAGAAAACCACAGTTAATTCTTACCAAATTTAATTATAAAGGCCTCATTTCCAGACCACTGAAGAACAGAGAACAGCATAAAACCCGATCAGCCTGCGAGTTACTCGTAAAAAAAGAAGATATTTAAAAATGATTTTCATACTCAGATTCTAAGTATACCCACGCATTTTTAAAAGGATTTGAGTAATACTCAAAATGAGCCTGGGATGGTATTTCAGTATTTTCACGAATTTTAAAATATTTTGTATAAATTCGTAGTTGCTAATATCAAACGAATTTTCCCAAAGGTATTTGAGTATTTACAATGCTGCTGACCACGGTAGAGAAATCATTTTTAATTATTTTGAGTATTGGTAAAAAGGTTGATCATCATACATTGTTCATGCTTCTATATTTTGAGTACAGTATTTTCATAGTTGACGATATCACATGGATCAATTTATGTTATTCAAATATTAACAGTGCTTGAAGATGGCACATGAATATTTCCATTATTTCTGTATTTAATCAACAAAGTTAACCAGCTCTGACGTTACATATCGCTGTCTTAAAAGCAAGAGTGACGTCATCACTTTAGCGCAGCCATATAGGGGTCAATTGAGGTAAGGCAATACGATCAATTATTCGTAAACATTTCTATACAAAAAGAAAAAGAAAGTGAAAATAAGTTAGCTTCGCTTATTAGTTGTATATGGACACTAATGATTATTCTTTGTGTTGAAAATTCAAATTTTAAATGCATTAAAATTAAGGCTCAAACTCAAAGAAGTGATTTTCTATCAGTATCTTTAATACATGTACACTGAAGTGGAATTCAAAAGTATAATTTATGTAATACACGGATAAATGAATAATTAGAGGATCTTTGTTGAAATTAACATAAAATCATGTTTAAACATAAGATTACAAACGGACTTAAATAACATTTTGAAAATATATTTTTTTCTGAGTTTTAAAAAAACGGACATATGTAAGCTAAACCTGTATATACGACACGAAAATTAATTTGAAATGTGACATAAATATAGTCACTAAAATTACAGTTAGAGTCAAATTATTAAGTAAAATAAACGCTGTTGATATTATAGAGTCCTTGACAGGTTGAACGATTTATTTAGATTATTTGACATGTGGATTTTTTTTTATTGTATTTCAGTAGCCTATCGGTAGATTATGTACGTTTTAATCATTCTGTAAACCGACCAATTCCTATACAATAAGGACGTCATTGTTGTTTGGGTCATGTGTTAGTTTTTTTTTACTCTTAGACATGATTTGTTTGTCTTGATTAAGGACTTAAAGCAATGCACTATCATTGGTATTAATGTAATCGTTTTTCAAAAATCATTTCTATTTAATAAAACAATGATTAACTATATGAAATGATTATTCTGGAGAATCACTTAAATGTGAAAAATGTTGATGCTATAAGGGGAAAGACAAATAATGTTTTGTAGCAATTACCATGATTGCCAGCTACTGTCAAATGTAGCATTGTAAATTAATTGTCATGGATCATTTCCAATAATTATCACCAGCTGCCGATGGCAAGTTGATGAACGTGGAGTTGGTATTTTCAACGTTATTCATATCTGGTCTCCTCCTTTCATTCGTTATCCAGGCTTATATAGTAAGACTGTGGGACTGCAAAATGAATTAAATCTTTTTTAATTTCTTCTTTTCTTAATTGATGACGGATAAGTAAATGTCTTCGGAATGCATATATTTAGCTAAAGATCTGTTTTATATATATTGCGGATACTATTCTACAAGTAAATGTCCTTGTTAATTACCCTTAATCCTGAAATGTTCAGTATAAACAAAGTTTAGATATACAAATAAAACTATATAATGGGTACATTAAATAAGCCTTTATCAAAATCTCTAAACTTAAAAAACTAATTAATGTTAGCATTCGTTGACTAGATATATGTGAAATATATAATGTGCACGAGCACTTGAAGACGTCCGTCCGAGTAGCAAAGGATCCCTTACCTAAATAACCGTCTCTGGATACATTTAGGTCTGAGGGAGGACGCTCATTTTCTTCTATATAACGCTGGTTTTCTCGCTGTAACTCAATTACTTGGGCATCAAGAGCATGTGTAGTGACCGCACCTCTGTTGGCTTGATTAGATATATCTGACAAAGGAATGCTATACAGTAGGTCATCTTTGTTAAGATGCTTTCAGTTTCATATGTAAATTATAATCCCAAATGAGTTACCGTCATTATTTTTTATCAAATAACAACATTTTGAAATTGATATATATTTTTTACAATCCGTTTGTTTTAAGTAAGTCATTTAATAAAATACAGCCAACTATCAATTAGTAAACGTTACTGTTTTAGGGATCCTCACCTGGTACGCTGTCGTACATGTGCGTCTCACCAGACTTCTGCCTCCTTTGACCTTGTCTGAAAACAGAAAAAATCTAACAGAAAATACAATATGCATGTATATGTAGCTATCCCGACCTGTGCTCTGCGTCCCCTGGCTACATGATACTAAAATGTTGCCACATATTGTAGTGTGTGTGTGTGTGTGTTTGTGATGAAAATCACATTTCCTTTATATATGCAAAAAAAACAAAAAAACAACGTCAACCATACGACAATATAATCATAATAAAAAAAAATCAGAATTTAGACTTGACTGGACTTGGCTCGCCTCGACAGTATTTCAGTCATATAGCGACGTCAAGCTAATAACAGGCGGAGGAAGACCCCGAATGCACGGAGACATCCAGATAGAACCACCGACCTACCGCAATCCAGCTGGAAGGCTTCCTCACATGAAAATCCGAATGGCCCTGCCGGGATTCGAACCCTCGTGGTGAGGGGCTGAGTGAGTGTTAAAGTCAGCAACTTTACCCCTTCAGCCACATAGGCCTCCAGAATTTAGAATGATTGCATTCCTTCACATCATAATAATATTTATTTTTGTTATATTCACTATACAATATTTTCATACGCAGTCAGATTTCTATGATAAACGTATTTCGGCAAAAATGCCTATAACACGGAAAACACGTCAAATTTTTGATAAAGGCAGTCTTTTAAGGAATATTGGTTATAGTAACTTTGGTGAAAATACTTTTTTAAATAATTTTCCTCTGGCAAATCAAAATATTGCATTTGCAGATTTATATGTATTTTTGTAAAGCAAAATGTTGTGAACTATGTGGTTTCCTGACAAATTTCATAAGAATGGACATACATACATACAACTATCCAGAGCAGATATGTGTGACAGGTTTCCCATAAGCAAACTGAACTTTCCATTTCCTACCTTTCCTTCCTCAGATAAACGATCAACACTACAGTAGCGCCAATGACCACGGCAACACCAACCACTCCCCCAGCTATAGCTCCTGCTGGTACTGGATCTGATCCCTGGTCAGAAGTTTTTGGACAGGAGCCATCAGCCTTGTTACACGTACCTTCACCACAGCTTGCTGGACAATCCCTCTCACATGTCTCCCCATATTTTCCAACAACACATGTAGAACATTTTTCATTTGATGAACATTTTACACAGTTGTCGCTTTGAATGCAACACATATCTCCAGAATACCCAGTTTTACATCCCAGGTGACAGACGCCATCCTGGTTACATGTTTGAATATTACAGTTAGAGGAGCATGGTTTGTTACAATATGGTCCATATAAGCCGTCATTGCATTTACCACATGCTCCGCCTTACTTTTTACATGCCTTGTCTTTACAGTTGATTGGACAAGGCAATGAGCAGTCAGAACCGTACTTCCCGTCTTTACATTTCTCACACGTGACTCCCTGGAAATCTGCCGTACAATTTTTACAGTATCCAGTGTCACGGTTACATATGCCTTTATAACAGTTTTCGGGACAGTCCTCTGTACAATTTGCGCCGTGCTTCCCAGTCATACACTCTCTACAGCGGGCTCCGTCAAAATTGTCCACACACTCATCACAGTATCCACTAAAACGGTCACAAACTGAATCTTTACAATTTGCTGAACAAGGCTTATCGCAGTAACTGCCTCTCCAACCTGCATTGCAATAGAAACATTGTGCACTCGTAAAGCCTTCGTTGCAGTTGTCACAGTCTCCCGAGTTCTTAAAACAAATTTGATCCTTACAATCTTGTTTACAAGCCCTATCGCATTTTTCTCCATAAAACCCAGCTTTACAGTTTTCACATGTGTTCCCATCAAAGCCTGTCTCACATTCAAAGCAGGAAGTCGAGGAAGTGCAGGCCGTACAAGAACTTGGACAAGCCATGCATACTTCATACCCTTGAGTGGTTGATTCCAGGTAATAACCCTTCTTACACGAGCGACACTGGTTCGCGGACTGACATGAAACACACCCAGCAGGACAGTTGTAATTACACTGGAAAAAATCAGGAGGGACACTGTAGTATCCGGGTTTACATTTTGTGCAGTAACCATAGCCCCTATAATTCGGATTAGTTGCACCGTAATCATAACAAGACACACACTGTTCTGGACACTGACTGCGACATTTACCACCGAAGGTTCCCGCTCTACATGTGCCATTACAGGTGTTGCAGTCCCTTGGATAACAGCAGTCACAGTTAGGTGCTGCACATTCCGGCGGCTGTACTGTAGCCAGGTGGTTAGCGATTGGATTCTGGCAGTCTTTAAAAAACATACAAAAAAACACTTAGACATGTATCAACATTATTATTATTATTTTGCATACACAAATAGAAATCATAAGTTTTGTTGTTGTTCTTTTTTTTATTTGCAAATATTACGAGCGATTATCATCACATCCGCGACAAAAACAATTCAAAGTAATTTTAGAAATAGATAGGTAGGAAGAAAAAAAATCCGATTAAAGATACATACACGAAGCTCATTTTTCTCATTGAAATTAACTTTACATTGATAAAGTCATCTTTGAAGTTGCTTAAAGTTACTTAAGCCATTCTTGGTAAAAAAATATCTGGATAGGTAAATCATCTCAATTTAATGTTTATAAAGTAATCTATGTTTATATGTAATCATATATACATTGCAAACTGACCTTACCGTATGGTGTTAAGCCTTAAGAAATAACAAGATACCTTACCTACTTCGCAGAACAAGATCCAGGACATCGTCAGAAATATTCTTAAGTTCATTGCCATCATAACCTCATACAACTGTTACTTTGTACATGTTCCTCACTGATTAGCAAATTCCTATTCTGTCAAATGTTAAAAGAGGATAGACTAAAAGACATAAATGTTAACTTGATAAACAATCAGTTATGTACCTCTATAAAATTATTTCATTTACACAGTCCGATATTATGTGTTCAAATGTATGATATAATACAACACAAGGACACTCTACCGTAATTGTGCTTTCCTTAGAAAGCATATGATAGTAAAGATAAGTGTACATATCACGTTTTAATTAAAGGTTCAACCCTGAATGAATACGCCACAGATGCTGAATGCTTTAAATCAAGACGGTTATAACTTCCTCTACCATGACCAGTTTTACATTTGATAACCAATGGCTGTATTTATAAAGCAGCACGAGTCATTTTTTTCCGTTTAAATTAAAGTTCGGTTAAGATTGCATTATAAAGTCCCGAACGAACCCCTTCTTTGTATATGTAAAAAAGATCGGATATAACGTTCTTGCATATAACGTTAAGCTTGGATAGGAAGCTCGACGAACCTGACATTAAGACCGATGATAGGGATTGTTGTGACAAATCCACGAAATGGTCGCGCGTTAGGTTGCGAGAATGAGCAGTAACGTGTGTCTGTTAATAATGAGTTAAATACTGTGTGTACACATGTATAAATGCCTTTATCTGTGATATGATTTACCAATAGGAGAGTTATATGAAGTGCTTTGGTTTGGCTCGAGGAGGAAGATATCTTTTAAACACGAGAAACAAAAAGCAAAAAAAAAAGAAAAAAAAAGAAGAAAAATGATTATTTGCATAGACATTTACGTAACACCAAACTATGATATATACCACGTACTGTAAATTGGAGTTTCCAACTTATTCACAATCTTCGTATCATACAATAGAATTCTATGAACATTACGAGTAACGCCCCACTCCACAACAAACAACCTTTTGCGCGGAATGCTTGCAAAACACACACACACACACACACACACACAAAACAACAAAATACATACGTGTATTTTTATTGCTAAAATATCACAAACTTATTCATTGACACAAACCATAATTGAAAGACAATGTGCTGCAGAGAGCCGAGATATAGTGGTTGACATGTGCACTTTATGACAATTTCAGTGGATTTTGATTGTCCGGACTGTATTCTAGATGATTGTGACGGGTTCCGGGTTCATAATGCCTTCTGCGGCAACTACCTGGAGAATATAACAGACGCTTGCTGAACTCGTCAGATCCTCCTCCGGAAGTGCATTGAAGGCCTGATTTGGGACCAGTATCACACTACATGCAAGAGATCGGAATCAGTGGAGTGTTAAAACGGTAGGCTGGTAGTCACCCTTTGTTTTGTGTTATAGTATTTTTCAATAAAACAAATGAATAATTTGAATAGTTTAATAAAAAAGTGACTAACACAAGTCTGTATATCTGCTGAGTACAAATATATTTTTCAAGCCACTAATATCATCAGGTTGCAACGGCTGCCTATTATGTTTCATATCACATATCAGCCGCGGGACGGTATACGTTTTGACTAATATTAATAGATCTAATCCAAAATAACGTTATATATTAATCATATGTATTATAAAGAACAATGAATGGCTAGTCGGGGGCCCGAGAGAAATTGTCAGTAAGACGGGGCTATTATCACTCAAATGGCCCGACTAGCCATTCATTGTTCCTAATATAAAGCAAAATGAACTGAACATAATAACAAAAAATGTATCTGCACCGAAAAATCTATAACATAACGATTTTAATTGTACCAAACATAAAGACAGGTGCACATCAAAAGACAGTCATAATGTTCCATAGGATTCTATCCCCATGTTTTCCAATGCATAAGAGTAGCAAGCTTAGGTCATTCAGGATTCCATCCCTATTTTTCACTCATTGCATTAGTGGAGCAAGCTAAGGCCATTATTATTATTATTATTATACCACATTTATATAGCACTCTTTTCATAGCAATGTACGTTCAAAAGTGCTTTACAATTGCATTCAGCAACGAACCAAGTAACTGCAGTAAAATGAAATAAACTAAAAATGATTAAAATAACTGATTCACTAACAGTAAATCATGATTAGAAGTCCCTGAACAGTTACCGATTAACAGTCAGGTAAGCTAACTATCAACAGACTGAAATCCTTAGTAGTAACTGACTAAAAGTCAAGTCCCGGACTCAGTCCTCAGTTATGGACAGAAATCACTAGTAGTGACCGACTAACAGTCAGATCAGCTAACAGTTGAAGGACTAACTCCAAAATACAATAGTGACCAACTGAAACTAATGTCAACTAAAAGATGACTAACCAAATACAATAGTGACCAACCGAAACTGATGTCATCTAAAAGATGACAACCAAATACAGTAGTGACCAACCGAAACTGATGTCATCTAAAAGATGACAACCAAATACAGTAGTGACCAACCGAAACTGATGTCATCTAAAAGATGACAACAAAATACAGTAGTGACCAACCGAAACTGATGTCATCTAAAAGATGACAACCAAATACAGTAGTGACCAACCGAAACTGATGTCATCTAAAAGATGACAACCAAATACAGTAGTGACCAACCGAAACTGATGTCATCTAAAAGATGACAACCAAATACAGTAGTGACCAACCGAAACTGATGTCATCTAAAAGATGACAACCAAATACAGTAGTGACCAACTGAAACTGATGTCATCTAAAAGATGACAACCAAATACAATAGTGACCAACCGAAACTGATGTCAACTAAAAGATGACAACCAAATACAGTAGTGACCAACCGAAACTGATGTCATCTAAAAGATGACAACCAAATACAGTAGTGACCAACTGAAACTGATGTCATCTAAAAGATGACAAACCAACAGTATCCAAAGATCAATTTCTATATGCTTGTAGGCAAAGGTGTGTCTTTAATGCCCTTTTGAAAGAATCCATTGTATTTAAATGTCTAATTCCGACAGGAAGAGAGTTCCAGAGTTTTGGTGCAGCATATGCGAAACATCTATCCCCATATGTCACAGTCCGACATTTTGGTACTACAAGTTTGAGAGAATCACTCTGAGATCGCATTCAGATTCTCTTTCTGTGTCTTACCAATTGCATTAACGGAGCTAGCTAAGGTCATTCAGGTTTCTCTATCGGTGATTTGCCCATTGCATTAACAGGGCCAGCTATGGTCATTCAGATTCTATCCTTGTTGTTTACCCATTTCATAAGCGGAACCAGGCAATGACATTCAGGTTACTCTCCCTGTCTTTTACCCATTGTATTAGCGAATCCATCTAAGGCCATTCAGATTTTTTCTCGCTCTGTTTTACCATTGCTAACGGAGCTAGCTAAGGTCATTAACGGAGCTAGCTAAGGTATATCAGGTTTCTCTCCTAGTGTTTTACCCATTATACTAGCGGAAGCAGCTAAGGTCATCAAGGTTTTTGTATTCGTGTTTTACTTATAACTGTAGAGAAGCCATATAAGTCCATTCATTTTATTAGCAGTTGTCCATTACAGTTGTAAATTGGTATTGATTTAAATTGTTTTATAACTACATGTACGTATAATAATACTTCTACAAATGTTTCCACTGATACTATTGCTCCTAGCTCATTCTAATTAGAACAATAATATTAACAATTTTCATTAATATCATTTAATAATTATTATTTTTATTATGTTCTGAATAATGGCAAACATACATTTTGTGTATTTTAACATACGTTTATGAATTTATATCAATAAAATATTTAGTGCCTGCTCTGTTACCAGAGGACGCGTGCCGCGTATTACATGTTGTGCCTATGAAATAGGACTTTATCCATCTCATGCAGATAATGTCCCAAAATGATTGAATTATTGTCAATGGGATGTCTAATGCAAAACAACATAACTGGTTTAAGCTTATTTTTTTCAAGATCATTCCATTGATCATTTCTAACTTTCATTTCTTTCTGATTTGACAATGTGACTTTATAATTCCGTTTCACTTATTATATCATTTTGAAATACACGCTCAGATAGCCAGACTATTGTATATCTACAAACATAACATGATTTTCTTGATTTATTTTGATGTGACATGAAATATCAATTACTTTTTCTCCCTGTTTCAGTTCGAGCTAAACAATCGTTTTTCGTCTTTCGTCGAAGAATTCCGAAGTCGGTAATATCATCAAGTACTTGAATAAACCAGTGAAATCACCGAATTCCATTTCAACATTTACTTGTTATCATTATCATTGTATCATGTTTCATTAATGCACCATCCCCTGAAGATGATTTATTATAATCGAATACGGTACGGAAGCAGTGTTGCACTATCCCGTACATATATGATTTATCGCACAATTCTTATGCCCTGTTTTTTTACAGAAACAAACGAACTACCACCATCTGCTCTGATGAGATAAACCTTAAGATGAATTGTTTTAATCATCTATAAATAGCATTATAAAGGAGTACGGTACAGAAGCAGTAACGCTCTTTCCCATATAAATACTCGTAATCCATCGTATGACCTCTAATAACCTTCCTCCTTATTGGGAAAGCTAACTTTTACAACAACAAAGGACACTCACGCCATCAATTCTGGCCAATTAGATAGCAGACATTCTTTTCAATGTGTCATTTCGTTTTAACCTAATTTATATTGCTATAAATATCTTCCTTATTGCTCAGTGTTGAAACATTTTGAGCATCACTTATAAAAATAATATTTCCTCTGGTTTGTCGTTCTTTCTTTCACTTTTTACCATCAATGAGCTTGTTAAAAAACGATCAGTAATAAAATGTATATCATTTGAAATGTGTTTTAATCTATTTCGAGTGTACCTTCTTCATCATCACCATCTTAATAATTCCACTAGCAACCGTACATATCCGAAATTGAAAACTAACTGAATGATTAGTAATGAGTAAATGCAGGCCCATATGCAGTATTATGAATGCTCTCAATGACGACGTTTAAAAAATCGTTTCGTTTGTTATTCTTCACACTGAACAATGTGACTTGAGCCCAATTAGTTTTTTATAGTAGAAAATAACTTCATGTTCAGATTTAAAAAATCGTACCCTCAAATCAAATAAGTAAATATACTCCCTTTTTTGAAAAAATTTTTAACGATCAAAGTAGTGAAAACTCTCACTTACCATAACGATCTATTATGAAATATACGTTTGATCAAATATGAACCCAACAAAATAACCAAATTACCTCAGGATCTTAATTTTAGATACACTTATGATCAAGTAAATACCCTCAAAATCAAATAAGTAAATATACTAACAATCTAAATATTTGATACCCCAATGATCCAATGAGTAACTTCACAATCTCACAAATAAATCCCCTCGCGATCAAATGATTTTCTTGGTTTGCGTGTTCGTTAGGTTAAGCCCTCCTGCCAACAGTATTTCATTCATTTAGAGACAATATTCTCCTAAAGGCATATGCGCCAAATATAGTTCTTTACTATATAATTAAAGAAAGAAAATTAAAACTAGCCATGTGAATTTTCTTTAACTCTGCATGATTACAGAGAATTACACTTGAAGCAAATTTTTAGGGGGAAAATGGGGTCACGTATATACAGCAGCTGTTAAATTGTGTTCATGCACTGTATAGTGTACCGTTGAGTTAACGATATGTAACACAGAGTGATATTCCTTGCGTGCAATTTATAACACGAATAAGATATTTTATTATATTTGTTTCAGCAAGATAAGCAAGGGCAGAAATTAATTCTTCCTGGGTTCAGAAACCAGATATAAATAATCCAAAGAATATGGCAAAATCGTAGAATACCGCTACCACAGAAATAACCCTCTTTACGGTATACCTAGTTGTCTAGTTTCATCTCATATTTTTAAGTAACTTGAAAATAACTCTGATCCATGGACTTTACATTTTTTTTGAACTTAATAAGCAAAGATTAAAAAAGAAGAAAAAAAAAAGAAAAAAAAGAAAAGAAAAAATAAAAACAACAAGATGCTTTTAAGTTAATGATATTTTATTCAATAGATATCAAAGTGTTAATTTAATGTAAAACATTAGTATATTTCATTTTAAAGAAGGTTAATGTAAAGCAAAAACATTTATACACGGTTATTAAACGACATTAAAACTTTACAATAATTCAAATGAATGTTCTTCTGAAACTTCAACGTGTTTTGGCACGAACAGTTATAATGGTATTAATTTGATATATTTATTGCATTCGTACATTCAAACAAGATGGCACATCTCTTGACTATCTTTATCAAATTCTTAATAATTTTACTAGTCTTTTTAACATTACCTGCATGTAATCGGGTTTATCAGTGTTTCATTCGCCGAATAATGTGAACTAAAAATGATGATGATTCATTTACTCAGGGATAAGTATGACAAAAATTGTCTTAAATACAGATTCGACGAAACTAAATGCACACAAAAGTAATGAATTTGCAGTAACATACAGTTTTTATTCATTTATTTCAAATGGTTCAAATTTCTACTTTAAGTAAAATGTGTATCCAGCAGGAATAAAGGAATTAGCACATGAAGAATACTGTTAGTTGTCAAATGTTTTCGTGGATTTCGATTTAAATACGCAATTTTCCAGGAATATGTTTTTTTTCCATTGTTAACATGCATGTGTTTAAATAATTGTATGAAAGGTAGTCAGTGGTTGACTTTATATACTGTGTTATAAAGTTTGTTTACACAAAAATGGTTTTGTTTCCAGTACTGTTTGTGACCAATTTGCTCAGCCATGAATGAGGAAGCCGTGGTTTAATTTTCACTCTTAAAATCTTTAAATTTGCCCAAGAGTGAGAGAGAGAGACTGGAAACATGAAAAAAACGTATGTAATGATGTTTATATACACCCACAGTGTTCGATCACATTAAAGTGAAAATTAACTCAGTGTCTCTCTAACTCGTTGAATACTATAAACTGCAATATTTATTGATATCAAGTAATTTGCAAATATCAGGGGAAAATGTACACACGAATATACATGGTAGGATGCAGATATAAAAAAGTGGTAAAAACATGATAAATGCTTAATAGACACCGAAAATCTAGATCATAGCAATACCTTTTAATTTCTAAATTAAAGAGATATACATGTACCATTTTTTAGGCCTCTTTACATTAAGATATCTATACTTATATTTAACAAACAACAACAGTAGCAATATATAAATAACCAAATAATGTATAATAGTAATATCATGTTAATGCATTGATAGTAGTACTGTAAACAAACTATATAATATTATAGCACTTGAACCTAAATTCCTATCGGTTCTATTCCAGCTATACTGGTATAATTCACTAAGACCACTCCGCTGTTATGACTCCTTTTCTTTGGAACCGATGGTGGTCCCAACTGCGTAGCTCGTTTTCCTGTATAATGATTCATATTCTGATGCATAAAGGGGCGTAACTTTAGAGCTCTTACATCCGCTAGGTGACCAAGTGAACACTGAATCCATCAAAGATGTGAGACAACAACTATTTAAATAGGACTCTAGCCAAATGTCATTAAAATGTTATTAAATTAAAACAGTAGCAAGGTAGCAATATGAAAAAAAAATCAGTCAATATTTATAATTTAAAATAAAATAATAAAATAATATAAATTATTTATAATTTAAAGCTTTGGAATGAAACCTTAGTTATTATAAAAAGGTATATCCACGTGAGGTAAAATAAGCGAGTTTTGTTTTATGCCTCTAAAGATTTAAAAACTTAAACAGCTACATCGGCATCTTTATATATATTAATAT
>CM037791.1:21125967-21175967 GCA_021229015.1 Solen grandis
ATTTCTTTAAAAAAAAAAAGTGGCACTGTTCTACAGTATACCACTTCCTTCCGATATGGGACGTAAATGTACGGAAATCAACGAGCACGTCCCGAACACCTTATCTACATGCTGGTGTATTATTCTACACACTGTACAATGGGAAATAAACATACATTTGAGATTTCCCAAGTTTAAATCAGCGAATTATACCGGGTATTGCCGATCCTCTGGTGAAATTGTCTATTGAAATGAGGTCAGCGATACTTTGACCTCATCAATATGTCAGCTCGATTTGTTTAAAAATAAAAAAAAATAAAACTTAGTCCTAAAATATAGATTTGAGAGATTGATTAATTAAGGCCCTGTGCTTAACAGTAAGAGGAGAAAATTTCAAAAAGCTTATTTTTTTTATTTATTATTTCTTTTTTTTTTTGTAATACATGCTTTTGAATAGCTCCGTTTTAATATTTAATAGATTAATATAAAGTTTAAACCAACTTTCAGTAAGTTTTGCCTGTTTTTCACATACCTTCCTATTTATATTTATTTGCATGCTTGGTTTCCGTGACTGGTCGCTTAAGACAGGTTCTGCTCTACCAAAGTCTTGAATCCGGTTGCCATGGTAACAGCCCGGTATCTTGTGATGCATTACCAGATCGCAATAAACCACTCCATAAAGGTGTTTGATCACCTGTTCACATAATAAATCTTCTTGTTAATACGTCTTCGTGATATATACATCATGACATATGGCAATTTCCATTTAATCTTAATTGATCATTATGTAAAACCGGGTCTCTTAAGTTTTTGTCTTCCTAAGTTCTACAAATCACTCTATTTCTATCTGCGCCGTTTTGAAAAGCATGCATTTTAAAATCCATCCATCATGTATGTACAGTCAAACCTGTCTTTAGCGGTCAGTCGAGGGAACAATAGAATGTGACCACTTAACTGAGGTGGTCGATAATGAAGTTTAAACATATAACAAAATTCTAGTTTGGTAAAATTAAAACGACCGCTAAATAAAATGCAGTCTCAATACAGGTGACGGTTGATATAGGTTTAATGTATCTAATCTATGACGGTAAATTACGGTACTTTAAAACTACGGCTGGTCGATATCGGATGTCCGGAAACCATGCTTAGTTCAGACACACGCCTAATTACTTATCACGAAGCTGTATATACAACCATGTTCTCTCGATTTTTCGAACACATCGATAAATTAATTGTTTTATATTTCCCTACCTTCTTCGAAATATCGCAATTTGACTTTTATTTTTAAAAGATATCGGCATTTCTTCATAATGTTGTTTGTATACAGTAGACGAAGCTTTCAGACATAACGGAATTAAGGCTGGCTCCATTTTTAAACGGTCGTTGTATGTGGTTTGTCAGTGCACAATATTCCCATTCCCCACCCACATAAAAAGAAAGAAAAAGGCAACACGGGGACGTCGTGGTGTAGTGGTAACATATACGGTCCAGAGGTCGCGAGTTGAACCCGTTTAGGGCAAAAAAAAATGTTCATGTCATGCCCAATGTACTGGTCCGACACAGGAAACGTCGAGAGGGATTAGTATAAGTTCTAAAAATGTGTTTCACACATTTAAAATAAACCTTTAATTACGCTTTACCTTTATGTAAATGGGTTTTCACATGTATGCCTTCATCAAGGCAACACGGGTATGAGAAGACATTGGTACCCCGCAATCTGTGTAACAAAGTAATTCCAGCAATTAACCTGGTAGGTGTACGAAGGGTTCCGAATGAAAGTTATGGGAATCAGTAGATTTAAAACATTATGTGGATGTGGGGTAAGTACTTAGCATGAAAATATGTCTTTGATTATGATTTTTTAAATTTATTATTTGTTTATAACGTTTATGATTGTAATGATCATCTTCTTATGTATCTGAGAATTCAGTTCTAGTTTTTACCTGTAACCTAACCCGGACAATTAAACGTTTAAACATCCTTTAAATTGATGATGTCCGAACGGGCGTCGGGCATCTGGCGTCCGCTCAGGTTGACCTATTTTTTTAATCTGCTATAACTTCCATGTCCTACATTGGAGTACTTCTATATACGTGGAGGGACCTTTACTTTATGCAGTTAACTTTGTGACCTTTGACCTACTTTTGATGAAAAAAGGGTGTCTGGACAGGTTTAACTTTTGGTTAATCTGCTATAACTTATATGTTTTTGGTTTTAATTTGGTTGCTAAGTGGTTGAACCTCTTTTGCAGTTGAACTTGACCTTGACCTTGACCTTTGACCAACTTCTGATGAAAAAGGGCCCGAAAAAAAAACAACCCTGTCCATTATACCATGAGGTCTTGTTTTTGTACTAAAATAGGAAGTTGTAAGATTTAAAGATAATGAAGCTATAAAACACCTATCTTCCCGGGTAGAATTCAGGAATTTTATATTTTGGTCATTTATTTGATTTGATTTGTTAATTCAAGGGGGTCAAACTTACATCTCACACACATATTTTTTATTCTAAATAACAGTATTTTTCACAAGACAACATTGAAAGTTTTTTTCATTGAATGTAAATGGTTTGAAAATTATATGAATAATATTGTTTTTTTTTAATAATTTTAAAACTAAAAATGTTGTTTTAGATTTAAATTTTATTTGTATCAAACAAAAATTTAGGGTATACAAAGGAAAGATATGAAATTTTCAAGCCGTATGGACAAGTATTATAGAAGTTATGGTCATTTTAAATTCGAGACACATAGAAAACGCATTGACTAGGGATGTTCTTCCTTTACTGAGAATCAGTCAAACCCTGTCTTAAACGGTCAGTCGAGAGAACAAGATAGCGTGACTGCTTAACATAGCTGGTCGCTAAATAAAGGTTAAACAAATAATAAAATGCTTGCTTGGTAACATTAAAACTGACCGCTAAATGCAGGTTGACCGCTTAATACAGGTGGCCACTAATACAGGTTCAATTGTATATTGTACAGTGCCAGTTAGAACATTAAAACTGTCTGGTAAAGACAGGTCGGTTGCTTAATACAGGTGGGCGCTTGAACACATGTGACATAATGTTCCAATGGATGTGATCACTTAAAGATCAGATTCCCACGAATCTCTTTGGACTATGGTCACAATTTAATGATGGAGGATTACCTTAAGAATCCTGTCAGATGAATGATAGACCCGCTGGTTACCGAGGTTACCGCGTGTATAAGATAATGGTGGTGATAAGCCCGTGTGGTTGGTAAATGGAGGGCGACATGTATATAATAATGGCTGCTTAAAAGAAGCGACTACTAAAATAGTTAAACCTTCCTTCAGCGACCATCGAAAGGAAGATTAAAAAGTAGCAGTTTAGTGAAGGTTGGCGATAATTGTAGTGTAATGTGCTATCAAATGTTTTCAATCCGTTGTCATGGGAATACGGGAAGGTGGCCGCATAGCACGGCTGTTGCTAATAAACGATATTTCGCCGAGTAGCTCATCTCTTGGTTTTAAGTCTTTGATATACATTTCTCCTTTTCAGAGCTCTTGCTACTGTTTGGCCTGGTCAAGGTGTGCAGTAAGTAAAATAAATATTGACATCTTATGCATTATTCACAAACTCCTCGGGATATACAAATCCCGGCCGCGGTAAAAGTATGCATTTTGTAAACGGGAGGTCATGGCTTCGATCACCAAAAGTGTTGTTTATATCCATTTTGCTCGCTGAACACTACAAGGTAATTCCAAGTCTGGTTGGCTTGGTGTCAGGATAATGCCATGCTACATGTCGACGTGTGGCAGCGCTACACCGGAAGTTGTAAACGTTGTAAGATTTTTTGACCCGGTCCTATTTCTTATGATTTATGATACACAATTTACCAAAAAGTGTTTCGTGGCGAGACTAAGCCGAAAGGCTGTTGGTGGGGTGTTAAACCCAAGTAAACAAACAAAGCACGGTCGCATGTCTGTTTTTCAACATGAAACGCAAATCAAACCGCAATCAGCGAAAGAAAATAAAGATTAATCAAAGTCAAAATGCATTTATATCTTTATTTATCTATTTGACTAAACAGGCTTGGTCTGATTTAAACAGTGACGTTGCAAAATCATTTTAGTGGTACTGTTTAATCATTTAAATATTTCTACAACTGAGGACTCCGATGGATGGTAATTTTGTAAGATGTTTGAGGCTCATTTTTATTAAAGGCCTGTGGGCTCATCAAATATTTGAATGCGATGTGTAAATCTCGTAATTAATTACATGTGAATAATATTAACTAGTGGATTCTTTTTCTCACCCTTTTATTTCATCTTTTTTCTTCTTTTCTTCCTTGGGGTTTACCTAACAATTTTTTTTTATATAAATTTCGGCGAGTAAATCAACACTTCAGATTGAAAGAATTAATTATAAAAAAAAAAAAAAAAAAAAAAAAAAAAGAAAGAAAAGAATAAATCAACATCAGAAAGACATTTAAAAGTTTACAAAAGAAAATTTCTTCCTTGGGGTTTACCTAACAATTTTAGAGAATAGCAATACAAATACGATTAAGTGATCAAAGTGTTATTTGCATCCTAAAAGAATGCGCACAATTTATCAATTACTCCCTTAAGGGTCTCTGGATGGAGGATGGAGCGAATGGACAAAGTGGACCGGATGTAGCGTGACGTCAGGTGATGGCATCCGGTCGCGCATGCGCACATGTAACAATCCGGAACCAAGTGCTTTTGGGCGGAATTGCGCAGGGCGGCCAAGAGAAACAGAGAAGTGTGGACAAGGTAGGTGGATACACTGTTTCTTTAAAAGTTTGTACATACGTCGATGTTTCTTTTTTTTTTCCTCTCCTTTCTTTTTTCTCTCTCTATCCTTTCTTTTTCTTTTCTTTTTTTCTTAACAAGAAAAAAAAAATAACAGTGTTTCTTTCTAGGTCGACAAAATCGTAGATGTTTTTATTTTGGTGCATTCGTCTAAAACCATCAACACAGCAAAAATTACGTCAGTAGTAAGACGTACATGTTTGGTTTACCACCCCCCCCCCACCCCCCCCCCCCCCCCCCCCACAAAAAAAAAAAATAAAAAAAAAAAAAATAAATGTACATACCGGCTTATTACGGGGCTGGATAGCATATTTCGCTTAGTTCAAGTCCTGGTCCCGTGTTCTCGAAAAGTTGAGTCTGAGTTCGTACATAAGTATTAAAGGGTCTGGTCCCGTGTTCTCGAAGAAAAAAAATGGCACATGTGATTAAGAACTGAAGGGGGAGTGGGGACGATGTTCTTTAAAAAAAAAATAAGAATGTTTTGTAGTTAACCGCGACAGTATTTGTCATTTCTGTAATTTTGTTGACTTAATCTGCATCAGATTGATATATTCCTGCTTCACGGCGATACCATGCCGTGAACAAGTTTTATGATATCACACCAAGTCACATTCATTTTACACCTATCCACAAGGTCTTAAACTAACTTAAGCTTACCAAAACTTATGAGTGTAGAAGATCAAATATACGACTTTCTGACATCGCTGTGGAAGTTGTGATATCGACCAGGAACAGACATATGACGTCGCACATGCGCAAAAGGTGTTGTGAAGTTGCGCAGCTGCGAAAGACGTTTAGGATCGCACAACCTGGACATACTTTGTGACGTCGCACAGCCGGGACAGACGGTGTGACGTCAAGCAGCTGCGGCAGACGTTATTACGTCTCACAAAAGCGACAGACGTGACGTGGCACAGACTCGATCAGTTTCTGTATGTATACTCAACTTTTTCAGCTAAGCCGTTTTTCACGGTGTCCAACCCAAGTAAGACTTTTGGCAACGATTGGCCCGTCTTCACTACCGTTCACGCAAACGTTGGTAACGCCTATGACGTCAACACCGGTTTCTTCACGTGCCCACGTGCCGGTTTGTATAAGTTCTCGTTGAGTATCGTGTCGAAAACTCTTGCAACCTCTTGCCTGCTAGAGAAGAACGGCGTTTCCATGGGAATGGGCGTGTTGTCTCTCTCTGGTTCTGGGCCATCAACCGGATCAATGAACGTCTATGTGGAGCTGAAACCTGGGGATACAGTGACACTTGGTCAGTGTCAAAACTTCGTAGGGTCTTTAGAGTCAGAGGTATTTTCTACCTTCAGTGGCGGCTTCGTGCAGGACCCCTAAAAACATCCCCCTTACACTTCGTTCGATCGGAAAGTTTCGGGAGACTCCGTAACCTTCGGGATGGAATGAAATTTTACAAATTAAATGCATGGTTTAGTTAAATAAAATGTTCTCAGTTCTTTCCATGGTGACTTTAGTTTTGGCTTACCTTGCAGCGAATAGTATTTCATTCATTTGGGAACTTAAGGTAATCCATCCATCACTAAATTGTGATCATGGTCCATCAAGTGATCATGGGAATTTTTTATACATATATTAAAGGCAAGCTTTTATAGACTTTGAGCAAATGAGCGTAAGTCAAAGGATGCTCCCATCTGCACTGACGTCTTTTTAAGCATTTGAAGGACCATGATTATAATTTAATGACTCGAGCTTACGACAAGCAAGTGGTATGGTACTGCAACCAGTCATATTAATCTTACACCTAGACTGGGACTAGAAAATATGTCAAGGGGAGACAACCAGTGCAAGGGAGTTCGAATTTTTAATCTATAGTTAAATTGCAATAATCCAAGGTTTGAAGCTTAACTGTTCGAACAACCGCAAGTTTCGGAATTCAGGAATATTTTCCTTTTGAACATAACATTTTACCTACAGGAACAGGGAATATACCTCATCAAGTGAACTATGCTCAGATAATCAAAACTTTACTGTTTTTAGAGTAACCATGATGTTAACCCAACTCTGTTTGTCTTTGTGTGATTCGAGTGTATGAAATTTACGAAATTCGAAAGGCTCGGACTATAAAGGTAACATACTTGAGATTTCGTCGAGGCTAATACGTCTCGGAATAGGCATGGCATTCGTGTTATCGCTCATCAGGTATCGCTATTTTATTGCATCTTTTAAAACTTTTCTACGTCGATTGAGAAACACTTTTTCACAATGTATGCTGTTCCTGTGCTGGGCTAGTGCTTGGTGACTGGGAATATATTGAAAGATAGCTCGAATCATCGCGGATCAAACGTCAAACCTCATTATCACATCGTCAATAATATAAACAAAAATATCTTTAAAAAAAAATGGCAGTTTGCTTAGTCAGTGTACTGTAAAATAAATAGTAATCAGTATCTCTGATTTTGCACAAAGTTTTAATGTCCAGTTACATTTGTGAAAAGTTAATAAACCAGTCTCGACCATTAGCCAATGAGAACACTGACTTTAAGCAGGTGCGCTCAGAAATATTTTTGTGATAATTTTTATTGGCTGAAATCCGATGAAAAATCTGAGTAAATAGTAAAAGCATACAGCTGCGGCCGAAAAATCAAGAGCAAGTTGGTGTTAACTGGTGTTTTTTTGTGTTTTTTTTTTCATGTGAAATAGCTTTCCAAGGGAAAGACCTTGCTGTGAATAAAAAACAAGTGAAATGTTATACCACCCAGTGTCTTTTAATTAGGCCACATCTCAATACCCAGATACATTTAACATAAACACGCAGATTATCTAGAATATAGACTATGTGAGATCTGCTCTGTTTTGTGCTTCAAACCTCATTGAAATCTGCCAAGTGAAAGAAATATCCCTTGTGAAAATATAAACCATGTTATACAAAGGACTTAACTCTATCACGCCTCTCCCATTTTGGTCAAATGTGTGTGTGTTGTATTTTACATGTATATTTCACTTTTATTATAAACAGGGAGTATTTTCCATACATTTTTTTCTTCCTTTCTTTTGAGCGCAAAACAAGAGAGGTTGGGGGGTACTTCAGTACTGTTTAAATGACATTGGCATGTCACAGCCAGATGTCAAACCCATGACCTTCAAGTTGAGATATCACAATACATCATTTTAAAGAATAATAATTACAAGATTATTCTAAAGATGATTAATCTCCTGTATCCCAGCTTGTCTTCATGTATTGTGAGTGCAGGATGTGACAAACATTTCTCATTGTTAGGTTTAACGTTCCACCGACAGTATTTCAGTCATTTGGAGATGATGGCTACTTGAGACAGATATAGTGTCACATTGCAGTATCACGCCGTAGACATGTGGCATGATACCACATCCTGTCACATTATCCTGACACCGGGCCAACCAGTCCTGTGACTACCCTTATATGCTGAGAGCCAAGCACTCCACTTCTGTCAGGGGTAAAATAACAGAAAACTTTAACATTATGTTAAGTGTTTTGATGTTTTATTTTCACATGTTTATCATACAACAATATTTGTACAGATTTATGAAAGATATATGATGGTTTGAATTTAAATGACCAGCTCTCACACAGGTGTAAATCTCACAGCCACACCCTCAATGCTTCCCTTAGGTACTTTGATCACTGACTCTGGTAACCAGGGTTAATGATAAAACTCCATTCTAGTTTATCTATAGTCACTCTTCAATTAGGAGAGATGAACTCTGCATAGAAATGTTTCGAATATCAACGACTGTGGGACCACAGAAAATCAGTGTTTAAGACTAAGACCACAGTTACTTGCCCTTAGTTAACCAAGATGTAGTGACCCTATTTAATGCTGAATTATGGTGAATTTTTTACTGAAAGACATGCAATAAAAGATTAAATCCTTTAGAACATAGTTAAAATAGTCATAAAATACCCATTTTAAAGGCCTTAATGCGCGACATTAAAAGTTGAGCATTGCTGAGAAGGGAATTTTAGAGAAAATTGGTATGAAATGGCTGACCTTTGCATAGTATGTTAATATGGCTTTAATTAGGTCATAAAAGAAGACGGATGATTCCATGTTTTGTATGTGAGTCAATATCAAATTTCGTCTAAATTGCTGTCTTTCTAGAATTTTGCAATGAAAACTGTACAAAAAGCTGCATTTTACGGTGCCAACAGACGAAGATTGTTAAGTTCTTTGTAAATCATGTATACATTTGCTTCATAATACATTTGGAGTTGTTTCCCACCCATTTTATTACCCCTCATTGACCATAATTGGACTGTCCCTCATCAGTGTCGTTCATATACTCTGATTCATAATAGGTAGAAATGCATTACAGCTACTAAAGTCTGCTGAGGTTTCATTGACTAAGGTCTTATTTACACAATAACAGCGTAACTTTAATTTCTCTTGTAACATTTGCTACTGATTTCGTTCAAAATTTAACTGTCCCCAGGATAAGCGTCACTCCTGTAACAAAGATGTACAAATGCAAAATAATAACTGATCCCCCAAGTCTTTTGAAAGTTATCTCCCTTAAAACACTTTATCAACTTCCTGTTGTACAAGTGGAAAAGGCGGCATTTTGAAAAAACTTTGAAAGAAGATGCATCTGATGCCAGAAAAGCAAGTACATACTATGCATAATTTTTTATCGGGTCACATCTGTTACACTTTTATCTTTTTTTTCAACAGATATTGTATTAATATGTTTGTGCAATTGATTCAGAAAAGTTGTGTATTTTGTATAAAAAGTGTTTACCCCAACTAGTGAGACTTCATGTGGTTTGAAATAGGTTTTTATCACAAATATATCACTCCCGTAACAGTCACTCCCGTAACATGCTTTTTTGTAACAGGAGTGACTACAATTGTTACAGGTGTGACTTTTTCGTCATTTTAGCAGATATTTATATTGTATAATGACAAACTTGTTGATGTTTTGTGCTATTCTAGCTGTTGGGTATGTTATCCTCAGCTATATGTGCATGGGATCCAGAGAACCAATACATTGATTAATTTCTGTTACAGGAGTGACTGTTACATGTTACAGTAGTGACATTTCTTTGTTTACAAAAACATACTTGAAATGTATGTTAGATTAGAAGATGAAATAAGACTCCTACTAATTCTCTATAACTTTAACCATTTCATACATATTTTGCATTTTATCTTAAGTTATGGAACCAACCTTTGGTGAAATTTGTTACAGGTGTGACAGGGCATTGTTACAGGCGTGACTTGTCTATTTATGTTTCAGTTCATTTGCTTACCCTCATGTGGGGGTGTGTTTGCATATGGTTCAACTAAGAGAACAGCTGAATTAAGAGTCAGAATCATCATAGAGATGGTACTTCATGAAAAAATGTACCTAGACAATGATTTCCTGTCACAAGGACTTGATGAGAAAAAAAGGGGTAATTACCTCGCAAACAATATGCACAATACTCAGAATAACTTTGAATGATAACTTAATAAAAACAATTTATGAAATAGAAGTTATGAAAATAAGGCCAAATGGAAACTTCATGGGTATTTGGCAAATGCATGCAAGTGTACTGAAATTGTTTTTTTTCTTCAGTTTATCCAAAGCTTAAGGATGACCAACTGTCTGAAAAAATTTGAACAGGTTAATTCTTCCAAAACAGGTCAGGTGCAGCAATGCCCCAGTCTTAATAATGTGGACAAGTACCAGAGATTATGTGGTAGAAAGTAATTGGGTTCCAATTCACTTCATTGTACTTCTGCCTGTGGAAGTACATGTAGACGAAACTAACAATAAAGTAGGGTGACAGGAATGTAAAGCTGATGTGAGGTTTGAGACTGAGCTGTGAGGAGCCTACAAGCATTGGGACAGAGGAGAGTAAGAGTGAGGGGGCTGAGCTTAGTAATGTAATAGGGATTCGAGGAAAGTAAGAGTGAGGGGGCAAGGAGAAAAAGAGATAAGTAATATGGAAAAAGGGGGGAAAGGCAACAGGACAGAAACATCAAAGGGACAGAGGAAATAAAGAAACAGGGGGACAAGGAGATTAAAAATGAGGTGGCAGAGGAATTAAAGTCAGGCGACCAAAGAGTTTGAAAAGAAAAGAAAGAGTCAGGGAACGAAGGAGAATAAGAGTCAGGGGGTCAAGGAGGCTAAGAGTCAGGGGATGGAAGTCAGTAAGAGTCATGGGGCCGAGGAGGCTAAGAGTCAGGGGGTGGAAGTCAGTAAGAGTCATGGGACTGAGGAGAATAAGAGTCAGGGGGCCAAGGAGGCTAAGAGTCAGGGGGTGGAAGTCAGTAAGTCATGGGGCTGAGGAGAATAAGAGTCAGAAAGCCACAGAGAGTCAAAGTCCTTGGGCTGGGAAAAGTAAGAGTCAAGGGGTCAAGATCAGTAAGAGTCAGGGGTCCAGGAAACTAATATGAACATACCAGAACCAGCACTCTGTGTTGGTAAGTATGTAGTTAAAAGATACAAGAATAGACTTTATCCAGGACTAGTGTTTGACTCTGGTGTTGATGATCTATTTGTACAGTGCATGTACCAGGTTGGTAGAAAGAATACCAGCTACTTTTTTTTGCCCCCAAAAATTGCATGACAGGTGCTGGTATGACTACAGTAACATATCCTTGATACCAGAGCCAGTTAAGATTCAGTCATCATCTTCTCATTACACAGTGAATGAAAGCCTCTGGCGATCCTTGTCTGAATTTCAGACTTCATAATTCCTGATGACAGTTTCCATTTTATTTGATACTTGAACCCATTCTCTTTTGTAGTGGTCTAGTAAATACTTTGTGACTACATATACAGTAAACCCTCATCTAACCTGCATTGATTAAACCTGCTGCTTCGTTATACCCGTAAAAATATTTTAACAAAATGTATAAAGCTCTGAAATGACTTTTAAATAAGTATCTGAAACAGATACTTAAGACAGGTGAGCGCTTAAAACAGAAACATAGAAATGATATAAGAGTGCAGAAAACTCACAAGGAGCTGCCTGCACCTCTTGTTTCCTGCATTAAGTCTAATGTTAATGCTTTTTCAAAATTAGCCATATGAATCCTTTCATATTTGAACTCATTATAAACATATGTTCATAACAAACACTGTCGGTGTAACAAGGGTTCACTGTTTATGTATAAGAACTCCGGACGCTGGCATGTGGATTCTAACATAGGTTTGTTAAAACACTTGGATGTTAAGAATTTTAAGATGTTTGTCTTTCTGCTGTTTAATTTACCTATTTGAACACAAAGGTGCAATTTTATGCCGATTACCGATATAGCAGTTCTTTTTTAAAATTGCAAACAGTTTCTCACATATGTAAGACCTGATATTGGTTCCAGCCAATTTGTCTTTTTTGAAAAATATTGCCCAATTTTTTTTCATAATTATAGATGCAAAGTTTTCAAAGCAGCTGTTTTGTATCCCAGCATAAAATGTGTTTAACTATTTTAATGTTATATGAAAAATGAAGCCAGAGCCAGATTACAAAGGGAAAATGATGCACAATGTTTAACATTGGTACCCTGTTCCCCAGCAACTGCATATCCGGGACCCGACTGCCAAAGTCAAACCTTGAAAAACATTTTCTCTTGTGCAAGCAGGTTCAAGAGCTTGGATCAACTTGTTGATTAACTCATTGTAAGCGCTGGTTTAAATCATTAAATGATGTCATTTGTACAATTTTCATCATTTAAAGTTCTGCTAAGAGTAATGAGATATTGCAATAACTGTTAAACTTTGAAGGTGACGGTGGTCATGGTTTAATATGTCACTTCTATAACATTTGGTCTTTCCTGTAACAAAATTGTCAGATACTGAAGTGTTTAAGAACCTTTCATTATATGAAACAACATTTTCTTATTCAGATGTAATCTTTAAATGCCCAAATAACTTCCTATCAATTTGTCCTTTCTGTAACATTTTATGTCACTCATGTAACAAGTGAGTCCTACCTGTAACAACCACTATATTACAGAACAAAATTACAGAGTAATCACCATCTTAAACAAAAAATGTGGAAGTTTGACACATTGCCATTGTCCTAGGCACCACATAACATGAGAATGATATATTTGCTTGTAAATATGTAATAGCTGAATATTTTACCTGCCAAAAAGCCTCAAAAATTCATTTGCAGTTGTAGAAATACATATAATTTACATTTTATGACTTTTTTTTTATTTCTTGCATAATATCAGCAAATAATCATTACTTTAATATGCCAACAAAGTATTAATAAGATTTCTTAAATAGTAAGAGAATTAAGCTGGATTTAAAAATTGTTACAGGAAGGACTCAACCACCGACACACTGCATTTCAAGCTAGTTTTTGTTTAAACTGTTGCTTATTTAGGTGGCATATTCAAGTTCCACACTCTGTTTGGTTCCTAAAGTTCATATAGTTAATGAAAGTTTGAATTGATAGCAGTCAGATTTTTACTTTTACTCAAATCAGATTTAGACGAAAATTGATAATGACTCATGTACAGAAATATTTCTATTGAACAGATCTTTCTTATGAGGGTAAGTTTGGATGTCAATTTTCTTTTTAAAAAAAATGTCATTTGTGTACATGTATATGCTTATATAGAACTAAATGAGTGTTAGTCTGGTTGTACCAAAGTTAACATTTGGGTAACCTCTCTATATGGGTACAAATTAGAATTAAAAAAAAAATCGAAAATCCTGGTTAAAGCATTTTTTTTTTAAAGTTTTATATAGAATAAGAAGTCATTTGGCAATTTAAAAAATCCTAAAATTCATGAAAATTCCTGAAAACTTATACCCACGTCTTTACAATTTTTTCTCCGTTACTTTGAAGAGTATGAGCAGTGCAGCCAGACTGTAAATGAACTAGTCTGAGTTATATCAACAACTACTGTTACCATAGATACTATGACAAGTGATACTACCTCCATATCAAAACATTGGACATATTCAAGTACAGTCGGGGCATTTCTGTTACATCCGGATACAACCAATGTGGTATGATCCGGTTCTAGTAAAACCAAGCACTTACATCAAACATATTCAAACATAGTTGGGCATTCCGGAAACACCCGATTAGTACAATCTTGTTAACACCCTCTTGCCTCGAAAATATCAGGGAATCAAAATGCACAATATGTCCCTAATTTTAATATCCCAAATAAATCATTATACCTAGAAATATAGTGTGGCTTTGTCAATTTTCTTTTTTTTTTTATATAAAAAATAAAAACATGTGTACAATAACTTCCAATACCAGACATATGACAGTCGTATTTTGTAATAAAAGAAAAATATTCAAAAACTTTACACATCTAGAAACTTGGGCCCCATATAACCAATTTATATGAAGCATGCATACTATCAGTGACATTTAAACTTGGACTTTGTCATCGCCTTGCATTTACCTCAATATCAATAATCTAACTCTAATTTCTATATTTTCAATAAAAACAAAAAAAAGGTAACAAAAAATGTAACACAAACTTCTTGAATTTCCCGATCTCACAATATTTTTTTTTTAATTTACTGTCACTGCAACAGTATGTCAGTCACACGATGACATCCAGCTAATTACAGGTAAAGGATTTCTGGTACACCCGAGACACCTGGGTAGAATCACTGTCCTGCTGCTAGTCAGCTCAATGACTTTCTCACAAGTAACCATGCTAGGACTTGAACCTATAGCAGCCATGGACTAAGTAATGGTTAAAGCCAGTGATTGGACCCACTTGGCTACAGCAGCTCCTTCTACCCCTCCCAAGTGAAACCCCCTTTTAAAAGGATCAATCTTCTTCAAGCATGTCTATACATTTTTCAACAACATAACTTATATAAAGTTATACCGTGTTTCTTTACCCTTCAATAGATATTTCAGTTTACTGTGCTTTTTTCAAAAGAAAAAAAATGTGTCGATTGAAACGTGTCTAAAGTTTTCTTACTTGTTATTTTCCCCTTTAAAAAGGCTTACCCATAGTACTCTAACAGAGACCGAGTTAGAGTGACATTTTTGACATTATACTTCAATAAATTATAGAACAATCAATATTGTATTAGAATTTACTGTCCATGTGACAGTATTTCAGTGCTATGGCAATATTTTGCTAAATATGATTTTTTTTTTTTTCATATTCACCTGTTTTCAATAAAAGATAAGCAAGTTATATATATATAATCTACAATCCAGAGTATGTTAATTAAAAAAAACAGTGTACTGGTATCCAGACTAGACTGGTACCCAGGGTACAGCGCAACACTGCTTAGTGACTCCACCCCTATTGCGCAATGATCCAAGATGGCGCTCAATGATGATGCAGACGACAACGATGATGATGAAAAAAAAAAAAAAAAAATCTGACACCAGTATGGCAGTCATACAATTGCTCCTTCTCTCCATGCAAATAATCTCTCCAATACTCAAAAATGGCAACAGCAATGATGATGAAGATGATGATAATAATAACAGTGATAGTGTGCTTGTCATGACTGAAAAACGACTTGCCAAATCATCCCATGTCTGTATCATTATAAAAACTGAGCATCTCCAATTCTCCCATCAGAAATTAACAATTTAAATATTCCAACATGCTAAAATATGGAATTAAACTAAAAACAAACGTCACAAGTTTGCAATCTGTCATCTAAACCAGGTAACATCCCTTGCAATTACTGAGTTAACTCCCCATTGCCTCCTTTTTCTCCTGGAAAGTATCAGTAAGTGATAATTGTGTATATAAATACTGTCAACCAATGAGAACACTTCTACCTTTGAAGTCAGCCAATCAAAATCCTGCTTGCAGTGAAAACTTATTTCAACCAATCACAATGAGTCTTGCAGCATTTTCATCCAATCAGATTCCTAGCATGTTGTGAAGCTCATCATCATCAATAATTTGGTCTTCTTCATCATCCTTCTTTTTCTTCGGTTCTGTGACTTTCTTTTTGGCCTTCGGAGTCAAAATCTCCTCCTCCTCTTCATCTACTTCCGTTGGATTTTCCGGATCATACATCGGTTCCTCCATGGGTTCCTCCGGCTCGACAGGTGGCGCCACTGACAACTCCTTCCCCTCAATAATGGCGGCAATTCTAGCGTCTAGGTTCTGTCTTTCCTGTAACAATAAACAGTTTACATTCAGCTCCATTGTGATGCAATCTGTTATATTGTATTTGGTTTGTTTGTTTGTTTATTGTGTTTTAAGTCATGCCAGCAGTATTCCAGTCATTTGGAGACAATGTCTACTTGAGACAGATATAGTGTTCCACACTGCAGTATCATGCCGTAGACATGTGGCATGATACCACACCCAGTCACATTATCCTGACACCAGGCCAACCAGTCCTGGAACTACCCTTATATGCTGAGCGCCATGCAAGGGATCTATCACATAACCACTGTACCTATAATTGTAACTCTGAGGGACTGACACACCTGCATTCCATTTTGACAAGGAAAAGGTCTTATACAAAACTTCTTAAGTGAACTTAACAAGTAATGCTGAAATGTCATCAAAACTTGAGAAGTGTGCGATAAAATCTTATCTACACATATATGTAGAGAAATTTATCATCTATATGACTCATTTAACACTAATTTACTGAACTTTAAATGGTATGCAACTTTATGGAATTTTCTTTGCTGTGCTGTATAAAATCTGAAATACAATATTGTATGAGCAAACAGAGAAGACCCTGACCAGACAGCTCTTGTCTTATAGTCACATTACAACAGAAAATGTTTTCTAAGACATCACACTAAAATAAGAAATGTCACCTAGATGTTTGTAAAAATGCAATAATCATGCCAAATGTCTCATTACAAAAAAATCTTTCACATTAATCACTGTAAAGATAAAGTGTTTTTTTTTCTGAATGGTTTTTATTTTTTGTAACCACTTTATTACCTCATCATAGGAATAAAGGGGTCAAGGCCATCCCCACTGCTCTGTACAATCTAATCATCAGGGTTTTCCTTAACCCTTTCCCTCATATAGACTCATTTTGATGCACTCAATAGGTACCACATAAAGCCTGATCTGCAGAAAACCACAGTTAAACCTTACCAAATTTAATTACAAAATCCTCATTTCCAGACCACTGAGGAGCAGCGAACAGCATAAAACCTGATCAGCCTGCGAGTTACTCGCAGGCTGATCTGGTTTTATGCTGTTCGCATAGGTCTTTTCATGGTTTCCTTTATGAGGGAAAGGGTTAAGACTCAATGTAAAAGGCTAATTTTAAATTGTAGGAGGCAGGGGGGTCTGGAGGTCCTACTATATCTTTTTTTTTCATTCTCTTTGAATTATTTCCCCCCCTTTTTTTTTTTTTACAATTTAACAAATTTGAGCTGGCCAGAAAGGATTTAAGGCAGTCAATCTGCTACCAGACACCTCTTAAGGAAAACCCTGAATCATGCATAATGATTTAGAACTCACCTCTGTTTCGAGATCTGAATCGCTCCGGTAATCCTCCTCAGCTGCCAATTCGCTGTCCGCCTGCGCCATCTTGGCTATGGAATGCAGCATCTCAGACGCCTTAGCAAAGCTGGCCAATCGGTCATCCAAATTATCGTCTTTCTCATCCTCCATCGTGTCCGACCCCGCAGTCTCTTCCTCTCCAAGATCAGCACTGACATCCATCCCCGAACTATCCAAAGTGACACTCTGCGGCGTCCCGAGGTCGCCGTTACTGTCAACAAAAACTGTCGCACTTTCACCATTCTTACTCGCAGGATCATTTAAACCTTCCACTGTGTTCCCCCCACCCGCTTGCTCCCCGTTCACTGTTGCAGTTTCACCACGAGTCACATTTTCACTGTTGCCGCGGGAAACCATCACTTCCCCGTCGACAAGGTCCAGTCCCGGAATCACGTTCCCGGAGTAACTAGAGAACGTAGAAGTGTTAAACAATGACGATGACACGTTACTCTGCTCGAGTGATTCACTGTTTTCCTTGTTTTCAATGCTGCTATTATTTTGTTCTGTCTGCTGCAAGTCCGATGATTTTTTCTCTCGATCCTTCATCTCTTTTATCACCTGCAAACACAACCATCGAGACCTTGACCTTTCATATTACGATACAATATTCAACATTACAGGAAACCTTGACTGATAAGGTATCAAGATATCTTACATTGAGGTAAATATTTCCGACATCATTAGTGCTTCTTTCCAAATATCATCTCTGATTCAACTAGAATATCGCTATAGGGATTAATGTCCCCTGTATCCCACCTTGTCTTCATGTGATGTGATTATAAGATGCGACATTACAAGCGTGATTCCTCTAGGATGCTTGCGGATTATAAGATGGCATATAGAAACTACTTTCAATCACATGTTGATAATCTCTAAAATCGAAATCATTCTGTAAGTTGTTTTGTTGTTTTTTTCATTTTTATTGTTTTTTTTATTAATTCACATTCGAAATTAACATGTACACTTGCATGTTATTTCTTGTGCACATTTAAATTGCCTCATTATACTGTTAAATCAAAGATGCTGTATCTTGGGACATATTCTAAAATATCTATCAAATGAAGCCCAAAACTAATATCATTTGGTTACAGAATCCTTTGCAGATTTTAAAGTTTAACTGCATCTACCTGAGAAACAGCTTTTAACTCCTTTCCATTCAGCCATGCCCTTTTATTCAAGAGAGGACCACAACGCACTCGGGTATAACCAAAATATAACATAGTACACCCTGATCAAACTAAAAGTAATTCTCCCTCCTAACAACTTGTAGACTTTTGGCTTGAGTTTAAAGTTTCTGTCAAATTGGATCTTACCTACACAAAAAACACATGATGGTACCACTGTGGTATCTGGTATCACAATAAAGACAAGTGGCCTGGTACCACACTGGAACACATTTTCCAGACAACCAATAACCCTGGACCTACTATGCTGAGCCAAACATGACAAAAATACCACAGCCATTCATAGTTATTTAGATATGTTGTGGCTGCAAATTACTGGGCCGACATTACTGGCTCCAACATACACACCACTTCACAACAAATAGAAGTAAGAAATACACATTACCCCACCCACCTCTTCAGTGGTGCCGTCTCCTATCAGGAAGAGCTGTTTATATCGACTGTAGATATACTCCGCCTTCTTCTTGATTTGTTCACTTCCCTTGTACTTCCGACACTGTCATTGAGTAAAAAACAGAGATATCATTAGTTATTATTTACCATTAACCATATGAATATTCATGTAAAAATTTCATAAATATTAATTTATTAAATTTTAAATGGTATATGAAACAATGGATAATTTTTTTCGCCTTGTGGGTCCCTTATCCTTTGCAAGGGGACCTTGATTCAGTTACTGTTATGAAATTTTAAAACTTAACGATTCTTAGTGTTCCAAGACGAACAGGGTTGTGTTAAGATCATACTTAAATATAGATTGTAAGTGATCAACCCCCCACACCCCACTGAACTACAGTACAAAGTGATAGCCACCTTCTTCATGGTGTTCATGATGTCTGGATACTTCTTCAGCATGATAAGGTTGACGGGCAGCTGCTCCAAGTCCTCCATGATGGCTATACACTTGTCCACATCCTGCATACACCAATTAACATCTAATTTATATCCAATTAACATTCAATTAACATCTAATTTATATCCAATTTGTATCCAATTAACATCTAATTTATATCCAATTAACATCCAATTTGTATCCAATTAACATCTAAATTATATCCAATTTGTATCCAATTAACATCTAATTTTTATCCAATTAACATCTAATTTGTATCCAATTAACATCTAATTTTTATCCAATTACCAATAATATCCAATTATTATCTGATTTATATTTAATTAACATCCGATTAATTCGCAATGATCATCCAATTTATATTCAATTAACCTCCAATTACCGATAATATCCTATCATTATCTGATTTATATTTAATTAACATCCGATTAATATGCAATGATCATCCAATTTATATTCAATTAACCTCCAATAACCGAAAATATCCTATCATTATCTGATTTATATTTAATTAACATCCGATTAATATGCAATGAACATCCAATATATATTCAATTAACCTCCAATTACCGATAATATCCAATTATTATCTGATTTATATTCAATTTACATCCAATTTCATGTCTGAAATTTTTTTTTGACAATGGTTTACAACTGGTGTGCGTTCAGTATAACAAACTGTATGCAACCAGTTGCTTACAGTCAGCTATGGAGTTGTCTTAGGACCATATACCATGCTGTTCACGTGTGCCTTATGCTGTACATGGGTATACGTTAACATTGTGGTTATGACACCAAAGCAGTTTCATAGCTGACTATAAGCGTACGGTTGCATACAGTTTATCATACTGAACGCACGCCTGTTTACATCCATTGAACAATGATTGGTGAAAATGTTTTTTTCTTTTTTAAATTGTTTTTTCATTGTCACAAGCCAAAACCACGACTCGTGAATCTACCCTGTTAGATATAAAGCCAAAGTCAACAAAAGATCTTAAAAGAAAGCGTGGTTTTCTGCCAAAATGACAGTCTGAACATTCATGGCTATACTATAACCGAAATGTTTGAAGCTTGAAATGCTATTGCCATGCACTTTATACATTTAAGTTCTTAAATATAGTAAAGATTATTCGGACAACTAAAAGTTTGATCTGAGCAAGTAAATTTTCTAAGTAGTTGCCCTGCGTTCAAAAGTGTTTGGCAATGTCTGAAAAAATTAAGATTCCAAGAGATTTCCTTCATTGTTTAATTAATTTAATTCATTGTGTGGACCAAGAAGATTAATTGAGCATCATTTGAAGCTTTGCCCAAATGATTTGTGTGAAAATAGGATTGTTCTCTTGTAAATTTCAAGCTACAAATGTTACTGATAGACACTGATACTATTCTGTATTGGCTAGGGATCCTCCAAGTCACAAAGTACTGGCCCAACCAAGGAACTACTGAGATTGAACTTTAATGTGTCCCATTAACATTTCAGTCATTTGGGTGGGGACTTTTGACTGACTGACTATTAGAGTTTACCATCGCTTCGACAGTATTTCAGTCATATAGCAACGTCCAGCTAATTACAGGTGGAGGAAACCCCGAATGCACGAAGGCATCCGGGTAGAACCACCGATCTACCGCAAGCCAGCTGGAAGGCTTCCTTACATGAAAATCTGAATGACCCTGATTGGCACTTTTGCTTCACAGCAATATCATAATACAAGAGGGCCATGATGGCCCTGGATCGCTCACCTGAGTATACGGTTACCCAAGGAACATCAGTCTGTATAAAAACATTTTAAAATCTGGCCATTAGTTTTAAAGGAGATGATCCCTGTAAAGTTTTCCCTATATACATAAAAGGCAAATAAGCCCCGCCCCTGGCGGCCATGTTTTTTTATGGATCGGAATAATTTTAGCAACTTTGGTAGAGGTTGACCCAAGGAACATCTGTACCAATTTATTTTAAAATCTGGCCAGCAGTTTTGAAGGAGATGATTTTTAAAGTTTTCAAATTATTTTTCTTTTTGTAGCCATGGCAACCAGAGTTCTTCATGGATCAACTTTATTTTAGCAACTTTCGTAGAGACTCACCCAAGGAACATTCCTGCCAAGTTTCATTAAATTCTGTCCAGCGGTTTCAGAGGAGATGTCGTTTAAAGGTTTCTCTATATACATATTAGGCAAATAAGCCCCGCCCCTGGCGGCCATGTTTTTTGACAGATCGGAATAATTTTAGCAACTTTGGTAGAGGTTGACCCAAGGAACATCTGTACCAAATTATTTTGAAATCTGGCCAGTAGTTTTGAAGAAGATGATTTTTAAAGTTTTCATTTTTTTTTCTTCTTTTTGTTGCCATGGCAACCAGAGTTCTTCATGGATCAACTTTATTTTAGCAACTTTTGTGAAGGTTGACCTAAGGATCATCCCTGCCAAGTTTCATTAAATTCTGTCCAGCGGTTTCAGAGGAGATGTCGTTTAAAGGTTTCTCTATATACATATAAGGCAAATAAGCCCCGCCCCTGGCAGCCATTTTTTTTTACGGATCGAAATTATTTTAGCAACTTTGGTAGAGGTTGACCCAAGGAACATTTGTACAAAATCATTTTGAAATCTGGCCAGCAGTTTTGAAGGAGATGATTTTTAAAGTTTTCAAATTATTTTTCTTTTTGTAGCCATGGCAACCAGAGTTCTTCATGGATCAAGTTTATTTTAGCAACTTTTGTGAAGGCTGACCTAAGGATCATCCCTGCCAAGTTTAATCAAATTCTGTCAAGTTGTTTCAGAGGAGATGTTGTTTAAAGGTTTCTCTATATACATATAAGGCAAATAAGCCCCGCCCCTGGCGGCCATGTTTTTTTTTTACGGATCGGTATAATTTTAGCAACTTTGGTAGAGGTTGACCCAAGGAACATCTGTACCAAATTATTTTGAAATCTGGCCAGTAGTTTTGAAGGAGATGATTTTTAAAGTTTTCAAATTATTTTTCTTTTTGTTGCCATGGCAACCAGAGTTCTTCATGGATCAACTTTATTTTAGCAACTTTTGTAGAGCCTCACCAAAGGAACATTCCTGCCAAGTTTCATTAAATTCTGTCCAGCGGTTTCAGAGGAGATGTCGTTTAAAGAAAATTGTTGACGACGCACGACACACGACGCACATCGCACGACGACGGACGAAGGGTGATCACAATAGCTCACCTTTAGCACTTCGTGCTCAGGTGAGCTAATAAAATAGACAAGAAGCATCATAACACACCATGTCACATTATCCCGACACTGGGAAACAAATCCTGGAACTACCTATATGTACATGTACTTAATATTAAGCCCAAGGGAGATATACCAGTACCATCTTATACAACCTTGAATCATTGAGAGGAAAATTACAATTTGTAAGAGAGTTTCCTAACTGACGTTAAAGAAGATAACATAAATCTAAATGCATGAGAAACATATATCCTGTACTGACCGCATTTCCTTCCCGCTGTAGAGATCGTTTGATTTCCACGTCCATCTGTATCAACTTTACCTCTGTCACCGCGACTGAAACATGCCAATAACTTTCCTGTCAGCTTGCGTCACAGAAATATCTAAATCAAAACTGTCACAACCTGTTCATGTGCAAATTTTAGACATGAAAGATTCAGCTATTTTAATTAGGGAAACAATACTGGTGAAAAGTAATCCTAAGTACCTAAGTTTTACTAAATAAAGTTGGTGAACTATATATTGTATACTCACAATTGACTTTTTCTTTCTTTTTAACTTCTCTTTTCTTTTCATATTTCAGTTTTTTCAACCGCTCCTTTTCTTCTTCTTTTTCCTTTCTGGAAAAGATATAAAATCAAAATTTGATATAATATTCCTTTCTGGAAAAGATAGATAATCAGTTTTTGACCAGTATCAATGTATCACTGGTATTTCATCAATAAATGCTGACGTAAAAGCTTTCTTAAAACGTTTTTTCATGAATATTGGTTAACACATTTCTGACCTTACATATATTCAGTTATTGATTTTAAAATGGTACATGAAACAATTTTCTTTGCTTAGCAGACTATGTAGAAATCTGAGACATAGAGGAGACCCGAATCAGACAGGTCATGTAATTGCTTTTTTTTTACCGTCAATTCAGAGTTGTACTCTTATGCAACATTACACACAGGTTCTATCCTACATCAGATTCCAGAGGTAGGCAAACTAAGACCATTGAATGATAGACCATTATGATTGATCATTAATTTCTAGAGGTAGGCAAACTAAGACCATTGAATGATAGACCATTATGACTGACCATTAATTTCTAGAGATAGGCAAACTAAGACAATTGAATGATAGACCATTATGATGATCATTAATTTCTAGAGACAGACAAACTGACATTAAATTTGGAGAGAGTCAAGTAACAGTATATAGTATACATGACTATGAAATGAGTAAACAAACAGCTATAAACTTCCTTACATAACTACACTGTATCAAGAAGAGTGATCAGTATATCAACACTTGCTATAAACTTCCTGTCTCTAACTTTGTCCATTTTCAGCCAATATAAACTTCCCCCAGACTTTTCATTGGGAATCTCTACATTCAGATAGGGAAAACTATATAACTGGTACTTTCCAGCTTGGTAAATAAGCCAAATACCAGCTATAAAACAACCTGCAACCTAACCTCTTGTGGGTCCCAGATTGTATAAAAGTTGCGATATGTCACGATTTAACTAAAAATCATGGATATAAGTCCTTTGAGAACACTTCACAAAAAAGTCACTTGGCAATGTATTCAGGTAGCATTTTTTTGCTATTTTGGCCAGTAGCAAGCTTTACATGTAGTTAGCAGATTCACTACATGCTTCTGCTGACCTGTGAATACTTTTTAAAGACTGAAACCAACAGAAAAAGAGAGAAGTCACTTTACTTACAATCTTCGTTCTTTTTCCTTCTGTTTCTCTAGCTTCTCCTGTTTTTTCCGCTTTATTTCTTCTTCTATTTTTTTCTTCTCCTCCTCTGAAACTTTTGGTGGTACTTCTTTTGGCGTTTTGGATTCCTGAAGAATTGAGGGACCTCAACAGTTAGAGTTCAAAGGGGCAGTAATAAAAAAGAAACTGAAGTTAGATTTTTCACATTCCTCAGAAAGCAACTTGGAAGTTAATTTTTTTCATAAAGCAACAAAACTAAACTTACTACTGTACATATTAATACAGATGCATTTACAACAGTTTGCACTAAAACTTCACTTCAGTACTTCAAAGTCAACTTAAAATTCAACTCATGTTAAATTATTATTCCTAAGGTCAAGAAGTAAGAGAATTCTAGTTCAGGAAACAGGAATTGAGAAATATCTCAATTTGAGGTGTTTCAAAAACGCAGGAATAGTGTTATAAAACACTTTCCATCCATTTAAAATTGTTATCATGGTCATCAAGTGATCATTGGAATTTCATAGAAACTGCAAGCCTGTAATAGATTTTGAACAAAAGAGCCAGTCACTAAAAGTCAATTTGATGCTTGCATCTGCTCTGAAGTCTTAATCATTTAGAGGGACATGCTAAATTAACTAATATTCATTAATAATAATAAATTAATGATGGATGGATGACCATAACACTTAATGTCATGAATAATCATGTGATTATCAGTATATGTCAACCCTGTACCTCATGAATATTCATGATCATGACTTGATGAATATTGATATCGGATTTTTCATCGCCCTGCAGACTGTGCAGTCTCGACTACAATATTGTATAAACAAACAGAGAAGACACTGGAGCTATCTGATCTGGGTCTGCTCTGCCATGAAGACAAAACACTTCTTGTGAGGCAATCTTTTTCCTCACTAGACCATCTCTGCAATTGGTTCAATGACAAGAACATTGTCAAAACGGAAAACAACTATTTAACGCCAACTGAGGTGTATTTTAACCCTTTCCCTCATAGAGGAAACCATGAAAAGACCTATGCGAACAGCATAAAACCAGATCAGCCTGCGAGTAACTCGCAGGCTGATCAGGTTTTATGCTGTTCGCTGCTCCTCAGTGGTCTGGAAATGAGGATTTTATAATTAAATTTGGTAAGGTTTAACTGTGGTTTTTCTGCAGATCAGGCTTTATGTGGTACCTATTAAGTGCGTCAAAATGAGTCTACATGAGGGAAAGGGTTAAGGATCTAAAGTGTTGAAACATTGAAGAATTAATTTTGGAATCATCATAAAACATATGGAAAATAATATTTTTTTATTTTCATTATGGGAACTACTTTCCTGCCATATCACGCAGATGGAAACAATCAGCAGAGATTCAACTAGGTATTGTATAAGTGTATGGGATTGATTTGAAATGGGTTAAATTCGTTGACTGCTTTTTGACAGAATAAATATTACCTTGATGTCTCATCATATATCTTAACTGATGCCCTATTGTAAATTAATGAAATGGATAGCATTGTGTGTCTTTACAATAGGAATCTTGAAGTTATGCTGAGAGACAAACAGCGTGAATCACGTGAGATTCAAAATGTCAACAACGGCCTGAATGATGACACAGTCTTTATTTATAGATTGCGTGAAGTTGGAACTATTTTCTGAGCCTAGGACAGAGATGAATGTAGTGTAAGCTGATGTATTAAGAGTGTGCTTTTGAGGTACAGGGCTGAACAACCACCGACACTGGCTTACCTTCTCGTTTGCTTTGAGACTTGCACTTGTGGATTTCTCCTCCTCCTCCTCCTCTTTTTTCACTTCTGTCTTTGATTCACTTTTGTTGTCCTTTTTAGAATGGTCCTTTTTCGCACCTTTCTTACTAGTTTGTTCACTTTTAACCACTGTGTCTGATTTTTTCTTATCTGTTTTTTTTTTTTTTTCACTTTGGGTTTACTGTTTTCTTTCTTTCACTTTTCTCTTATCTTCTTTTCGCGTTTTACCGGTCTCCGTATCAGATTTTGCATGTTTCCCTTTGGCCGGGTCAGAATCTACTGCTGCCTTGTCTGGAGAACTAGATTCAAGATCTGGAGATTCATTCTCTGCCTGTAAAAGATTGGAAAACTTTTTAGCAAAGTTTTTGAATTTTTTTCATTGCAGTTCGATCTCCTCCTTCTATAGCAATTAAGATAGTTTTTATTATAGACCCTTTATATTCAAAATTCATGAAAAAGAAAATACAAGATAAAACTGACATATTGTAGACCAACACAAATGGTACATAATGTGCATTGTAACATTGTTGTCAACGACCTTAAATATACAGATTTCATCTCCTAACAAATCTGTAACACACACTTTGCTTTTCTGTCTGAAGAATATACACTGCTTTTTGGAAGAATAATAGGCTTTTAATGTTACTAACCCTTATAATGCTGTGTGCACTTGTGACTGCCTTTGCGACCAATGCAGACCAAGATCAGCCAGCACATCCATGCAGTCTGATCATAGTTTGCACTGTTTGCTATTAAGTCTATAAATTTGCAGCAAGCACATCCATAAACAACTAATGGTACAGCCCAAAATGAAGAAATTTAGCATGGTAAAGGTTAATAGTCCAGCTATGCTAAAACAAAAGTCATCAGTGAAGTACTGGCATACACCCAATTTTTTTTTTTTCAAGTACAAACGGGTATAACTATTGAAAAGATGTGCTTTCACTGCTTACTGATGTTTGACTTTCTGACGATAGATATAGTTCTGTCTCACTGTTGTTTGAGTTTTAAGTCCCACCAACAGTATTTCAAGCAATCGGGGACTTTTGTCTACATAAGACAGATATAGTGCTACCACACTGCAGCATCATGCCATAGTGGCATGATACCACACCCAGTCACATGATCATAACACCAGGCCAACCATTATATACTGAGTGCCAAGCAAGGAAACTATACCAGTACCATTTCTTATGACTTTGGCATGTCATGGCCAGGGATTGAACCTACAAAGTCCAGATTCCTGGGCAGACCATCAAACCACTTGGCCACCTTACTGCTGTGTCACACCATTAGACAAGTAGCACAATATCACAAGTCAAACTTTGACAATAGGCCAAGCAGTCCTAGAACCACATGTCATGTGAGCTTCATCAAAACCATCTAAATAAATGACTACAGTATGCTGAATTTTTGCAAAATAGGAAGTACTAAGATAGAAGAATTTGTGTGATTCCTATATAGCTTCAACATCACTTTGCATTACAAGGCTAAACTAAAAGAATGTTAATTTATTGCCAACTTTAGCCACAATTTTATTATTTTCAAGACCTAGTCGTGGTGATACACTGTTCTGTAAGAGAAGTGACCTGCCATATGACATTTGTCCAACTTCCAGAACAGCTTACTTACTTCTGTATCAAAGAATTTCTTCTTTTTCCGTGCTCTCTTCGGTCTGTCTGTCACCGCTTCCTCTTCCTCGTCTTCTTCCTCCTCCATTCTCTCCTTCTGTATTTCTTCCTGCGCTTTTTTCACTCGTTCTGCTTCCTCCTTTTGTTTCCTGAAGTTAACAACACAGTGTGTAAAACTCAATAGCTTCTTATAGTGCTGCCACACTGCAGTATCACGCCGTAGACATGTGGCATGATACCACACCCAGTCACATTATTCTGACACCGGGCCAACCAGTCCTGGAACTACCCTTATACGCTGAGCGCCAAGATAGGGAGCTATACCAGTACCATTTTTTTCTACAACATTGGTATGTCACGGTGGGGGATCAAACCCATGACCTCCCGCCCCCAAGGCGACACTCTAACCACTGGGCCACTGGGGTTGGTCTAGAAGTAATTGAAACAGCACATACTCTACTGAATGTAAGAATAATACAAACCTCTCATTGGCCTCCTCTAACTTTTTCTCCAAGGCTTTCTTTCGTTCCTCGTCCTTCTTCTGCCATCCACTCACATTGTCATCCGACTCACTGAAACATTGTCATGTGACACAATGTATGATCTTTAATTTTCACTGACATTATTTTTGAAGGTACATATATTTGCTGATTCATGTTAAGTATATACAAGTCTTTACACAAATGTATGTATACAAATGTAAAATTTGTTAATATAATAAACCTATCACTGGTGTTATTAAATCCCTGCTTCTCTCTGATGTTTGTATGCTTAGATTTTAAGTCCCATCAACAGTATTTCAGTTATAAAGAGATGAAGAGACAGATTTACTGCTGCTTGACTATGAAATCATGTGGGATGATACCGGGTCAACCAGTCCTGATACTACCCTTATATTCAGAGAACCAAGCAAGTAGATATAGCAGTGCGATCTTAATTACTTTGGAATGTCACTACAAGGGAATGAACACAATGACCTCCATTGTGTCCAATCACAATACTTTGCATCACATCCGTTTTTTTGTTTTTTTAACTCAAATATCTCAAGTGCAGTGATAAATGCAAGAACATTCCAAAATGTTTCATTTAGAAAAACAAAGTCTTTCCCAGTCTCAACTAGCTCATGTAACGGTACCCATATTACACCTTACTGTCACCAGATGTAGCAAAAGATTGTCTACCTATCCTCTGATAGAGAGCTAAGACTGTCGCTGACTTGGTCATCATTGGCTATGGACGCTTTCTTCCCTCTTCCACCTGTACTCTGACGCTTGGCTGGAGCTTTAACAGGAGAGAAAAATGGGGATTTTTATTACTTTAAATACCACCAGAACTACTGTTAAAAATGATAGTTACCCCCGTATCCAGCATTTCCTTCATGCGCGAGTAGAACAGGATGCTATTACAACACATAGAATATAACCTTAAATTTCACAAAATTTCAGGTCATTCAAGACCAAATTTTGCCTGGATAGCCAAAATCATGAAAACCCCAAAACAAGAATTTTGCTGATATCTTACCTTTCTTGGCTGACCCTGTGCTTTGTTTTCTAGGTTTCGGCGTCTTCTTTGCTGGTTTTTCTGTTTCTGAGTCACTCTCTTCCTTCTTCCTGCCTCGTCCCTTGGACCTCGCTTTCTTTGGCTTGGTTTCTTCAATTTCGTAGTCCTGGAATTAAAGATTTTATTTGTAATAATAATAATTTAAAAAAATAATGATTTTACTCAGGTTTTTCAAATGTGGAAGCTTTTCAGCTGACTTGCAGAAGATAGGTGGTTCTACCAGTGTGGGTCTTGGAATTTCCCCCAAACTGAAATTTGCTGAACTTTTTTTTTTGCATTTTCTTTACATTTTGGAATCATCATTACTACTAAAGAGTAAACAAAATAGTCATTAAACACATCAATGATCAAGATAGATCATGATATCACACCCAATAATATTATCCTGACACCAGGCCAACCAGTCCTGGAACTACCCATATATGCTGAGCGCCAAGCATGGGAGCTATACCAGTACTATATTTTACAACTTTGGTATGACACAGCATGGAATCTAACCTACGACCATCCATTCCCAAGGAGGACACTCTAATCACAGGTAGGTGATTTTTTGTAGAAAATCTTGAGTCAAGAATGAACCGTCCTTTTAACTAACCTTACATGCTGAGAGCCGAGCAAGGGAGATATACCAGTACCAACATTGCTGTGTCATAGCTGGATTTCAAATTCATGACTTCCAAATAACAGGGGGAAAAAAAAAAGAGACTGGAAATGTCATTTGTGGGCTGAACTTCCCCCCTAACTTGACCTACCTCATCTTCGGAGTTGTCCGAGGGTGCATGAGTCTCCTCCTCTTCTTCCTCCTCCTCCTCCACTTCCTCTTCTTCCTTCTCAACTACTTTCGGTGTAACTTTCTTCCTTTTAGCTGCCGGTTTGCCCTGCAAACAGAATTTGTTTACTGACATGGCTGCACAATAAATTTCTGTCGTCAGCAGTAATTCAGCATTCTTCTGTCTGCCTATGATTTCTTTTAAAAATGTTATAACAGAGTTTACAAATGCATTTAAATTGACACACATTTTCATTTTTGGGCAACTGACCTTTATAGTGTTACAGATGTATCAAATTGACTTACACGCTACACTGAGATAATAGTAGTCAGAGGTTAACTTGGTTTACACAAAAAACCACATGATTTTATATAGTGCTGCCTCAGTGCGATATATGTCACTAGGCACACATGGCATGCCGTAAACATGTGGTATGTTAGCACATCCTGTCACATTACCTTGACACTGGACCAACCAGGCTTTGAGCTCTTTTTATATGCTGAAATCCAAGCACAGAGATATACTAAGTAAAATCTAAATAGCTTTAGTAAGGTATGTCACGACTGGGAATCAAACCCACAACCTTCCAGTTACAGGACAGATGCCAACAGTCTCAATCAAGGGTATTCTAGATTTGCAATGGCTGCTCTTTGTTGTAGTTGCTATGGTAAAGGAAAAGGTACTTACTTCAGGACTTGACTTCTTTTTCCTCTTTGTAGCGGCCTTTGGTTTCTGTAACAAAAAATGGGATTAAATCACCATGACGACAGTGACGTCATCTAACTTTTGTTGTTTTGGAGTGCATCAATGTAATTTTATGATTCGTTTAAAGAAAGATTGTAAGGGACTTTTGAACATAATTTCAATCACAGATGGCACGCTTGTATGATAAAATATCTACTGCATGCCAGGTGAATGGCTTCCTCCCTTGAAAAATCTACATAAAATATTTTAAGTTTATTGAAAATATGTCCAAATTATCTTTTGATTGTGGCAACAGCTGTTTCCATAAAACAAAGATGAGAAAAAAAACGAAAAAAGTTCCCTTTTCCTGATGTAGAGAAAGGGGTGTACCACAGACTGGAGAGTAAAAAGCATGATTCTCTTAAGTATGGGGAAAGAAACAATTGGAAAAACTTTATGAATTTCAAACATTTTTTTTAACACTTTCCCTCATAGAGGAAACCATGAAAAGACCTATACGAACAACATAAAACCAGATCAGCCTGTGAGTAACTCGCAGGCTGATCAGGTTTTGTTGTTCTCTGCTCCTCAGTGGTCTGGAAATGAGGACTTTATAATTAAATTTGGTAAGGTTTAACTGTGGTTTTCTGCAGATCAGGCTTTATGTGGTACCTATTGAGTGCGTCAAAATGAGTCTATATGAGGGAAAGGGTTATAGGTGAAGACATTTATGAACGGCCTTTGATAAATAAAGAAAAAGGCAGCTAGAAACATACTACAGGTTCTTCAGGTTGGACCACCTCCTCCTCCTCTTCTTCGTTTTGGTTGTCGTCCCCTGCCTGCAAGTAAAATGATGTCATATTGTCACGATTTTCCTTCCCTTTTTTTTTTCAAATGGGGTTCAAGTGATCTCTTGATAGTGCGGGGTGAGAGAAAAACTAGGCTAGGTGCATATAAATATATAACAGATTAGTCTAGTTTTGCTCCTACCCCTCAGTTTATTTAATTTATAATAGAATAAGTGACAAATTTTGGAATATTCTGTGGTTGTTTTGACAATTTACAGGTCAGAATGGACAATTCAATGCGTCATGGAAAACCATGTATTGCTACATTTGTCAATCTGATTTGTTTGGTTTTTTTTATTCTGAGAGACACTTCGGCTTTCATACCAGAAAATCTTTGAAATTTAACCCTTTCCCTCATAGAGGAAACCATGAAAAGACCTATGCAAACAACATAAAACCAGATTAGCCTGCGAGTGATCAGGTTTTATGCTGTTCGCTGCTCCTCAGTGGTCCGGAAATGAGGATTTTGTATTTAAATTAGGGAAGGTTTAACTGTAGTTTTCTGCAGATCAGGCTTTATGTGATACCTATTGAGTGCGTCAAAATGAGTCTCTATGAGGGAAAGGGTTAAGGAGTGAAAATGGACACCCATAATATTTACTTCAATGATTCTATATACATATATATCCAACTAAAGCTACCACTAAAGGTGATTAATACCTTGGTATCCCACCTTGTCTTCATACTGAGTATAGGATGGAACATGACTACAGGTGAGATTACTGTCTTATTGTTACAGACCCTGTACCATGAAGGTGCTGTCATCAAGTGGTAGAGTAAATGACTGCAGATCTAAAGGTTGTGAGTTCAAACCTACAGGGGTCAAGAATCTTACATTATCTTTCACAAAGAACTAGATCAACCCAAGTACCATATCAACCCAATTACCATGGAGATGAACTAGTATTTATAAGTTTAAAGTACTTGTTTCCCAATAAACGCTTAAAAAAATAAGAAATAAAACCAGTACCGTATTAAACATGACTGTGGGGTCATTCTCAATTTCCCAGAGTCCTTCATTGAAACCTTTCCGCTTCTGTGGTTTGCCCAGTCTTTCCTTGTTGGTCTCATAGGGGAAAATGTCCTTCGGGGCCAAGAAATATCTGAAATTATTTTTCCACTCTAGATAGAGAACGAATTCAGGAATAGAAATTGATACCATTAAAAATTAAATAAATTTAGCAAAAGAACAAATAACATGACAAAAGTGACACTGTAAAGATTGCCATGACAAAAAAAGAAAATTAACTAGGAACATTTTTTTTTCCCTTTTGCCATACCACCCAAACTACTTTTATTTGGCCAAAAGACAACCTTGCACAGTTTTGGATCGACCTTTACACCGTTTACAAATATATTCAAATATTTTACAGGATTTCCAATACCTACACTGGAATAATAGACAGTCAACAGTTGACCTGATTTACACAAACGCTAACATGATTTTGTTTGTAATACTGCTTGTCAGCTGTTGGCCTAACCATGGATAGGAAAGGCGGAGCTTTAACTAAAAAAGCAAAACTTACGTCTCATGGGTTCCATAGAAGAAGATTGGATATTTTCCTTTTGGTACTTTAACTTCCTCTGAGACTTCATTAATCTGAAAAGAAACAAGTTAGTCCATGCATTAAAGCAAAGATAATTCAAGCAAAGGCTTGAAGATAAAAATAAAAGAAGAAAAGAAATACCTGGATAATTGTAAGGCTTAAATTAAAAAAACTGGAGGGGTCTTCCTCTATCTGTAATAAGTTGGATATAAGACTGAAATACTGTCGAAGCGATATTAAACTCAAATAGTCAAGTCAAGTTAAAGCAAGTTGAAAATAACAAGTAATTGTATTATACTAAACCTACCTCAACTACAAGGCAGTAAAATAGCAAAAAGGTAGTAAATGAGTTATACTTGTCACTACAACCCTAGCAATACTGGCTGCAGGACAGGATGATAGGGAAGGGATCTTAATACCATATCTTGGGGAGGAAAAGCACCATTTTCTTAAGTATGAGTTAAGAAAAGCACAGTTGAGCAATGTTGGGTGGGGTCAGTGTTTGGATGGGTGAATGCTGGTCTCATTATAATGGTGACAGCGGTAAACACAGCAGTATATTCAATATGTTGAATGTGGGCAGTAAACCATGTTTTATTTCACTTTGGGGAAAGGGGTCCAGGCCCATAAGAGGTGGGTGGGTGGCGGGGGGAGTGCACAAATGAACTAAGAAGGGAATTTTTGACTATGTATTAATGTAGGTGTTTTGTTGTATTTTACTCTAATTTAATGATGTTTAATTGCATAAATGAATAATAAGAACAATAATATAACATGTTTGAACAGTTTTATTAACCCTTTCCCTCATAGAGGACACCATGAAAAGACCTATGCGAACAACATAAAACCAGATTAGCCTGCGAGTAACTCACAGGCTGATCAGGTTTCATGCTGTTCGCTGCTCCTCAGTGGTCTGGAAATGAGGATTTTATAATTGAATTTGTTAAGGTTTGAGTTTGGCTTTCTGCAGATCAGGCTTTATGTGGTACCTACTGAGTGCGTCAAAATGAGTCTATAAGAGGGAAAGGGTTAAGAATATAGCATTAAAAAATGACACTGCAACAGTGAGTCACATGCACACAACATGGTATTTAAACGCCTTCCCCGGGGCTGGGACGCCTGCATTTCAAAATCTGATCTACCGGGGTGCTATAATATCTGCCAGGGCACTTGCATTTTCATCTGCAAAAACCTATAGATAACATTATATCATTTGATATTCCTATCATATGCCAACAGTGAACATACTGGGCGTCATGTGGTGCTAATTAGTAGTCCATAGCTGTGTAATAAGTATGTGTCTGGGTATTGTGTATGCAAATTGAATGAATATGTACTATCCACTTTCACTTGATAGACAGACTACAATCACCGAATGCAGAAAAGACGGGTACCAGACAGTTACCGATTGCTGAAGTGATTGTACCGTGGTTTATTTAGTTAAAAAGGCAAATTCATACAGTGTTAAATTTGCTTGGTATTTAAAATTTCACACTGCAGTCAGATGCAATTTAGGAAACAGATCTAGCACTGAAAAAAAAAGTAAATTCACATAACAGGAGCAACAACAATGTCGGACATTACCAGTAAATTGTGTATAATTTGCATCTAAACATGATCACTACAAGAGAGTACAAATCAGGTTTTTTTTTTAAGTGGACGCCCACTTGCCCCCCCCACCCGGTTAAAATCACTGTGGGCAAGTGATTTTTCAAACAAGATAGCCCGGCGGGCAAGTTTATTTATGAAAATGAAATCTTTCTGGGTTTTTTTTATATCTTTAATATATCAGGGGTAAATTTTTGCAAATTGTTTTTAATACATGTTAACTAAAATCCTCCTTAATATTGCTCATATTTAGTTTTGAACATTAACAAACACCAACTAACTTCAAGATCAGGCAACCTGTTTTCACCGGGGGGCTAGTAGATGTTCAAAGTAGCTTGCCCCCTATGCAAGTGAAAGTCAAATCCTTAAGGAAACCCCTGCAAATGAATGAAAAAAAAACAACAACGCTGTCTATAACTATTCATCAAAGTTTTTTCCCTTTCCTCAATCTGTTTTGATCTTGCATTAATAGTCGGCTTATTTCCTGCCAGATTTACAAACTTTGAGTTCATAAAAATGCCGAATTTTTTGTTCTTTTAGAACATTTTCTCTAGATTACCAGTAATCTACGAAGAAATGAAAGAAGAAAAAGAAACACCATGCTTAAAGCAAATAAGTTTAAGCTTTCTCAATATATTTTTTCAATCATGTAATAAAAACCTGACCAATGTCACGTACGCAAATATTGTCGATTTTGTTTTGGAAAACAGTTAAAGCAATGCATTGTTTTATGGATAAAAGCAAAAAAGGCATGCTTTAAGTAATTTGCAGAGTACTTTTTGTATTTTGCAAAGTAGATACACAACTTTCTTTGACCATGTAAATAAAAATTATCCAGAAAGTGGTTGCATATCTAAATGTTATCAGTTTTCGCAGATTTTCTATCATTTTAAATATAAATAAAAGAAATTTGAAATGATATCAGAATTTTTGTTACTTTTTGCTACTGGCTGTTATGAAACGGTTAAAATTAGTCCCTTCTGCAAATAATGAGTCCCTGCTATGTCATTCAGGCAAATGGTGGCTTATTCACATTACAATTTGTTTAAAAGTAATGATTCATCAAAGAGAGTTACAAATAAGAAAATTTTATGAAGATGATGATATAAGGTTTCAACAAATGTGGCTGTTCAATTTAATTTTCAATCGGGAAAGTGTCTTAATGGAACTGGCATGTCAATTCTAAAGTCCCTTCCCAATTTTTGATGTCCTCAGGATCCTGGGGCACTGTTTGTGTCCATCCCTGGGTGCAGTTGAGCTAGCTTTTGTGTGGTGTAGTTCTTGTTATTCCCAGCTTGCTAAGTTAAACAACATTGGATTGGGTCAGTGCATAAATGGGTGAATGTGATTCTCGCTATAGAATATACTCTATGGCTGTGTATCATATAAGCACCAAATCAAGTTTTGTTTGTTCGTGAAAACAAGCGATTTTAACTGAGAGAGAGAGAGAGAGAGAGAGAGAGAGCTAACCATAACAATAACCCTAAACATTGAAAAACAGGTTTTATTTTTGCATTTTATAATTAAAATTTAACTGATTTTCACGACATTCACATATAATACATCTCACAATACTTACTCTAGCTGGCCATGCAGGATAGCCTTTAACTTTGGCGAAAATTTTGTCAAACGCTTTGTATTCCATATTTACTTCGGTCTCAGATCAATCGCGAGATTGAAAACAGAAAACACTTTTGTCTGGTACCACAGCGTCTTGTCGACTTAAAAAACAATGTAATTATGCGTCATTGGCAGTTTATCAAACATAAAGTTGCCTTGTTTTAGAGTTTTTAACCAAATTCAGTCACTGTCAGTTATTCCCTCATCCTATCTTTGCAAATATCCCTAAATATTCACATAAATTTATGTACGCCTGAATTTCATTACGCTGTCCGCCATACTTTCTTAAGTCTCGCGAGATAACGCAATTCATCACATGGCGGGAAATGGGGCACGGTCTATAACGCGGACACAGAAGTTTGGAAAATACATTTTTTTTGGCGCTCTTTTCTAACAGATGCGTAATGCAAGCATTTTAATAAATGTAATTATGACCCGTTTTATGACAAAAGATTGTGTTTTCAACAGTCACGTGCTAAACTATAGCATTGTGTTCCATAATTTATTTAAATTTAATATTTTAAGATCATTCCAAAAACAGGAAGCGAAAATAATAATGTTATCTGATACGTGCTTAATAATTCGCTGTTTTTAGAAGTTAACAAAATATTTTTTTTTTTGTTTTTGTTTTTGTTGAGGCCCCATCAGGGAAAACCCCATTTATTATCCCCGTAATAGGTTCAATAGGGGTCGGAGAGCCATCCCCAATTGTCCTTACAATAATGAGAAGAAACAAGAATAGAGTACTAAAGTAACGTACTATAGGCACATTATTGATTACATTTAGAATATGCATGGTATTAAATAATCCTATTTAAACCTGTATCATTAAGGATAACAATACATAGAAGTACATTCATTAATATTAATATGGACTGTAGAACAATTGGAAAGGACTGCTAACAAAATAATTTACTATGATAAGAGAGTCTTGATATATCCAGTTAAACTCCTGCAATATTACATACACTTGATGTATATGTATTTATATAATCTGAATTTCCTATCCTTAAAAATATAAGAATGATATTCAAGAATTTAATGTATTCAATTTTGTCATTTTCTTTATACTTTAAATATCGTTTTATGTTTGAATAAATATATTAAAGTAATTTATTATTTAATATAGAGAGAGAGAGAGAGAGAGAGAGAGAGAGAGAATGTTAAATCTTAACAAAATATGGTACTAGGTAATATATCCATAACCTATGAAAAAAAAAAATCCAAATGAAACTATTGACGATTATAAGATATTTATGTCATTGTTACGTGTACATTTGTAATAGTAAATGTTTGTGTGTGTTAAGATCTAGTTAAGACTTATTTTTTTACGTCGATTGGGAAACAAGTTCTGACAACTTATACTAATTCCTGGGTTGGACGAGTACTTTGCGCAAAAGAAGGTCATCATTAAATGTCCTTGCCCCCAACCGGGTTCACTATCGGGTATGCACCACTGGATCACGACGCCCTTACTAAGGAAGAGTACAAACAGAAAAACATAATGTATCCTAATTTTTATCAAATGTTTGAAGAAAAAAAAAAGATATACCCAATCAACTAGTTGCTTCTAAAATCATAATATCTAAAGATGTAGATTGATCTGGATCAGTTAAAATATTTGATAAAAGCAGTTTTTCGTATGTTTTGATTTTGGATGGCCGCCAAGGGTACTCACTGATGTGTATAGTCTGTTTTACATACAGTCATGCCAGTTTTTTACGGTCAGTCGAGGGAATGAGACCGCTTAATAACAGGGTTGGTCTTTAAATAAAGGTTAAACATGTAACACAATGCTTGTTTGGTAAAATAAAATAAAAAAACTGACCGCTACATGCAGGTTGACCGCTTAATACAGGTGGTCGCTAAGAAAGGTTCAACTGCACTTTAACCCCCATCAACACTGCATATCCTTTTCATGGATATTTCTTGTTTGTCTTAAAACCGAATATCTTACATTTAATCCAGAGATTTTAATGACCCCTAATGTAGATTGGCTTTTAAGCCAATGCATTCTATTTATATTGGTATGCACATCCCATTAACACCAGTTACAAGTGCCTGGATAGCGTAGTGGTGACACGTCTCCTCATCAATGCGCGTCTGGTCACGTACGTAAGAGGGTACAGTGGTCGCCCGTGCAGACACGTGGGTTTTCTCCGGTTTCCTCCCACAATTATGACCACAAACGGCGCCACCAGAGCCATCGAGAGCGATTTATATAAGTTGTGATAATTTGTTTCGTAGTCGATATGAAATAAATAAAACTAAACGCTTTAAAGTAGTTACAGACTGTAATTTGTACATTGTTGAATTCCGAGAGGAATCTGGACACACACACACACACACACACACACCCTAGCTTCTCTGGACACAGCGTGTCCCTTACGCCATCTCTTATGGAACGCCAAAACTGCCTTATGTTCGGTATTGGTGTTTATATGGGCCCATATAGCATTTTGAGGGATCGTGTTATCATCATGTGGTGTTGTTGTCATAATGTTGGGTTGTTATATCATCATGTGAGGTTGTAATGTCATCTTGTTGGGTTGTTATGTCATAATTTGTGGGGTTGTAATATCATCATGTAAGGTTGTTATGTCATCTTGTTGGGTTGTTATATCATCATGTGAGGTTGTAATATCATCATGTGAGGTTGTAATGTCATCTTGTTGGGTTGTTATATCATCATGTGGGGTTGTTATATCATCATGTGAGGTTGTAATATCATCACGTGAGGTTGTAATGTCATCTTGTTGGGTTGTTATGTCATCATGTGGGGTTGTAATAACATCATGTGAAGTTGTAATGTCATCTTGTTGGGTTGTTATATCATCATGTGAGGTTGTAATATCATCATGTGAGGTTGTAATGTCATCTTGTTGGGTTGTTATGTCATCATGTGGGGTTGTAATATCATCATGTGAGGTTGTAATGTCATCTTGTTGGGTTGTTATGTCATCATGTGAGGTTGTAATGTCATCATGTGAGGTTGTAATGTCATCTTGTTGGGTTGATATATCATCATGTAAGGTTGTTATATCATCATGTGGGGTTGTAATGTCATCTTGTTAGGTTGTTATGTCATAATTTGTGGGGTTGTAATATCATCATGTGAGGTTGTTATATCATCATGTGGGGTTGTTATATCATCATGTAAGGTTGTTATGTCATCTTGTTTGGTTGTATCATCATGTGGGGTTGTAATATCATCATGTAAGGTTGTAATGTCATCTTGTTGGGTTGTTATGTCATCATGTGAGGTTGTAATATCATCATGTGAGGTTGTAATATCATCATGTAAGGTTGTTATGTCATCATGTGAGGTTGATATATCATCACTTGAGGTTGTAATGTCATCTTGTTGGGTTATGTCATCATGTGAGGTTGTAATATCATCATTTAAGGTTGTTTATATCAATCATTTTTGGGTTGTTATGTCATCATGTGAGGTTGTAATATCATCATTTAAGGTTGTTATGTCATTATGTTTGGTTGTAATGTCATCATGTGAGGTTGTAATATCATCACGTGAGGTTGTAATGTCATCTTGTTGGGTTGTTATGTCATCATGTGAGGTTGTAATATCATCATGTGGGGTTGTTATGTCATCATGTGAGGTTGTAATGTCATCATGTGAGGTTGTAATGTCATCTTTTGGGTTGTTATGTCATCATGTGAGGTTGTAATATCATCATTTAAGGTTGTTATATCATCATGTGGGGTTGTTATATCATCATGTGGGTTTGTTATATCATCACGTGAGGTTGTAATGTCATCTTGTTGGGTTGTTATGTCATCATGTGGGGTTGTTATATCATCATGTGGGTTGTTATATCATCATGTGGGTTGTAATATCATCATGTGGGTTGTTATGTCATCATGTGAGGTTGTAATGTCATCATGTGAGGTTGTAATGTCATCTTTTTGGGTTGTTATGTCATCATGTGAGGTTGTAATATCATCATTTAAGGTTGTTATGTCATCTTGTTGGGTTGTTATATCATCATATGAGGTTGTAATAACATCATGTGAGGTTGTAATGTCATCTTGTTGGGTTGTTATATCATCATGTGGGGTTGTAATATCATCACGTGAGGTTGTAATGTCATCTTGTTGGGTTGTTATGTCATCATGTGGGGTTGTTATGTCATCATGTGGGGTTGTTATGTCATCACGTGAGGTTGTAATATCATCTTGTTGGTTGTAATGTCATCTTGTTGGGTTGTAATGTCATCACGTGAGGTTGTAATATCATCTTGTTGGGTTGTAATGTCATCACGTGAGGTTGTAATATCATCTTGTTGGGTTGTAATGTCATCACGTGAGGTTGTAATATCATCTTGTTGGGTTGTAATGTCATCACGTGAGGTTGTAATATCATCTTGTTGGGTTGTAATGTCATCACGTTAGGTTGTAATATTATCATGTGATGCAGTTGTCATTCTGTTACATACACTTGAATTGCTGTGTGGTGCAGTTTTTCCTTCTGTGATGTTCAATTGAATTGCTGTGTGGTGCAGTTTTCCTTCTGTGGTGTTCAATTGAATTGCTGTGTGGTGCACTTGTCCTTCTGTGATGTTCAATTGACTTGTTATATATATATATATATATATATATATATATATATATATATATATATAACAGTACTATACATATATATGCAACAGTTTATAATGTTTTTGTAAGGTGTTGCAGGGGATGGCCCTCCCCGACCCCTGTTTTAAACCAAATGAAGGGGAGAATAAACTGTATATGGAAAAAAAAATTACAGTCCCATATAATGACTTTACAATAACAAATTACCTCACACAATGACATTATACAACTCCATATGATAATATTACAACCTCACATGATGATATAACAACCCAACAAGATGACATATTACAATCTCACATGATGATATTACAACCTCACATGATGATACAACCCAACACGATGACATAACAACCCCACATGATGATAACACGATCCCTCAAAATGCTATATGGACCCATCTAAACATCAATATCGAACATAAGACAGCTGTGGCGTTCCATAATCTCTGGCCTCACCCTTGGCTCCCACCACCAAACTCTCTGAAAATCAGAAGGGATGTAACTACTGCGAGAAAGTTATTTAAGCTCACCCTCGGTACTCTCCCTTGTTCGACAGTGTTGCTCTCTTTGTCAGATTTCGAAGACAAAAGGACCAGCGACAGATTGAATGTTTCCTGTGTGTTAATAATCCGAAAATCCAAACAGTAAATACATACTCTAAGGAGATGAGAGAGAGGAGAGAGTATTCCAATAGAGAAATAAAATCTTTGAAAAAAAGGAAAAAAAAAAAGAGAGAGAAGAAAAAAAATAAGAGGATTCCATCTGAAGAGATATGTATGAGATAGAGAGAGAGAAAGAGAGAGAGAAGAGAGAGAGAGAGGTGTCCGTTGTATCTCATCTTGCTCTCTGCACTCCATAGTGCGTAGCTGTAACCGCCTTTCTTTCCGTTGAACCATGAAGGTTTCTTTAGCAGGGTACGCCGGAATCCAATCTTCGCATACACAGGCAGGCGAGCCCAAACTCTGCTCTAACTCACCGAAGGTTTAAAGCCTGACGACTACCCCCCTGTAGTTTAGCCTGCCAGTCGAAGCGGTTTACCGGGGTATGCCCGCTGTAAACATGTCACCAAATGCTGCCAGTCCATACTGCCAGAGACATTTCCGCGCGGATTGGTCTCACAAGTCATCTGCACACTCACTTTCCTTGATCCCAGGATGACTAGATGGTCCTCGCCGAACGTGTGTGTGTGTGTGTGAGTGTGTGTGTGTGTGTGAGAGAGAGAGAGAGAGATTTGTACTCTACGTGCAGCTAACCAATACATACAATTATGTCTGTGGTTTGAAGATAAAACTGCAAGAAATCGTAAATCTAATTTCCTTTCGCAAAAATTAAAATCGACGAGGTATGAGTTTCCTCGCATAAAATAATCAACGTGACGTATACTTGTCATTATTTTGTGCAAATTTGAGACTTTAAACAACAGAATTTGTCTCTTTGTCTCAGTAATTCGTGCCGTAATTTGATTTATATTCGTGCGAGTGTACTTTAGCCGCATTTCTTGTTTGTACCAGACAAAAAAATTGTCACATAATTTATGATTAAAATGATTTAAAAACAAAGTAATTACAATAATTATTATCATTTCTGTTTTAGTAAAATAATTGAACTCTGGTAAGTATATTGAAGCCCTAACTCTGATTTTATTAAGACTTAAGATAAATATGTCTTGGATGAATTTCATTTTTAATTCATTATTATACATACCACCGGTACATTTAAATCTAATGAAAATTTATTACATATAATTTGTCGAAAACAGACATATCAGGTGTAGATTGGAATTTTGATCTAAGTAAAAAAGTGTCTGATTGAAGAAAAAAAAACCCAAAAAACAATTCACAATAAATAGAATGATACTAGATTGAAAAAGAAATCTAGGTGATAAATTTCATTTTTATTTTCAGGTTTTTTTTTATACCAAATGTATGGATATGCATATTAAAACCAAACAAACCGTATATACTGTGTCAAAATGACCCAGTAGTTTAAAGTGGCACATATTAAGTTTAAATAGATGGTATTTAAATCTACTAGTATCAGTAGTCAAGCTAAACATAACCCATAATGCACCTTAAAGGGCATGTCGGATATTTCAAGGAACTATATTTAGTTATTTCCCTCAATTGTTTACATGTACACGATTATTAAAATCATACTGTACCGACCCCGGTGGCCGAGTGGTTAGAGCGGGAGGTCGTTGGTTCGATCCCCAGTCGCGACATATTAAAGTCGTAAAATGGTACTGGTGTAGCTCCCTTGCTTGGCGCTCAGCATGTAAGGGAAGTTCAAGGACTGGTTGACCTGGTGTCAGGTTAATGTGACTGGGTGTGGTATCATGCCACATGTCTACGGCGTGATACTGCAGTATGGCAGCACTTTATTTGTCTCAAGTAGATATCATCTGCAAATGACTGAATTACTGCCCGTGGGACGTGAAACCCAATAAACAAACAAACATTAAAATCATACCAAATGCATGATATTTGTCAGTATTCGATAAAGTGACATATTAGTCAGAACAACAATTTATGGGGTATAACCTGTTATAAAAATGTTAAAATGTTATTACAAAGCAACTTAAGTCAAAAAATCAGTTACTTTCGACAGAGGGTATTTCTGCTTTATTTTTCGCAAATTTTGGTGAAATGCCTGAAAGGATTGATATCATGATGTTCCCTTTATTTTTGACTTGAGGAAGATAACTATACTATTTAAAAAATCTAATAGAAAATGGCTTCTGATGTATTCAAAATTCCATTGGCACATCTTCAAGATTTTTTATTAGAGAACTGTTTTTATCTGATAGTTTAGAGATTATCTTAAGGTCTACTTGAAGACAAGCTTTGTTTTATTATTAACAATGGAATTTACGCTTATCTACTTTGAATGGCAATAGGGCGATCTTGGGATTCGATAGTAGAAGGGTTATTGTTTATGTAAATCAGGAAAAAATAGGGGGCCAAGAATAGAGCCCTGTGGAACACCATATGTTTTGGCTACTTCTTCAAAATGATCGCCCTTTAGGAATTTTATTGTTTCGTCGATTGGGAAAACAATTCTTTATAACTCAAGTTTATTCCTCGGTTGGACCAGGAGTTTGCACCAAGGAAGGCCATGAAAAATCCCGTCTCTACAATGGGGTTTGAACCTACGACATCCGGATTCGAAGACATGTATGTTAACACTGGAAGACGTTCCCAACTTTAAATAAATAAATAAATAAATAAATAAATAAATAAATAAATAAATAAAACAAATAGATAAACCAACCAATCAATCAGTCAAACAATCTGAGAAAAAGAAAGAACTTGGAGTTGTTATTTTGTTATATCCTTCAAAAACCATGTTACACTGAGTTCCGAGCATATACGAAGCTCCCCGTTTTCGAAATCGAGGAGTTGTGTATTAAATTTTACCAGTTTTTATAGTGTTTAAGTAATATCATGAACATATTTTATGGGTTTTTATGCAATCCTGGCTGGACGGCACCATTGGCGAAATAGGAATATTGGGTTTATTCTGTTTGCTGTGTAGTTTTCATACGTTTTGTGAAGTTTTGATAATGCTTAGAATTGTTATAAGACACCGAATGCTCAGAGTCTCCCGTGCAGAACCATTAGCCTACAGAATGCCAACTGGAGCACTTCCTCACGTGGACATTTCGATAGTGTATTTTTTGGACTCGAGCCCACAGCCGTGAGGGGCTAAAACAAGGTGCACTCAGCCCACTCCCCAGCGTCTCTATAAATACTGCTCACCTAAGTGCATTTAGGTGCAAAAATATATAATGATATATTACATAGTTACATAATGACTGCATGCCACACTGTAATTATCATATTATACATCAATCAATATAATACACTTCCTCGACACAATCCACTATAAAATATCAAGGAAATATCAAGGGTTTTATTTCCATAAAATATTCTATTTTCGCGACCTTGGGAAAAAAGTCCCGGAGAGCGGATTAATTAAAGAAAATACAGCAGTATTAATTTACTCTGTATCATAAAAGTTGACGAGTTTCCTATGATGAACACTTATATAAGCACGGAAAAATTGAATCCTGACATAAAACAGGTAGTTATACACTGGGGAGATGATGATTTAGGGTTGTAATATATCGGGCTCTGGAATGGAGCTTTTGATTGTTTCAGACAGGTAGGTGTGTAGGAATGTAGTACGTCCTGTGAACTAAGGAAATAAATTAACCACAGTTTCTGGGGTTTTAAGGACCCTTGTTACATTCCGATTCAGGTAGATCTGAGTGTATTATGTGTTTATAATGACGCGATGGATAACAAATACATTGTTATGTTTAAAAAGTGTGCCTGTGGTCGCAGAGTGCCTCGACTAAATATATCAGTTATAGTAATTATTTCTTCATTTGTTCTTAAATATTCTTATCCATCGGTTTAACATGCCTTTAGTAATAATAAATCACGTTGAAATTTATTAGTCCCTGGTTATGAATTTCGGATTGCAACAGTGCAGAAGCGACTGAGTTGGCAACATTTCTTATATAATATGTGAATGATTTATTGATGAGATTCTGTAGGGGGGTTTCACCTAAAAAAATACTGCCATCATTTATCAGCTTAATGATGCAATCTATCTATCTATCTATCTATCTATCTATCTATCTGTCTGTCTGTCTGTCTGTCTGTCTGTCTGTCTGTCCGTCCGTATGTCCATCCGTCCATCCGTCCATCAATCCATCTGTCATTTGCTGTCATTTCTTATCCCCTCCCCTTTCTCTCTATCAACGCAACTATCTGTCCATTTGTTGTTGTTTGTCTCACTCACTCTCTCACTGTTGTTTTTATTTCTCTCTCTGTTAGCCTGTTTCTCTCCCTCGTCCTCTCTCTCTCTCTCTCTCCGGCCATCCATCCATTCGTGATTAAGGTTTAACATACATGGTTTATATACACAATGAATTACTTATAATCAACTCTGTTTCGAAGTATCCCCCTACTTATCCCCCAACACACACACAACCGCTCAGAAAATAAATCCCAGTAGGCATAATGACGACTGATGAGATATATAGTCTAATAGCGGTTTATGATTTAATTAGAGAAACACAGCCTGGAACTGTTTGGCCAAATGAGCGCCACTTCTTTTAATGTAGCAAAAGGAAATAATCGGATATAGATGAATTACTGTAATTGACATCCCCTAATGTCTTCATCCTCATCATGTTATTTTATTGCTAAAATGTCCATAAAATAGCTTGTAATAGATCTGAGAACAAAATAACGACTATGGTCTTATCATTGAGTACAGATTTTTGTTCTTTAGTATAGCTATTTAAGAACTGACAAATGTACATTTTTACATATAATTTATTTTTTTATAAACCATTTAAGTTAATGTTTTGATATGAAAAAGCTTTGCTAAAACTACAGAATGGTAAAAAGGTCAAAATATCTTCTGAGTTAAAGACGTTTTCATCCAGATATGAACAATGACGCCTTTATGTTAAGTTCGTTTTATTTACACGGATAACATGAATAGTGACTGTCTTATTCAGTCAAAATGTTTAACTTTTAAGTCAGAACTACATTTCCATTATAGTTTTATAGTGGATACCCAATTTTTCCGAATTGAAAATCCGCCTATATTAAGAAACAGTGAACTAGATTTAGATTTCGGAGCTATTTTTAAATCGCGATATATAGGAGTTGCGTTACAAAACAAAGCGTTATAATGGATCTGCATTGTGAATATACCGTAGCAGTTGTTGGTTTCTGAATGGAAGATACCTATATATTCAAACCTTTTAAAGTGGGCAATAAAGGTAAAAGGTCGCTTCAAGCAGGTGGTTGATAAATAGAGATGAATTGTATGATAAAGCTTTTTGGGATGCCATTTGGGAAATGTAAAAAGTCGAAACAGGTTGTCTGCTTAATGCAGCCGCCAGCTGATTGAATATATTAGCATGGTAATGGTTAGACTGAGGGATAGAAAAAAATCATGGTCCGGATGGAATAAAGATCATGGTATTCACAAGCATAATATGAGGATTCTGTGGCCAAGTGGTAATGGTCGTTAACATGATATTACATAACCTCTCGCCGCTGTAGGTTCGAATCCCGGTTTGTATTATCGGATTTTTTTTTTCAGGCGAGGAACTTTTCAGCTGGCGTGCAATACCCTTGTGCTTCTGTGAAATCCCCCACCCCCCACCCCCCACCTGTAATTAGCTGGATGTCGTTGCTTTTCTGAAATTACTGTCAAAGCGACTGTAAACTCCAAAATTACTGTCAAACCTGTTCTTAGCGACCGGCCAATGGAACAAGAATATGTGGCCGCATAACAGAGATAAGCTTAATGAAGATTAAACATATAATAAAATACTAGATTTGTAATATTAAAACTGACCGCTGCACTGTCACAAGCATATACTTGAATAAATGAAGAAGTGTCAAGAATATATCTAGTAATTTGGAGATAATTCGTTTCGATTTAATAGACACTAAATCATTTAAGTCTATTAAATTGAAATAAATTATCTCCCATTTTTTTTTTTATCAAAATGTGATTAAATTTGTGTTTAATCTTACAAAACAGTCGGTAAAATATTCGCGTATGATACACTAAGACTGTCTAGCAGTGTAATGTTAACAAGACGGTTGTTTAACTGCCATTAAAAAGATAGCTTACTGGGCAAAAAAGAGATTATATGAGTTTATATGAGCTCAGCAGGTGTAGATTTAAAATGAGAGCAGTTTTTATGATGCTCATTCTAGATTGTTTATTTATCACCCATCTTTTTTTAGGTTACACACACGTGATTTTCATGGAGAAAACACGTGATTTGTTCGAAGTCATTAGGGATTTCACTTGGTAGCAAGTTGATTTCTTTATCATACATTGTCTTGTTATTATATAATCTGCCTGGAATAAATGAATGATCGATACTTACATGTAGGTGTATTTGAAATCTATGTTACCCTGCACTAGACTTGAACCAGTACTTTGAGCCTGGAATGGTCATAAAACAATATTGCACCCAAACAGGTTCGAGCCCACAACCGTAGAATCCAAAGTTATGTACGTTATCACAGGTTCATCATCATCATGATCATCATCATCATCAGCAGCAGCAGCAACAACAACAAAGGAGAGCTCCGTCTTAAGAATTTTTTTTTCAATAATTTTCCTTGTTTATCTACCTGTGCTTTGCAGTAGGTCATGGGTCCGTATGTTCTTAACGTAGCCATCATTTTTCAGACATCAGCGAAAACATCTTATAAATGTCATAGCGCCCTACCCCCTGCCACGCCCCAGTTTATTTATCGTTGGCGCCCATGGGCTCTTACACCGTTTTAGACCGCATAGGTAATATAAGAATCACTTAAGCCTTTAATGCCGGGATAGGTTTTTATTTATTTATTTTATTAATTCATTTATTTATCAACCTATCTACATTAATTATTGTTTCATTGTTTTATTTTTTTAAATATAAATATGATTTATATGCATTTGTTCATTTATCAATGTTTTGCCAGGTACGTGATTGTTCATGAACATACATGTATCGGTAATTGACATTAATTTATTGTTTTCATTCATTCATTCATTCATTCATTCATAACTAAATTGCTTATCATATAAGTAAAATATATAACTATCATTGTATGTTTGTTTCGGGTAAACTATCCAGTGGCCTATAAAATTGTGATCATAGTCCACCCAGAGGTCGTAGGAATTGTAAAGTAAATGCAAGCCTTTATATATTCAGAGCAAAAGCGCCTGTAACTCCAATTCAGTGGATGCTTGATCTTTTCAAACATTTGAAAGATCATGATGATAATATAATGACGGATGGAATGCCTTAAGTAAAAGTCTAGATTAAAACGATCATAAACGTGTGTGTTTCGCAAATCATTCCTTTTTTTTCTCTCTCTCTCTCTTTCCTTTTTATTTTGAAGACTTACTGATGACATTGCGACTGCGCTTTAATGTAACTTAAAAGGTTTCGTATCTTACGCCTTTGATTGAAAAATCAAAATACCATTAATGACTTGAGATGTATGCAGAAGCTCTATCTAACTCGTGTGCTGCTTGTGATCATTAATGCACATTTATCACTTCTATCGTTAATCTTATTAGGCTTACAAGAACTACTTTTTTCACCGTGAAAATGATGATATCGTATTATTCATAGTGTATGATATTTCCCTATACTCGAGGTATCTCCCCCCCCCCCCCCCCACACACACACACTTTTCCCCTTTCAGATCGGGTTAAATGGCGGCCCAATCAGTTTAGACTCGGGTAGATTTAAATTTCAATTTTGTCATGTCTGTATATCTTTTTATTTTCAGATTTTTCATATTTGATTATTTTGGGACATGTTTTGATATAAATTATTTATACGAAATTAATTGTGAATTAAGAAACGGCTTATTATATGTTTCCAGAGAACAAAATATAATTCAAAGTTGTTGCAAATTCAAAATATACCAACTTTGTTTGATAAGATGACAAATGAAAGGTTATCGTTTATTTAGCTTGATCTATTTTCCGAATCTGATCTTCTCGGTAATTTTCGGTCGAACCCGGAGAATGGAATAGCCGAAGTGATCTGAATTATCTTGAACTCCAGTCTTGAACGTGTCTTAAAAAGATATCAATCATATACGATTTTTGAGATTTGTTCGGATTTTCAAAGGCTTTTTAATCAGCGAGGGGCCCTTTATATCAAAGATGCCAAGTCAAAGAGTTACGAAAAATATTTTTAACATAACATCTACTTACAAATCACTTAAGTCCCCTCTTTTTTTTAAACTTCTGCGATAAAGAACCCGATTTTCATGTTCTCTATTTTTATATATCAAAGTTCAAAGTTCATCTTTTTATTATGATTTATTCCGTTTCCTCTTGTCGTAAATTATGAATCAAAAGAAAGATTTACCTTTTGGAGATAATAAGCAGAAAAAATACAGTTTTTTTTTTTGTATGAAATAAATATAGTATGTACATGGAGCCTTAGACAAGATTTCTAAGTATACAGAATTATGTGTAGGAAATTTTAAACCAAACTAGCTCAATCATAATTGCATCTAAGACGTCCCAGACATTGTGAATAGCTTCTTCCGCCTGTACCTTTTTTTTTTTTTTTTTTTTTTTTTTTTTTTTTTTTTTTAACAATTTCAAACTAAAACTAGATTTCATTCGTTGATACGAATGAT
>CM037791.1:21176067-21226067 GCA_021229015.1 Solen grandis
TAAAGATCTGTAGGTCGCAAGAAATTTTCAAGACCGTCTTAGCCTCAAAGTTTTGGTCCAACGTAGGAGCTGACAAGAGGGATAAGTAACAGTTGTAGACCTTTGAAAATTTAATTAAAAGTATTTAATGAAAGCATTGATTTATCTACTTTTTTTTAAAACAGGTAGTTTTAGGTACAGAAGTAAACAAAGATTTTTCAACCAGAGCTAGATACCTGTTCCATGCTGACGGTAAATCTATATGGTTTGACAAGTCATTCACGATACTCATATCACCTGATGGACGAATGGGCCTGAACGTTGAACATTCCTTGGCCGACGCTCCTGTATTGGCACATCTTATAGAATACAATATGACTTTTGAGTATGTATCTCACTAATATTCTAATTGTCCCTGTTATCTTATGAAATCCCTGTTGAATATAGAATTTGTAAGAATTCCTTTGACTGGCTGCTAAATACAGAATGTGTAAAGAATTCCTGCTCAATACAGAATTTGTTAGAATTCCCTGCTCAATACAGAATGACTGTAATTTGTAAAGAACTCCCTGCTTAATGCAGAATTTGTATAGAATTCCCTGCTCAATACAGAATGTGTAATTTGTTAAGAATTTCTTGCTCAATACAGAATGTGTAAAGAATTCCCTGTTCAATACAGAATTTGTTAGAATTCCCCTGCTGAAAGCAAGTTTTTGGAATTCTCAGTACAGAATTTGTATGAATTCCCATGACTGGCTTCTGAATACAGGGATAGACGTGATATATTTTCCTATCTTTTACAAGAGCTGTCTCAGGAATGATGGTGGGACCACTGGATCAGAAGGACCTTAACCTAGATACCCTCCACAACACCAAATGCAATGAAGGCAACATGCTGGCCCCTCCCTCCAGGCTCGTCTGGGATGTGTACGAAACCCTCGGTAGATCCGTGTCTCAGGCCACACACACTGTCCAACAGGTAATAAGCATAATTATCTTCCCTTTGTTTTTTTTGTTTGTTTTTTTTTTCCCTTGAATTGCAAGGTTTTTTCTCGAATTGCAACGTTTTTTCTCATGACCTTTTTTCTTTTTTTTACTGTAATAATAAATTTGAAATTAGTAATTTTGCTTCCTCACTTTTATTCCTGTGATAATTTGGCATTAGCCTCTGTATATGGCTTTTATTCATGTTATAAATTTGGCATTGGCAAATGTTCCCATACTGTCATTCCTGTGATATTTTTTTTTTAATTAATTTTATTTCTATTTTTTTTTCTTACACCAGGCTATAGACGATATAGACCTGAACGTCCAGGGATATTTCAAGTACGGGAAGGGTTTTGTGAAGACGTGTAAGGTGAGCATGCATATATTCTCATCATCTCTTGGTTGTTAAAACCCTCCCCCCCACCCCTCACCTTACAGAAGTGTGTATATAGGACACACTCATAGCTTCCTGTCACCTTTAGTGATAGTTCTATTTATAAGGTGAAGTGGGAGATATATAGAAATCATGCAAGTTGTCCCGTCATGTAGTGTCCTGCCCTGTCATGTCTCATTTTATGAATAGTTCAGTAAAATGTATTTTACACAATAAAATGCTTGCTGGACTTTATGACACGCTATGGGTCACTTTTGTCAATATGTGTTTCAAGAAATTAGTGAGAGTTATATGCCTTCCTCCACATATAACCATATTTTATGTTAGTAAAATAAGTAATTTGATATTTGCCCTGTTATTTGTTCAAGGGCAGTCATATTGGCCCTCAGCCTTCGGCAATTCGTCTGCTCTCAGACAAATAACAGGGGCCAATATCAAATCACCTATTTAATGACAATTTTATTACATAACTCTTTAGTCAATTAAATTGCAGGAAAAGCAAGGCCAGTAATTAATATCTCTTTCGATCCCGGTCTGAGTGTTATATATTTTATTGACCCGCTTATTGAATTTGTCAGTGTATTATTTAAAAGGCCTCTGAAAATGTTAAAGGGCTCATGAATAATAGTAATGTAATAATGAACAGTAAAAAAATCAGTGAAAATGTTAATGTCTCAACTATTTATTTTACAACAGTTGGATAGCAAGCATCTTAGCATATCCCTGCTTCACAAAAATGGGGTCTATATAGGTATGATACTTGTCATATCCTGTCATGTACATCCTACACTTACATTATATGAAGACAAGATCAGGGGGTTTTCATCCCTATCAGTCATTTTTGTGCAGTCGTCTGTTCATCCATCCGTCTGTCACACTTTCTTTCACTTCTTGTTCTAGTTTTACACTAATTGAATAGAAAAAAAAAACACTTTCAAGTTGGCTCTAATAGCAATGTGGAAAGACTGGACTAGACTTGACTATTTGAGTTTACCGTCGCCTTGACAGTATTTCAGTCATATAGTGACGTCCAGCTAATTACAGGTGGAGGAAGACCCTGAATGCATGGAGACATCCGGGTAGAACCAAAAGTGGAAAGAAGTCATATCACCATGACCTCATGAATATTTATTTGTATATAAAAAATCATTTACAAAGGTAGGGGCCTCCGTGGCCGAGGAGGGTAAAGTCGCTGACTTTAACACTCTCTCAGCCCCTTCGTGTCCCGTGCAGGGTCATTCGGATTTTCATGTGAGGAAGCCCTCCAGCTGGCTTGCAGTAGGTTGGTGGTTCTACCCGAATGCCTCTGTGCATTCAAGGTCTTCCTCCACCAGTAATAAGCTGGACGTCATTTATATGACTGAAATACTGTCACAGCGATGTTAAACTAAATAATCAATCAATTACAGAGGTGACCCTAATCCAGCTCTCTTACCTGGGTCTGTCCTGTTTGCCTAGGCCTAAAAATGAATCTGTATGGGGTAAAAGGTGAATTGATGACTAATTACTCATTCAAATACAACATCAGGCTAGCTGTGGGTCAAGACCAGGTTGCATCGGTGAAAAATACTTGAACCATAACATTGTAAAAAACTTTCATGAAAATAAGACCCATGCTCCACCACAGGTTTAACCTTATTTTTGCCGTTACAAAAACTGAATTTGAGTTGTCTCCCCTTTCTAGGTCAGCCCTGATGCCTATATCCAGATGGCGCTGCAGCTGACATATTTCAAGAATGCTGGAAAACAATGTCTCACGTATGAATCCTCCATGACGCGGCTCTACTACATGGGTAGAACTGAGACTGTACGATCTCTCACAAGCGATGCAGCTAATTTTGTCAAGTGAGTTTATTTTCTACGCCTGGGGAAGATTTATACAATTCTTTACAAGAATATCATCTTAATATATTTGTCATACAGTTGCATTTTTACACCTAGGTTGGTTAGTCGAGGGGTGCATGTGATACAAAAATAAAAAATTATGCTGAGTATCGTCAAAATTGATGGAAAATGTAAAACATAATAAGTTATTTATCTTGCTAAAAGATTTTTTAAACATCATTAATAAAAAAAAACATGAAATGTTTAGGTTGATTTTGAGTCCCATTAATATGTATAGATCTTGATTTTTAATTGATAACTTTGAATTAAAAACAAGATTTTTAGGGTAAGTTTCCTCCATTTAAATGTATTAATTAATGTTTATTAATAATTAAAAACTAAATTTTCAGGGCCTATTTTGACAAGACTGTCTCCAGGGAGGAGAAGATAAGGTGGATGAGAAAGGCGTGTGAAACACACGCATTCATGTACAAAGATGCAATGAACGGCAAAGGCGTTGACCGACACTTGTTTGCACTCTACGTCGTCGGTAAAGGTTTAGACTATGTACGTTACATTATTTCTGTGCATTATTCAATATAAAGCATGTTTTAATGTCTTTTAACTAAATATTAATCTCTTTGGATTCTTAGGATGGTCCAGTACTTAGTGTCGTGGATGATCCTTTAAGATTTATATTGTTGCATTTCACGTTTAACCTAGATGCTGCATTACATTTGAACACATACACCTGTTTCATGTTTACATGATTATTCGTCCTCTACCAGCATTGCAACTGCCCCTGGTGGCGGAGTGGTTAGAGCGTCCGCCTCAGGTGCGGGAGGTCGTGGGTTCGATCCCTGGCCGCGACATACCAACGTCGTAAAAATGGTAACTGTTATAGCTCCCTTGCTTGGCGCTCAACATATAAGGGTAGATGCAGGACTGGTTGGCCCGGTGTCAGGATAATGTGACTGGGTGTGGTATCATGCCACATGTCTACGGCGTGATACTGCAATGTGGCAGCACTATATCTGTCTCAAGTAGACATCGTCTCCAAATGACTGAAATTCTGTTGGTGGACGTTAAACCCAACAAACAAACAAACCAGCATTGCTGAAAGGGACTATAGGTTTGCACTCTGTCCGTCCGCCAGTCAGTCCCAATCACACACGTTTTCCAGACTTTTTTTTTCTAAATGTTCGCAGATATTAATCTAATATTTGGTATATGAGTCTACCACCATGAGTTTCTGATGAAGTTTGAGTTTTGTTACGGTCCACTGATTTTTGACAAAATTACGGGCCTTGGACATAAAAAATTTCTTTGAAGTAGCAGTTTTCCTGACTTTTGATATTTATTGTCATTTTGACTTTCATCAAAAGTATTGATCAAATAATTGACTTGTTTGCAGCGTGAAGAGGGGTGGGGGGTTCTTAGTTTTCTTTTTGCCAGTAGGGGACTTAGTATTGCCTAAGCAGTACTTTCAGAATGCTTGTTCAAATTTAATCATTTTATTATCCAATAGCTACACTGGGATATCATGTGATCAGGAATTGACCTAGATTAAACAAAAGAGCACATGGGTTTGTGAGCCGTCATTGATATAAAATAATCCCTTACAATGGATAACTTCAGGGTTTTCTTTTCAAAAACTGTAACAAAGATTAAATTATAGTTTTCAGCTCCATGATTGTTTAATACTGGATACATCTTTATAATGGAACAAATAGTAATGGACCTGCACTGTAAATATCAGTAAAATCTGGAGAATTTTTTTTGTATTTGTTTAAAAAAAATGTGTTGCAATGTGTGTCTACAATATTATGTTAGTGAAGTAAAGGGAGGTAATAATTACTGGTATATAGAGGCTGTATAACTGTAACTAAACTCCAGGTTCTCTCCCCTTGTGTTTTTTACAGGACTGTGAATTCCTCAAAAAATGTCTGACCATCCCCTGGACCCTGTCCACCAGCCAGTCTCCACAGCAACAGTTGGCCACCTCCCCCAGCTGTGACCTTCCTCAGTACAGGAACAAGGTAGGTCAAGGTCATGCAGATATAAATAGATCAAGGTCATACAGTATGAAACAGTGTGGTAGCTGGAGGTCAAAAACATAGTTAAGTAGGTCGTATTTGAAAGGTGAAACACAGAATTTAGTAGGTCATATTTATATCTTATTATACAGTTTTTTAGCTTGACTATTCGAAGAATATGAGAGTTATTGTAGTCGCTCTGGCGCGGCGTTGGCGTTGCAGCTTTTGGTTAAAGTTTTGCGTGCAAGTTACTATCAACCTTTTATCTCAATAACCATATGTATGGTATTGACTTGAAAGTTTATAAATATGTTCAGGGGCATCAGACAACCAAGGTAGATAACTCTTGACTGAATTTAATATGAATTATGGCCCCTTTTTAACTTAGAAATTTTGGTTGAAGTTTTGCATGCAATAGAAAATTTGGTTAAAGTTTTGCGTGCAAGCTACCAGCTAGTTTGTATCTCAATAACCATTCATGGTATTGACTTGAAAGTTTATGAATATGTTTAGGGGCATCAGACAACCAAGGTAGATAACTCTTGATGGAATATATTACAAATTATGGCCCCTTTTTAACTTAGAATTTTCGGTTAAAGTTTTGCATGCAAGGTATTCTCATGCTAATATCTCAGTATCCAGGCATGGGATTGATTTGAAACATTTTTAATATGGTAGTAAATCTTGATGAATATGTTACAAATGGCCCCTTTTTAATTAAAAATTGGTTAAATTTTGCATGCAAGGTACTTTTTGATTTAAAACATAATATTTTAGGGGTATCATACTTTATGTAGTAATCTTGATGAATATGTTACAAATATGCCCTTTTTAACTTTGAAATTTTGGTTAAAGTTTTGCATGCAAGTTACTTTCATGCTAATATCTCAGTATCCAGGCATGTGATTGATTTGAAACATCTTTAATATGTTTAGGGGTATCATACTATAAAGGAAGATAACACTTGATGGAATATATTAAAAATTATGACCCCCTTTTAACTTAAAATTTTGGTTAAAATTTTGCATTCAAGCTACTATCCAGCTTATATCTCAAAAATTGCTTGTGGAATTGACTAGAAAGTTAAGGAGTGTTTTCAGGGGCATCAGAAAACTAAGGAGGATAACTTTTAGACAGAATTTTATACAAATTATGGCTTGGATTTTTGGTTAAAGTTTTGCATGCACAGTGTTATTGTGCTTATGTCTCAGTAACTAGACATGGGATTGATTTTAGACATCATAAAAATATTAAGGGGTATCAGACTATCAAGGTATATCATTTTTGACTATTATTATGTACAGGGTATGTAAAGGGCAAGAATTGAAATAGATTTCATTTGATTTACCAACAAGCATTTTGAATAGTCGAGCGTGCTGTCCTCTGACAGCTCTTGTTACTGTAACATAAGTAGGTCAAGGTCATAGAATATGACACAGGTTGGTATCTAAAGGTCAATAACATAGTTTGGTAGGTCATATATGAAAGGTCAAACACTCACAATGTTAAGTAGGTCATATTTTAATCTGTTTAACAGATTTTTTAACTGTTTTACAGTTTTTTACAGTCACATAAATAGATCAAGGTCATAGAATGTGACACAGTTTGGTAGCTAAAGGTCAAAAAAGTTTAGAAAGTCATATTTGAAAGGTCAAACACTAAGACAAAGTTAAGAAGGTCATGTTTTAAATGTGTTTTATGATGTGTTATTGTTACATGGTTGACTGGTCAAGGTCATACAACATGACATGGCTTGGTAGCTAAAAGTCAAACACTGTCACATAGCATTTGCAGGATACCGTATGTTTAAACAAATGTTGTACAGTTCTGTTGTACAAGCATCGCATTCAGTAATCAGTAATGGTTCCCTATGTTAGCAAACTGTTGTAAGTTGGTTCCCTGCTTGCATTCTATACACTACAATATAATGGGTTCAAACATCAGTGACTGTTATTGGCAACTGAATGCAGGGCAGCTTAGACAGTAGATAAGCTATTAAGAAATTAAGTAGAGGTATTGTCATCACTATGGTGTCATCATCATTGTCGTTAGCGGCGTCATGATGGTGAAAAACTTTAACCTCGATCATAACTTCTAAACTATTAAACCTTCTGTCATTAAACTTTACTTACTTGTTCACTATCACAAGGGCTACATTCTCATCAAGGGCCATAATTCTTGTCAATTTTCACCTAACTTATCTCCCTTTTTTAAATAAAAAAAAACAAAACAAAAAAAAACTTTAGCATATGTATGCGGTGCTCTTGTTTGACTTATGTGATAATGGAAGGAAAGTAGGTCAGAAACATTTTGTCCTTGAACTCTTTAGAAACAGAGATTGCTTCAAATCTTTATACCCTCGGGGGTTATGTAGGAGTCATGCTTGTCACATCCCATCCTGCATTTGAAGCACATGAGGATAAAGTCGCTGACTTTAACACTCACTCAGCCCCTCACCGCGTGGATTCGAATCCCGGCAGGGTCATTCGGATTTTCATGTGGGGAAGCTTTCAAGCTGGCTTGCGGTAGGTCGGCTGTTCTACCAGGATGCCTTGGGTGCATTCGGGGTCTTCCTTCACCTGTAATAAGCTGAACGTCGCTATATGACTGAAATACTGTGGAAATGATGGTAAACTCAAATAATCAAGTCAAGTCGAAGCACATGAAGACAAGATGGAATGTGGTGATATTTATCACAAAAATAAAACATTTAAGACCTCCTCAGAATTAAGACCAATTTGCTATTAAAACCACTCATTTTTGGAATTGGTAAAATTCACTGTTAAGACCACCTCACTATAACCACTTTTTGCTGGAAATTCCAGTTTACACAATGCTTAATTTTTCGCATCTCTCTCCCGGACAGGTTAGCCCAGGCGGAGGGTTCGGTCCGGTGTCGGACGACGGATACGGAGTGGCGTACATGATCCCAGGAGACTTCAAAATATTCTTCCACGTATCGTCAAAGAAATCGTCCAAGTGCACCGACTCCACTTTGTTCATGAACCAGCTGTTTGACACACTTGATGAACTCAAGGTTCTCTTTGAGGGAGATACAAAATAATGCTCAAGCTCTTCAAAAAGGAGACTCTACTCTTCAAAAAGGAGGCTGCTCTTCAAAAAAGAGATTTTGACATGGGCCTGAAAATATGAGATTTTGCTCTAAAAGAAAAAGAATTTTTACTTTTTAAAAAAAACACTTTTTACTGAGCTTTCAGTGAAGGCATTATTTTTAATTTTATTCTGTTTTATTAATGTTTTGTGTTCTTCACTTTATGATTGTATTTTTAAGATTGGCCAAACATGTTTATTGCATAGAGCTTTCCAAATTAAGATATATGATTAAAAAATGTGAATGAAATTACAAGAACATTCCTCAAAAATCTACAGCCAAAAAATTACTAGACAGATTTTGTGTATTGGATTTAATTCCATGTGATAGATTTAGTGTTTTGGAATGAATTCCATGTAAATGATAAATGAATTAGAATTAATTTCATGTACTTTGAAGTTTTTAAATTCTGTTTCATAGGGTTTTGCACAGAATGATTCAACATTCAGCTAGGATCTAAAACTACATGTAGGTCTGAAGTTAGGCAATAATCACATTTCAGCTCACTTTAGCACATTGTGCTCAGGTGAGATATTGTGACCAATCTTTCATTTACATTATGACCTCATTAAGTTTTATGGAATTTTAAAATAAAAATGTTTTATTTCCCCCCACCCCCCATATGATAAATAGTTAAAGGAATGCAGATGATAGTAAATTGAAAATTGACCATTATCCCGTGGTCCTGTAGTCCCGTGGTCCTGTAGTTCCGTGGTCCTGTAGTTCCGTGGTCCTGTAGTCCCGTGGTCCTGTAGTTCCGTGGTCCTGCAGTCCCGTGGTCCTGTAGTCCCGTGGTCCAGCTGTAGAGTTCATGGCCTACAGATCTGAAAGCCGCAATGTCCAAACTCACTGTCGTTTGAGTCTTTCAAAACCTTCCATGCTCAAAGTACTGGTCCTATCCAGGAACTATCGAGAGGGATTAGTATAACTTGTAAAAACATGTATCTTTATTGACATTAAATGATTTTAGATTGAATTAAGATGAAGTTGTCCTGTAGGTTAAGATTTGAATGAAGGAAGACAATGAATACAGGATCTTTTTTTTTTTTTTTTTTTTGGCAAACTCATTTGACAATATCAAATTTTAGAAAGGAGTATATTGACTATTTCAAATATTATATAAAAAAGATTAGATCTTATAATCCAAAGATTTGAGTCTAAAATATAGACTGAGAATATTGATAAACCTGACTCCATGCATCTATTCAACAAAGACTTGCATCGTCTGTAAAGAAAGCTCGTCATTTTTTTTTTTTCACTTAAAACCAATGAACTCCTGTATGCTACCTTAGGAGCATTTCAGTTTTAATCAAATTTAGTTGCAATATTTTTACATCATGTAATACATAATTTATCATGTTAATATTGCAAGACAATGCTACTTATGTATGTTTGGAAAGACTTGAGTTGTGATACAGGATGCATATTAGTAAGTTTAATATTATATATTACCAAATGGCATATTTCTTTGGAGAGAGCTTGTACTTTACTTATTTTAAATGTTTTATCGATTTTGTTTGTTTTACCTTGAAAATGAGGCTTACTTATTTTCAGAGTTGTCTTTTGATGTTTTTTTTTCTTAAGACAAGAAGTTTTAAATACTCATTCATATTATACTCCTTATGTCTGTGAAATTGTCGTCAGGTTAGTTCAATTCATCAAAACAAAACAACGACTTTTATAAATATTTATATTTACAATCTTAAATGTTTTTAATCAGTAGTGATACGTTTAAATAAACCATATTTACATTTTTAAAACATATATTAAATAATGATTTACCGGTACTATTTTAAGCCGAAAAAGTTTTAATATTATAACATAAATTATATTACACCTCAATATTAAGACCATCTCACTATTAAGCCCACCTCACTATTAAGACCACCTCACTATTAAGACCACCTCACTATTAAGATCACCTCTCTATTAAGACCACCTCACTATTAAGACCACCTCAATATTAAGCCCACCTCAATATTAAGATCACCTCATATTAAGACCACCTCACTATTAAGACACTCATAACCCTCTATTAAGACCACCTCAATATTAAGACCACCTCACTATTAAGATCACCTCTCTATTAAGACCACCTCACTATAAAGACCACCTCAATATTAAGCCCACCTCAATATTAAGACCACCTCAATATTAAGACCACCTCACTATTAAGATCACCTCTCTATTAAGACCACCTATATAAAGATCACCTCATATAAAGCACTCACTTTAGCACCAATATTAAGCCACCTCACTATTAAGCCACCTCACTATTAAGACCACCTCATATAAGCCACTTCACTATTAAGACCACCTCACTATTAAGACCACCTCAATATTAAGACACCTCATATAATCACCTCATATTAAGACCACTACTATTCAGACCACCTCAGTCACTAGACACCTCATTTAAGCCATTATATTTAAACTTGATTTTCAGACCACTTCATTATCAAGACCAGTTGACAGCAGTCCCAAGGGTGGTCTTATTATTAAGAGTTTATTGCACATGTTTAAATTTTCATCATGTTTAAATAAAAATACAAATCTTAGAACAGGTTTACATTTCCTTTCTCCCTTTTCTATTTCTCAATACTAAGGGCTCCTTGGTCAAGTAGTCAAGACTTTTTGACCACATGAACAAATGCTCTCCGTCATAAGTCACTGATTTTTCACATAATGAAAAAAATACGTATATAAAAGAAACTTTATGAGTACAGCTCCAGAAAAGAAAATGTCATAGAGAATTTGTGTGTATAGAAATGATTAGGAGTTACGTTGCAGGATCTGATTGTTTTCTTTCACCATTCCAAACATATTTAGTGTTATAGTATTATATGCTCATAGTGAAGAAGTGACCAACCGGTGACATGTTTGAACAATATCTAGAGTTTACTTTTGTTGTTTCGTTTGTATTTATGTATTTCCTATGAATTTTTCCATTCTGACTTACCCATTCCAATACATAGTTGCTATAGTTACTGTAAATCTTCAAAAAAATATATCCCTTTACCAGAAGTTTGTGGTCCAGCTTGAAGTCACAATATTGTCTTAAGTTTTTATAATGATTTGAGAAGAGATTTGAGTTTTTAAGTCTTGTGATCATACTGAAGTCTTGGACTCAAAACTTAGTGTTTTTGAGAACTGAAGGCATGGAGATGAAGCTTTAACAAAGGTTTATCTTATTAAAAAAGGAGCACAACTGTACATTAATATTTAAATGAAAGTAGAGAGAGGGTGAATAATGGAGAATTTATTTAATGTGAAAACTTTTTTTTTTTTTAAGCAAATGTTATCAGCACCCTAGACCCACCCCTTCCCCCCTACCATAGTATTTCTTAGGGACTATCTCCATTGCACACCTGTAACATAGTGAAACAAGTAAAAAATTTCATTGCTTTTAACATTGTTTGTTAGCAACTGAACTTGCCATGAATGGAAAAATCTAATTTATTTCTATGTAGCTACACTGGGATAATAGGTAGTCAATGGTTGACATGGTTTAAAAAAAAATTTTTTTAAAGGGAAAATTTAAAAAATTTTTTTGGTTAAGGTGTTAATGGTGTCTTTCGCTTATTGTATGTCTATTTATATGATAAATTGAAGTATTGGAGTGGGTGGTTATATGCCACTTGGCTACAGAATGTTTCTGAAACATACAATGTATGAGGTTATATGAATGGATGTGGTTACATGCTGCTTGTATGTTGTGCAATAATTAGAAGTCTATGATTTAAATGACTGAAATTCTGTTGAGGGGATGTAAAAACAAGGAACATATCAGTTGTAGGCACAAGTTTATTGAAATTATCTTAATTAGTATATGTATTATACTTTATCATACCAAAAGTATCCGGTATGTTGCTTTGACTGAAAAACTGCCATATTAAAAAAAAATAATTCAACAACCCTTATATTTAACACCTTCTTATTATAAAAGGTTATTGATTTTTTTTAATGCGGCAGTTTACAGTCAAAGCCAACATACTGGATACCTCTGAATGATACCAGGCGTAACTTTAGTGTGACAAACTGTATGCAACCGGTCGCTTACAGTCAGCTATGGAATTGTCTTAGGACCATATACCATGCTGTTCATGGGCACCTTATGCTGTACATAGATATATGTGAACATCGTGGTTTATGACAATGAAACAGCTTCATAGCTGTCTGTAAGCGTTAGGTTGCATATAGTTCGGCAAACTGAACGCACGCCAGTATTCAAACTTGACTGGTCTTGCAAGACAATCTGTGTCTAACTGGGCATTACATTATACTCTTATAGTATATGAGAAATGTTATTGAGATATACAAGATGAATTAAGGTGTAAGCACATTTGTAAAACCTGATCAGCTTGCAACTTGCTTTTAACCTTTAAGGTAAGCCATCCATCTTTAAATTATGTTCATGGTCCATCAAATGTTTGCAGATGCAACATCCACTGAGTTTGGAGTTATAGGCTCTTTTGCGAAGTCTATAAAGGCTTGCATTTATTATAAAATTTGCATGATCACTGGATGGATCATGATCACAATATAATAATGGATCAGTTACCTTAATACACCAAGTTGTGAAGACTATATCCTGTGTGACCAAAAGTTTACCGCTTACCTTCAAGCTAACTAGGTGCTTGTAAACGACGTTAACTATTTGTCAATATTTTAGAGACAGCAGAATAATCTTTATGAACCTTAAGAAAATTTAATATTAAATTCAGAAAAGTATAAATGTAGGCAGATCAGGTTATGTTCTGTTTGCACTTTTAGCTCTTTGCATATTTTGTATCTTTAAATTTTCAGTCTGGCTGCTGCTATAGGTAACCAGTTTTAATTGAGTGACCTGATTTGTTTTAATAAGGCTGATGGTGAGTGTTTTAGGGCCTCCATGGTTTTCTTGTTATTCAAGGTTTTGAATGACAAAACTGCATGGAATTTCAAACATGGTTTTAGCAGAAATTTGAGACTTTATTTGTATTGTAAATGTGTGCATTATCTATTTATTACTCGGGAATAATATTTTATCTTTTATGTCAAATGATACATAGGATATTTCATCTTAACATAAATGTAAGAATACATTTTATTTCACAAGTGGACTTAGCCTCATGTATGAAAATATCTAAAGTTCTATGAGAATAAGTGAAATAAAATATTATCTTACACCAAAAAACTCTCATTATTTCATGCTAATTTGATAATAAATCTCATATTTTTTTCTGTTTTCTCTCCTGTAATTCCCCATGGGAAACCTCAGACTTCAAACATTTTTATAGACCAATCAAATGCCAGGATATATTATGGATTCAACTGTGGGAAGGCAGACTGGTTGTCTGCTGAAACTTTGAAAAACATGAACCAATCTTGACCAAGTTTGATAACCATCCAGAAAGTCCCAGACACCACAGAGTAATGGCCCTTGAGTTGATGAAATCACAGGATGGTCGTAATTGGGGATGAACGGTGACCTTGTTTTTGTTTCAACCATATTTTGCAATAGGCATTCAAACTGTTATTGTTATGAAAATGAGATTATCTTTGATGATGGAGGATAGAATTTATCATCCGCCAATGTCTTTTACTCAAACTACAATAATTGCCAAGGTAATTAACACAATGTGACTTTGATTAAACAAAAAGAAAACTATTATCACAATGAAAATGATGACCTCTCATCTTTCATGATGAATATTTCATCTTTAATGGTGAATGATATTTCATCTTTAATGGTGAATGATATTTCATCTTTCTTGGTGAATATTTTATCTTTAATGGTGAATGATATTTCATCTTTAATGCTAAACGCTATTCCATCTTATAAGGTGAATGATTGGATTGATCATTCAGGAATATTTCTCAATCTCTTACCATAACCATGAAATAAACAATTAGCCCCAACTTACTTCTATATATGTGATTTAACCCACCTACAGAGATGCATACAAGAAGTTATTGTTATCAAATGATAACATGATCATTTATGGTGAATGATTGAGAATATCAAATCCTTTTGTTGGTGAACCTGTATCCTAATACATTGTAAATGCTAAAATCTAATGAAGCTGTTCCAGTAAACAGGGTCCAATTATTAGATGCATGTTTTGTGATATGGAATGTAGTGTTTAGGTCTTTCACATTCTTCGTCCAGTGTCCAATAGTTTTTCACATTAGTATTTCTTATTTTTTGTCAATATTAACACCTGTCTCTAGAGTTGTGATGTTGATGAAATTGGAAATAAATTTTACAAAAGTATCCACTGGGTTTGTTTAACCTTCCCCCCCCCCTTGTTTTATTTTGGAATTGTAGCCATGACAGTATTTCATTCATATACAAGTTTAAAGCTACTGTCCAGCTAGTAACCGATGGAGTAAAAACCCACATTGCTCAAAGAAACTATGGTAGAACCACTTACCTACCACAAGCCAGCTGGTGGGCTTCCTCACAGACTAAATGGAGACTCGAACTTGCAGCCGTGAGGAGCTCATTAAGTTGCATTTGTAAATAATGTGTTCATATTTAAAAAATGTTGTTTTTTATCAGATTTGCTGTCTTTTTAATCAACTTCCTGTTTCCCCTAATAAATTATACTTGATGCAAAAAGGCAACATGTCGAGCCTGCGGCCTAAGGTGCAACTGTCATCTTTAAGTGTGACCATGACCATGTAGGTAGGGACCAACTCTTTAGTGCAACACATCGTCTCACTGAAGTAAATCTTACTGCCAAACCATTTGAAGATCCTTTTATCCAGAGACAAGCAAATCCAGCATATAAGTGTGAACCTAACCTTGGGGCAAGGGACCCAACTCTTTAGTGTGACAGATAATTTTGTTACTGCCAAATCATTTGAGGATCCTTTGATCCAGAGATAAGTTGCAACCTGGACAAGCAAATCTAGCAACATGACCTTTCACTTCTAGATTTGACCTTGACCTTTGAGCTAGGGACACAACTCTTGCCCAAGACAAGACAAACATTACTGCCAAGTAATTTGAAAATCCTGCACATCCATGTCTTTAAAGTTACTGCCAAAACAAGCAAATTCAGACGACCTGTGCACTATTGCACATACACATGGAGGACTTGTGGCCACTATATTGAGCTTCCACAAGCAGACTTGACAATAACAATCATATTGTACAAGTTTTCTTCAATCTAAAAACCCACTGTGGGATTTTTTATTTTTTTTGTATAGGCATGGCTGTTATCGATATTTCTCCGTCCAATGCATATGAAGACCAGTGAAACTGGCAAGTTTGAATCAAATTCAACTTGTAGTGTAAGCTAAGTTCACAAGGTTCTGATTACAGAACTATAAAAAAGAAAAAGTAAGAAAAGGACATAATTCTTGTAATTTTCATGTGAGCGCAAAATCTCGCATAATTATAAAAGTATTGTGGGTTAGTCTGAACCATGTCTCCTAGTAGAATAAGAGTTTTGTTCACAAGGTTCTGCTGTCAAACGGATGACTTGGGGTACATTATACAACCCTTCTGGCATATGAAAATTATATATCAAGCGCCATGGAATAGAGATGGGAACCACAGGTTAGAATTGTACCACAGGGACCATGGTTTTTAGGTAAATACCGTGGTGTGTACCACGATCTACTGCACAAAATATTCCGGGATTTGTGTTGAAGACTATTCATATATTAATGTTTTGCAAATAAAAACTAAAGTTGTTATTGCTAACGAGTGAATATTTTCAAATAAAATTGTATTTTATAATATTAAATGGAAATTGATATATTTATATCAGATATAAGCAGGTTTTTGATGTTAAACTATAAAATTTTCAGTAACAACAGAATTTTTCTTCAGACGGAAACCACCGGAGTACCGGTATTATTCGTCCTTGTACAAGTTCATACCACAATTTGCTTCGGACCGCGGTATACCGGTAAACTGCACACCTCTACCAAGAAAGGGAGACAAATACAAAAAAATATGCTATTTTGAGTCAGTTAAGAGCCATTGGTGCATTTGGAGCTGATCAGTTCTTCACACTGTGTAAAGTCTCTAAAAACACAACAAAAGGCAATTAAAAGGATAGTCTTTTATTTACGCACACTTCAGGTTACAGGAACTGAAAAAGTATGATATTAGCACTTTGCAGAAAAAATCTGTGACAAAAAAATAATAAAAGGGAAAACCATCATACAGACCAAACATTTCAATATTTCATATATCCCACATTTTTCAATTGCCCATCATAGGTAAAAAAATTACATACAAATGCTTCAAATCTTTCAGACTTTACCACAACTACTAAAATAAGCCCATAATGTAGAAATTTGTATCTTAATATTGCATTAGTTGTACCAGGGCTGGAAAAAGCAAATGGATTCCGATCAAGTTGTTTATTTTCCACTTGTTTTAACAAGGTTTACGCTCGTTATTTCAAAAATCAATGTGCACGGCTTTTAGCCAAAGGTGCATTATAATTAAGCCTGAAGCTCAAAATATGATTATATATGAAAATGTACCTGGTTACAGAAACCTGACGGTCCTCAGAATAAATACACAAACACAAAATCTTGAGTGAAGCAATGCTAGGTGATAAACATGTATACTACAAGTACACGGCGTGATAAAGTAAATCAGCGATAATTTGTGTTAATTTAAAATCCTTAGAAAATCACAAGATACAGAAAACTGAGAATTTTTATATAAAGTTTCAAACAAATAAACTGAGCTTGTACTGGAACAAGGAATCTATCTTGAATTAAGAGTTGTTTTCAGATACAATCCCTCCTCAGAATATTCTTGCTTTACTGTAAAAGAAAGAAATCAATCAGATCCACTACTATAGTAACCATAGTAACCAATCACGTCACATGTTAATATCAAAACTAGCTGATTAGTCAATCATCAAAATCAATGAACTAAAAAACATAAATGATAATTATTCACTCATACAAAAACAACTGTTTACAGTTTTCTCTCTGCATATAAAATTTTTTTTCTGCATCTGTCCACTGCAATTCAAAGGTCACAAGGTGTTGACCTTGCTGACCTTCACATGACCCCTGACCTATTAACCTGGAGGCCACTGCATTTGACGACCACCCATCACATGAATATGCAAATGATATACAGACTGGGCACCGTCTGCTCCATTGTTGACCACAAGCCGGTAACCGTTGTTGAGTCCTTGCTCCTTGGCAACCTTCTTAGCAACCAACATCATGTGGCCTAGCAACTGGAAAAGCAAACATCACAAACATGGTAAAGTTTTATGTCATATGTCATAATATAGGTGCTTCAAAATAAATATTCACATTTTTTACAGGCGATATACATGTAAATCAATTTCAAAGTAATTCATCCGTCATTAAATTGTGATCATGGTCCATCAAGTGATCATGGGAACCTTAGAGTAAATGCAAGCTTTTATAGCCTATAACTCCAAGTCAATGGATGCTTACATCTGCACTTTTCAAGCATCTGAAGGACCATGATTATAATATAATGATGGATGGATCACCTTAATGGGAAAAAAGCCTCTGTTAAGATATAGTTTTGGGCCTTCATTTTAGAACCTCAAATGTCGCTGAAGGACTAAGTTTAAGTGACTCTATTGTGAGTGTGAAGCCTGCTGGGGTCCAGGGATTTTTCTCAGGGGAAAAGTACTGGTTCAACAAAGAAACCATCAACCATATTTCCAATCCACATAAATCCAAAATAAATTCAATCTAAAGCAGCAGAATCTATTTAAAATGAGTGCTGTTTATTTTATAAAGATAATTACAAATTGTATGAATACCTTTTCATCCTCGTCACTGGCATCGTCAAGGGTTGCCAGGGGTTTCCTGGGGATCACCAGGAAGTGAGTTGGAGCCTGGGGATTGACATCATTGAAGGCAACACACTGTGAATAAGGGAACATACAAGTGTCAGTATTCTGGTCTTTAATGAAAAAGAAAATCCTGCATGTTCTTTCCCACAGGATTCAATTAGATCTGCTTCAGCTATTCATTACTTATCATTCAGTAACCTGCAGAGGTGTAGAATTCCTAACATTATCCCTTGCCCTGCATGGCCCTTCCAAATTTTGAGATAGTAAAATCAAGAAAATTTCAAAGATATGTTCTGTTGTTGATTTTTCACTACCCAAAACTAATTTTCACTCGATTTGCACTAATTTTCACTCCACTAATTTTCACTTGCCCTGCACTAATTTTCACTCCACTAATTTTCACTCGCCCTAATTTTCACTATATGTCTGTATGCTTGACTGGGTTTGACGTTTCAGTCATTTAGGAACTTGGTCACAACAGGGTCTGTATTACTTTTCATTATCACAAATAGAGTGTATTAAACAATAAATTCTTTTAGATCTTGCTTTCCTATGAATTTTTTTAACAAAATGAGAGTTATACAAATCTGTAGTTTTTTTCATTGGAAATTTTCTAGCCATAACATAATATGAATTGAGGGAATTGATTGTCCTGTCTTCAGATACTTTGTGTTAAAACTACACAATAGAGATACACGTCAAGTAATGAATTAGGCCAAGTAATGAAGTATAATTGCCTTGCAGTTCAGAAAGCTTTTGACAAAATTTGTGTGATGTAATTATCTGCTATTCTTGACTTGCTAAGTTCAGAAACATCTGGTAGGGCGCAAGGATGGGAGACTGTCAGTCTTTATATAATGGTGGCAGTTCTGCCTCTTATTCTCAGATGGGGAAGGTTACTATGGGACCCGCAGGTAACATGATGTGGCAGATGGTTGGTAGGAACCAGGCTGCAGGGTCACGGGTTTGAGATGGGTTAAACACTCCAAAAGAGAGGATGGGAAGATGTGTAGTGACATAGGCCAATATAACTGCAAGGCTCTCTCTCTTAGTTTTGAGGGAACAGTACCTCTACCTTCAGGAGGGGGAATTTTCAGGGAAATTTTTGGCAATTTTTGCTGCTCATACTGAAATGATTATAGTAGTAAAAATGTACAAAACAGTTCCTGTCTAGAAGCTTTATTGGGTAAAACTGAAATGGAAATCAACTGGTATACAGTACAACAATCTACAACTTGACCATTTTTGTTTTTTATGTGTGCTTTTACAGTTTCATTTGAGGGGGAATTTTGCTTGAAGATGGGGGAAAAAACACTTTTTGGCTAGGGGAATGGTGCCTTATCCAGGTACCAAATCGAGATCGAGAGCCCTGAACTATCATGTAGTTAATCTAGCTTTTTTGTGTAATATGTTGACATACTATTTCCTGCCTTGCTAATTTAAGCAACATTGGGTGGGTCAGTCCTTGGATTGGTCAATGCTGGTATCATGTTCTGAAGTTATCCTCAAATATTCAGTTCTCACCATATTTTTAATATCATGCTACATACATTAAGGCGATATTTCACCTAGAATGTTATGTAATTTGACAGGGAAACCACTGACACTTCGCAAAAAATTGATTGATGATCACTGTTTCCAAACTGATTCCTAATTGAAAAGGTTCCAGCTAAAGATAAACACATTCATTTACTAAAGAATTACCGATTTTGTAACATTTTCACTAATGCTTCTTTTTATTTTTAAACAAATTGTTAAAACTTCTGATAATTCTCATCTGGCAGACGATGACTGAGTCAATGATTTATGTAAACCAACATCTGTTCTAAAAATAATGCATGTTTGAATATCCATAGTTACACTTCCTCTATATACGGACGTCAGTTAGAGCCATAGTTGTTATTTAATCAGATATCAGAATTTACTCTCAATAATTATAATATAGCATGCCCATTAACCCCCTGCAGAGAGATTTTTAGAGATTGGCCATTTACCTGCAAAATTGTAGTGGCTTCTTTATGAAGGGGTACAGAGTTAAGGTTAACAGCAATTGTACCCCTAGTTTCAAAACTCAGTGGGAAGGCAATTAAACAATAATCAAGATAAGCCGACTACTAACGTTACATATATTTGTAAAAACATAGAGGACATTTCACAATTCAAGAAAAAAATGATGAAGGTATGTAACTCTCCGTTCAAAATCTATAGGAAAACTGAAATGGTCATATTCTGAACTCCGTATCTGACACAATTTTCAGGAAACTCAATGGAAACTGTACTCAGACACGTGACTGAAGCAATGCATTTCACAGTCAATGCGCTTTTCAACGGCAACTTCACAGAAATATGTTATTTCCAACAAATACCTTTATTTAACAATAGATTATGTATATGTATTTATTTAATTCTCACAAGTCATGCTTTTTTTCCGAAAGTCCCTAGTATCGATACATTCCGCCCTACTTCGACTGTTACATTTTGTTATGACTGGCGGCTACCATATTGAATTGGTTATCGGCTTTTGTGATAATTACAATATGACATTGGGGAACCAGCGATTATGGTAGCCGTCAGTGTAGCCGCATTGCTTCGGTCACATCGTGTCCGATTACAGTTTCCATTGAGTTTCATGACTCGTATTGTTTTTGTAGTTTATCTAAGATAGAAAATCAACTGGGCAACAAAAAGGCCTACTGTTTCTGCATTGAACAAGCCCGGCATATTTGAAATCGGCTGAAGATTGTGTCAGATACAAAACTCAGAATACGACCATGTCAGTTTTCCTATAGATTTTGAACGGAGAGCTACATACCTTTTCTAATTTTATGATATCTTTTTTTTTTTTTTGAATTGTGAAAGTTTATTAAAAAATGTGTTTTGAATTGTTACTTTGTATCATTGGGAGGTTCCACGCCGGAAGCCTGTGGTTGGTTGAAGCAGCCCGAATTAAGACAGTTATTTTTATTTAAATTTGTTTTCATTACAATTGACAATTAATAACATTTGAAGGAAATATACTGTTGCATTCGGATATATATCTAACGGTGAGTGATTGTTTTGTTCATTTTCTTTTGCTGGTGAGAACTGGATACTTCTGGATACGCTCAAGTGCCGGCTAGATTTAAGCGGCTGTGTGGATAAGAAACGCTTTGTCAAGTGCTAGAACTATTGCATTTTACCAAGTCATCTTCGTGTATGAATGTTGAAGGGATTTCTTTGCGTAAAATTTTCCCAAAAATCGTGTCGCCGCCCGGTTTTGCAGCTTGGGCCTTTGCAACCTCGTCTCCCGACATGATGGCAGTTACGTGCTCGATTTGTTTATTGCTGGTTCTGCTGATTCTAGAATATTAGGAATTTATTACAAATTTTTAATGGAAAGAAGTGCTTCCAAAGAAAAACTGTTTCATTTATTTAAAAAAACAAACAAAAAACGATGCCATAAAAAAAAACTTCTCTCTCTTTCTTTGCCTTTTAGCTATATTTAAACGAAGAAGCGCTTGGCTTTACATCACGTGATCACAAAATGGCGGATGGACTTGAAGGTATAAACTGTTCCAGGTCAGCAATTTGATGGATTTTAATACGTAGGCGTCCTCATTCTTAATCATTTTTCACGTGCATAAGAATCAGAAGCAGAAAAAATGAAATCACTGGAAGCGAAGGTCGTTGTGCTTGGGTCACAAGGTATTTATTTAAGCTCAATCTCTTCCACTTTCGGTTCTTCCTTTTTGTAGTTAATAACGACACTCCTACAGTTTTCGTTATAAAGCGTAATTATTTGATTTATTATTGAATGTACCAAATTTCAAGCCTATAGAAAGCAATAACGAATCTAACTTTCTTTTATTATTTCATAACTTAGTGAATTTCAGCATTCCCATTTACCCGTCCCCCTGTAGAGGGTGTTAATAATTTTTATACCTAAAAAATTGAAGGGACTCTCAATATGAAGGGGTACAGAGTGAATTGGGTATGGTGTATATACATATTACCATGATATACATCTTGTAATAAAAACAATACACCAAAAAACTCTATGTTCATACTTTCATTTTTGTCTGTATTTGTTTTCAATCATGCATTGCATATATATCGGCAACTAATCTCTACTGACATCCGCTCCGGTTATTTTTTTTCGTATTGGCCTCTGCTGGGAGGAGGCCCCAGCAGAGGCCAATACTAGACAAGAAGGCCAAGATGGCCCTTGATCGCTCACCTGAGAAAGATGATTGCTCAAGAAATAAAGATGCTAGGGTGTAAAAGTGAAATCTAGCTTTTTTTTGGTGAAAAGGGCATAACTCCTAAATTAACTTGTCAATATCAGTTATAATTGAACCAGATTGCGAAATTAAGGGCATAAACATTGTCTTAAAGTTTAAAAAAGATTGCTAAAAAAATAAGATGCTAGAGTGTAATCAAAGTGAAATCTGGCATTTTTTTATATTTAAAGGGGCATAACTCCTGACCTAATCAACAGATCTCAGCTTTTTCGAACTCAATCGAGACATAATGGTCATAAGCATTGCCATAAAGTTTGAAGATGATTGCTCAAAAGATGAAGATGCTAGAGTGTAAACAAAGTGAAATCTGGCATTTTTTTATATCAAAAGGGGCTTAACTCCTGACCTAATTGACCGATCTCAGCCATATTCAAACTCAATCGAGACATTATGGCCATAAGCACTGCCATAAAGTTTTAAGATGATTGCTTAAAAGATGCAGATGCTAGAGTGTAAACAATGTGAAATATGGCAAATTTTTAATATTAAAAGGGATATAACTCCTGACCTAATTGACGGATCTCAGCCATAATCAAACTCAATCGAGACATTATGGTCATAAACATTGTCTTAAAGTTTGAAGATGATTGCTCAAGAAATAAAGGTGATAGAGTGTAAACACTAAAAATTGTTGACGCCGCACGACGGACGCTCACGGGATCACAATAGCTCACCCTGAGCTTTGCTCAGGTGAGCTAAAAAATAACCAGTGCAGATCTCAGTAGAGATTAATCGGCAACAGCCAATTATTTAAATAAATATACTACTCAAACATTGCTAAGCACCATCAGCTATTTTCCCGTAGCGTTGCATGCTTAGACAAGCGACTTTAAAGGCATGCTATATTAAATTTTACATTAAAACAAATCTTGCTTTTATGCAGAAGTATTGTTTATGTACCAAACTTACTACCAGTTACAAGAAATAAGCCTTTCAGATCCTCAATACTGGGAATTAATCATAAATAGAAAGTGCGAATTTTGAGAAAACACCTTAAAATTTAAAGTCAGCTAAATTCAGAACTTTGATCTTCAAATATTTCTGTTTTCTAAATGGAATACTTTTAAGGATATTTGTGATGATGTTGGCCTGTTCATGGTCATTTTTTTCTGTATTGGTCACAAGATTTAACTTCCATTTATAAAATGCCATTTCTTGCAAAAAAACAAACTTTTGTGAATTTTGCAAATAATGACCGGAATTGGCTAAATCGTTGTAACTCATTTTTGAGTCTCTTTTCTATCATTTTGACAAAAACTATGCGTAAAGTTGATTGTCAGCTAACGCTTTCCTTTCAGGTACATAGCATTACATTCAGCATGTGTTTTCATGTGACTCAACGGGAAATTAGCGGGTGGTGCTTAGCAAACTTTGAGTAGTATATGTAATACTCTGTGACTATATATCTTTTATCAGTGTCATAATTTATAGTCCTGGTGAAGCTTTAGATTTGCTGTAATGCATAAAACCAGTTTACTTCCAGTTTCAAGACTCAATTGACAACCTCATTCACTATAAAGTTTTAACTTATTTGATTTTGATACATAGAATCCTAGTTTACATAGATTGGGAAACAAGTGCTGTCATTGATTGTAATCCTGCTGCATTGATTTTCTCACAGAATAACACTGACATATGAGTTTCTCTCATTTCCTACCAAAATAAAGACCTCATTTATCGCCACTCGAGTCATTGAACATGAATCATACAAGTTGTGATTTGTTTCATAATAATTGTAAAATAGATAAATTTCAAATTTGCCTATGGCTGGAATCAAACGTACATGTTCTTTCCCATGTTGCCTTAAAAACCAAGGTCTGTGACAGTGGGTATAGGCTTCCAGCATCAGCAATAACATAATTTAAGCTTTATTTATCTATGGCTGCACAAGTGCTGAAGTACAGGCCTCACCTCTACTGCATACTCAACAAAATGTAGGAGTGTCAAATTGCACTTGTACTTAAACCACAGAGCTTTTGTGGTAGAGTATCAGGGTCCAGTGTTTACTTGGTTACTTTTGGCATCCAGCATAAATTAAATAACCTTCAGTTGTAGAGGTTATGGCACCCTTAGGAAGTCCAAAAGACATTGATAATCTACAAATCTGGGTACAGATTCTTGACAGAAAGGGTTTTAGCTTCTGTTGCAATGTAGTAGAGCATCCGACATATTAAAGGGCAACATGGTGTTGAGCCATGAGAATAACACCTAGGGGAAAACAATTTGTTGTTAAGTAAAATATAACAAACCAACAACAATGAAAACATTTATTTACAGGTGTTGGAAAGACCAGCGTTGTGATTAGATACGTTGGTGGGATGTTCAGCAAGGCTGTAAGCCCTACCATTGGTGCCTCTTTCTTCACATACAAACTGTGAGTATTTTAATGCACACATAGGGTTCTCAAATAGATTCTAAAAACTTGAGTCCTGGCAAGCATTTGCCAAAAAGTTGGAGTTCTCTTATATACAGTATTGTGACGATCCTGGGCTGGGTCAAGTTATTACATTGGTGGCAGCGGTAGGATAATGTCAACTGCCAGACCAGAGTTGCCTTACCCATATGTTTCCCAGGCCAAGTCTCGGGTCGAGACTTTTTGGAGGGGAAAGTAATGTGACGATGCGTCGTCACGGGTATAAATTCAATCTCTGACAACTGCGTCAGGGAGCGACTCTTTGGCTCTGTTGTTAGAGCATTGGACTTGCATGCCGGCGGACCAGGTTCGATCCTGGGCCGGGTTGAATTTGTTACAGTATAATACAATGTACTTGTTCTATACTGTATCTTTATAGGGGCTAATCAAGTAAATAGGAGTTTTGTTGTTGTTTTTTTTATGAAAATTGAGAGTCATTGAACTACAGATAAGGCATTAGTTAGAACCCTGACACATGACATCAGGGCTTTTATAAATCCAGCTATTTTTAATACCTGTATTACTTTTGATCATTTTTCCATCACAAAAAAGTATTAAAAATCTCAATATGAATTAAAAAAAATCCCATTGAATTCTCAGAAGAAGAAAAATTTGAATTGATTTTGTTAAAAAAAAAAAAGACTCTTTAGTCAGACACTTGTCCAACAGAGGCAGTTGTTGATGAACTGGCCAACATATCCTTTTCATTCATTCCTTAGATTTGATGTAATTTCTTGACTTTTTCTAGTATCAATATTCTTCATGTTAAAAGTCACAATTTTAAGGGTGTGGGTTAACCCTTTCCCTCATAGAGGAAACCATGAAAAGACCTATGCGAACAGCATAAAACCAGATCAGCCTAACTCACAGGCTGATCAGGTTTTATGCTGTTCGCTGCTCCTCAGTGGTCTGGAAATGAGGATTTTATAATTAAATTTGGTAAGGTTTAACTGTGGTTTTCTGCAGATCAGGCTTTATGTGATACCTATTGAGGGCGTCAAAATGAGTCTATATGAGGGAAAGGGTTAATATCTTCAAGTCCTTGACCTGTTTATAGGAAATACTCACAATCACACACACTCAGGTGTGCTGTTTTGTATAAGCCAGGTCAATTCATTGATGGCATGAAATCCCAGCATTGCTATTGGGAAAGTTCTATCACATGACACCATTAACAATTAATGGAATTTATAAAGGACCTGCAATGGAAATGATGTTTTAACTAACATTGTAGGAACATATCTCCTTATTTCACCTCATTTCTCTAATCAACAAATTTGAAAGAAATCATCATTGTGTTGTTTTGTTTTCAAGAAATGTTGACAACTATCGAGTGAAGCTCCAAGTTTGGGATACAGCAGGACAGGAAAGGTTTAGATCTATGGTATGTTGTCGGTCTGTCTTTTCATGTCCCTGTCTGTTCATCTTCCTATCTCTGTATTTATCAGTCTGTATCCATCAATCTGTATGCCTATCTGATTGTGTCAGTTGAACCAGCACCTATGACCTTTTCAGTTAATTTTACATTGATTACAAATCAAGTTCTCATAAGTTTTATAAATGATTGGGTGGTAGTATGTGTTGTCATTATTGTAGGAATCCAGGAACCAACTCTAGACTTAGATGAAACATTATCATTACAAAATCATTCTCCTCTAACTTACATGTATACAAAGAAACACTTGTAGACATGTATTTGTGTTATCAACAAGCATGCTATAAATACAGTGCAGGTCTATTATACGTTTCGGGAACCTTCAGTTGAATTATTCCGTTTCATTTCCTGACATCTAGCCCTTGAGAAAATAGGCAAGCATAACGTCATTTTACAGCAGTCATTAATTAAAATATTGACTAATGATTGACCTTATTGGGTTAGATTAGATGGAACCAATCAAATGATGTCATTTGACATACTCTAAAATGATAAAATACAGACATTAAGCCCACAGCCAATAGATGATATTATTCAATCAGGTTTATGTATCCCATGATGGTCTATTTTAATGCTATATTTAGGGTCAAGACCTAGTGTGTGTGGTCTACCATTATAATAGAAGGTGATATATAATTGTGCATGTTTTGATGAAGTATGTTATGATAAAATGAGTTATAATTGAGCATGAAGCATGGTAAAATGGAGCATGTTATAATGGTGTGTGTTATAATGGAGCATGTTATAATGAAGTATGTGTTATAATGGACATGTTATAATAGAGGATTTTATAATGGAGTGTGATATAATGGAACATCTTATAATTGAGCATGGTATAATGAAGCATGGTATAATTGAGCATGGTATAATGGAGCATGTTGGAATGGAGTGTGTTATAATTGATTGTGGTATATTGGAGCATGGTAAAATTGAGTGTGTTATAATAGAGCATGGTATAATGGAACATGTTAAAGTGGAGTGTGTTATAATGGAGTGTTTTATAATGGAGCATGGTATAATGCCTTTAATACAGCATGGTATAATGGAGCATGTTACAATGGAGCATGTAATTATGGAGTGTGTTATAATGGAACATGCTATAATGGAGCTCAATATAATGGAGCTGCACTGCACTTGTGTTTCAGGCCCCCATGTACTACAGGAAGGCCAATGCAGCAATGCTGGTATACGACATTACAGATGTAGATTCATTTTATGATATTAAAGATTGGGTCAGTGGTAAGTTATGCTTATGCTTCTATAAAAAAAAAAATTTTACTTTCACATTTTTACATCCCTGCTTCATAGAGTAGTATAGGAATCCAACTTATTGCATCTCATCATTTCCTGTTCACAACCCATGTTACAGGAAGACAAAGTGTGATGCAGTGTTATAAACACTTTCACTAACACAGTCAAACCTGTCTTAAGTGGTCAAACAAGGGAACAAGAGTGTCTGATGACATAACAGAGGTGGTTGCTAAATGAAGGTTAACCCTTTCCCTCATAGAGGAAACCATAAAAAGACCTATGTGAACAACTTAAAACCAGATCAGCCTGCGAGTAACTCGCAGGCTGATCAGGTTTTATGCTGTTCGCTGCTCCTCAGTGGTCTGGAAATGAGAATTTTGTAATTAAATTTGGTAAGGTTTAACTGTGGTTTTCTGCAGATCAGGCTTTATGTGGTACTTATTGAGTGCGTCAATATGAGTCTATATGAGGGAAAGGGTTAAGCATATAACAAGGTGCTGTTTTGGTAATATTAAAACTGGCTGCTAAATGCAGGTGACTGCAAATATGGGGTCAGCTGAAGACCTGGTTTAGTTTTTAGTTTTAAGAGTTTATACTCCCCATCCCATAGGTAAAGCTCCCTGTTGATCATACAAATTGTATAAATTTTTAAACGTTGACCTATATTTTTTTTTAATGATTTCTTATAAATAAAGAGAAATACTTGAATGATTTTGTAAGGACTCCAGTGCTACTGACATTTGACAATGATACAATCAATTATGAGAGGTATGAGCAAAACTAGTCTAAGTTCTAATATGTATATATGCAATTAGCCTAGTTTTGCTCTCACCCCTCATAAAAAATTATTATATAAATGAATTAAAGTTCCTTGTAGGAAAAGAAGGCATACATTGATATATATTTGGTTTATAAGTATATGTTAAACCCTTTGTGTCATATAGACTCATTTTAATGCATTTGCAAACAGAGTAGACCCAGATCAGACTGCTCCTCAGATTATATACAGTCTGTACAAAAAAAAATCTATTATTTCATATACATGTAAAATTTGAATGTTCAGAAAATTAATATTCATCAAATCATTAATATGTACATGAATATTCATGAGGTAAAGGATTAACAAATATTGATAATTTCATGAATATTCATGAGGTAGATAAAATGGTTAATTAATAATGATTTCCCCGTTACAACATATATTCAATACACTAGAATGTTTTTAAGGGAATAGGCAGTACTTTTGATTATTTTAAAATATTTTATAATAAAACTGAGTGCTTTTTATATTTCTAGAATTAAAGAGAAACGTTGAAACACCTATAGGTAAGTGACATTTTATACGCATCCTTTTGGAGAGTGGTTAGATTATTTGACCATTACCGAGAGGTTGTGGGTTTGATCCCTGGTAGCAACATGATACCAAAGTCATTAAGAAGGGTAACCAGGTATCTCCCTTGCTTGGTGCTCAGCATATATGAGTAGTTCTCAGACTGTTTGGCCCTATGTCTGGATAATGTGACTGAGTGTGGTATTATGCCACTTGTCCAGGATGTGATATTGTAGTGTGACAAAACTATCTCTCTCAAGTAGACATTGTCCAAATGACTGAAATACTATCAAACAGTAAAGGTTCTAGCTGATAAGAGATGTAAGCTAAAAGAATATTATTGGTACATTTATTCTTGTTCTAGAAAACATGTGGTTTGTTAGTGAAGGGTTTTCATTTAAACTATCTACAAAATCAATAAAAATAAGACACACAAAATTAATTAATTTTCAGTATGCATTATCAGCAAAATCAAATCAAGGGCTGACCTAGAAAATGTGTATAAAAAATAATACTGGTAATAATATTAAACTTTTCTTTTTCTGGAATTCAGCAAAAGCATATGTGTCTGATATACCCAAAACATTGAGGCCTCAGTGCAAAACCATGGTAATTACAAATAGATAAAGATGCAGTTACAATAGTTTAGCACCATGCTCCCAGTATGAGTTAATCTTTTTGGTTTATAAAAATTTATGTTTACTTCATATCAAGAGTTTTATTGACCTTGCAGTGTCGTGTTTAATTGGAAACAAATGTGACCTTGAGGACAGTCGGCAGGTCAATGCTTCGGATGCTAATGATTATGCCGACTCTATAGACTCCTTGTTCTATGAAACGTCGGCGCTAAAAAATACAGGTAGGTCAAAGGTGTGTTCTTAAGTGTATGTATGGTTTACAGAGATAGAGAGAGAAGTGTTTGAAGTTTCAGGAATCTCAAGCCCTGATTTATTATCAAAGCTTATACAATGTATAGAGAGAGAGACTTTTTCCCAGATGATTGGGCTTTAACACTCACTCAGCCCCTCACTGCATGGGTTCAAATCCCAGCAGGGTCATTCGGATTTTCATGTGAGGAAGCCTTCCAGCTGGCTTGCGGTAGGTCGGTTGTTCTACCCAGATGCGTCCATGCATTTGGGGTCTTCCTCCACCTGTAATTAGCTGGACGGCGCTATATGACTGAAATACTGTTGAAGCGACGGTAAACTTTAATGGTCAAGTCAGATAATTGGGAATGAGCCTTTTTACCATAAAATTGTTTTGGCAGTGATAATTTAAGCTATTGACTATTTGGAATCGGAGCTACAATCCTGAAAAGAGCTGTTTGACCCCATAGTCTCAAAAAAAAAAAGGCACTTCAGTATGATTTTCATACTCAGACTTAAACTATGCCCAGTAATTTCAATAGGGACTGGAGTGTGATAGTATCATACTCAGATTTTAGCTTGATATTGTACCTACACAGGGCCTGATCTGCGTCTCCTTGGTTAAAAATATGCGTCCTTTACTCCTTCTAGGAGCTGTCTGATCAGGATCTCCTCTATTTGCTCATACAATAATGTAGCTCAGCCTCTACACAGTCTGCAGGACAAAGAAAAATCCTTTTTTATGCATAATTATGATATACAATTTAAAGTCCAGTTAATGATATTCATCAAGTCATAAGTTTGTGCATGAATATTCATGAGATAAAGGAATAATGCCAAATGAAAAATAATGAATGTCCAATATGCATGTTGTTAATGCTATTTATCATCTGTCATTATATATCAGGCATCGAGGAAGCATTCCTTGAGGTGGCGAAAAAACTAATCAAACTGTACGAGACGTCACCCACATCAGGCCTGAAATCAGAAGAATCGCACACGATGGAACGTAACGATGAGAGAATACATATAGACCCGCCTTCTAAGCACAGAGGACCGCCTCCACCTCAGCAGACGGCAAATTCTCGCTGCAGTTGCTAGCATTATGTTAATTGTTTTATAATTTTAGTTAAATGTATTGTTTTCTGTATAGTCATGGTATATTATTTATGCAGTAGCTGCCCATACTAATACATGTAGTTTGTTTTCTGCTTAGGTAATAATTCAGCTGAATACTGTAAAGGTGTATCAGTACTTTTGTGTTAGTTTTTAAGAGTTATCATTGAATCTTGGTTGAATTGATCTCCATAGATATGTGTAAAATATTTTGTTTTGATGTGTTGCTAACATTTGTTTACTCTACCAAAATTTGGGCTTATTTCATCTACAATTCTTTGACTAAGTAATGCCTGAATTTCTAAATTTCATTGCTAAGTAATACTGTAATGCATTCCACGATTTCTTTGTTACAAAATATTATACATGCAGTACATGTCTTAGCTGACAGAAATTATTACCTTTAATAACTAACAATATTTGTTAAGAAATAAAATATTTGGGTTTTTTTATTAGAGATACAAAAATAATGAAATTTGCATTAAGTATTTAAGTATTATTAGCGTTAAATATGGTTTTTGGAGTTAGAGTCTTGCATTTCTGGGATATGTGAACTTAAATTCCGATTGATGTTAAAGAAATGTCTGAAGCCTAATGCCCTATTCACAAAATAATGAAGATAAAACTGTGTGTTTTTGGAATGCCTTAGTGTTACATGTCACAGATGCTTATTTGTGTCAAATTTGTTCTTCAAAATACTGGTATGTCGAAGCATCAATGCCTTCAGTGTTAGCTCTAGTTTCCCCATAATTCTGTTTCTATCATTGCATATCATATAGGTTACAAGTTTCTCATTTAATATCAAAATACCGTAAAATCATTAATGTTCATTAACATGAGAGTTGGATGAGTCTGCAATGAAAGCATTTCCATGGGAACTGTTCCGTTCAGCAACATAAATGGTCTGTTTTGAATGAAAGTGTCTATGCAGTTAAGTTGACTGTTCCACCTGGTATCACATGGCAGTTGTGGTTTAACTGATCCATTCATTTCTGCAAGCAGTGATCCTGCAATGTGGTGATTTCTGAAATACTTGTTAACCTCGATAATTTGGCTGATGATTTGTGATGGTGTAACTTCTTGTCCTATCAGATTTAACCAGTGTGAAGAACAACCATAAACTGTCAAATCTGGATTACTCTCTTTCAGGTTTGCCTTCATTACCTGCATCTTTTTCTCATTATCAGTCACCACACCAGTTATGTTACACTCAAAGTTTTCTTTGGCATCTTTAATTGAATCAAGTGCAATGCTGGTACAGTACTGTGCTGTTTTCTTGTTTGTCCCGGTTTCAACTGCAGACAGGAAATAGGATTTACCATCTACATGAAGGCTAGTGGCTATCACTGGACTGTTATGAATGTCACTCCATCCATCTTGCACCAACACAGCATCCTTTCCTTTGAGGTCAGATTTCATCTTGTTTACAACCTTATCATGCACCTTATCCAACAGGAAGCCACCAATGTCTTTGCGTTTTGGACTGTAGTACCCGGGCCTTAACATTTCAATAGTTTCTCGCCAAACAGGATTATCAGCAATATTGAAGGACAGGTTGCAAGCATAAAACAGTTTGGCTATTTGCTCGTCTATTTTTTCCCAAGTAGCTGAATCAGTTGTTACACCAAACCCACTCAGGTTTCGTTGACGTAACTTTGCACGTTTAGGAGTGGATGGGGAGCCAAAGCACTCGTCATCTCCTACAAAAAGAGAAATAAGCCTACTTCAGATGCTTGAATGATTCAGTTCAAGACATCCTGATTTATGCTAGTTGCTTGTAAATAAATAAACTTGACTTGACCCGACTTTAAAAGTTGTAAATGAAATAGGTCATAACTGAAATGGCACATAGAACCAGTCCAGTGAGATAGAATATATTCCAATAATATTAGTGAGAGATACTCACGATCACTCATCTTCCATTTCGCTGGAGTTACAGGTTTGGCATCTCCTGTTTGTGGTACAGTATCTGACTGTGGTTCACTGCATGTATCGCGATCTGTCCTAGTTTCAAGGTCGAAAGACGTACCTCAGCATTTTTGCCTGTGGGCTTTAAGTCTCTCACTTTTTGCATTAACTGTCATTTTACACTCTTTGCATTTTGCAGTCTTCTTTGAACCCTCCTCAATAATATCAAAAAATTTCCAAATGGGGTCCTTAGGCTTCATGTTTGACAGAGAATGTGAAAATTTCCAGTTACAACAGAAAGTCACTTTTTCTTGCTTGTTTGACTAAACCTTTACTAGTAAAAACTGTTCACACAGATTAGCTCAAATTCACTTAATATGTTAGGTTTTGCTGGTATTATAATGAAGAATAATTACAGGTAATCCCCCAGTCAGAGCTTTAAGTAAGGTATATTGTTGCCTATAGATACAAACAATTATCACTTCAAATTAGATGTTAACACATTTAAGGCAGGTGACAAAGCTTGCTTTGTAAAGAAAAATACTAGATAAATACACCACATATTCAATGCTATTTATGGCTGTGATATTAATTGAAATTTCTATTACCCAGAAATGCCCAGTATTGCCCAGTATTAGCCAGAAAAACCCGGGTTTTCCCAGTATTACCCGCCGGGCTGGGCAATACTCATAAAACCCGGGGTTTTGCCAACCCTGACTGTTCGTCCATTGAAAGCCAGAGTGGCTCATCAGTTTTCATTTTTTGTATGCTGATAAGCCCATCTGGCTTTCAGTGGATGATTATTTATATTTTTAGATTCATATTATAGATAAAAAAACAATAGGTCTACTAAATGAACAAATTTCATAGGAGTCCTTATTTCTGAATAGAACCATTCATGAAATCAGCAAAATTTAGTGCCCTACGAAAGATATTGTTTATGCAGTATGTTACTAGAAAATCATAAAATGGTTTACTATTGTAAAATACATTTATTTTTCATTGATATATAATTTCATGGATAAAATATAAATATCATTTTTTGGTACATATAATCGTTAATTTAGAAATAACATCAGGTTTAAAAAATTTTTTTTTTTTTTACATTTTATTTTTAAATAACAATACATAAGTAACATCAATTTTGTGGTTACATCTATTCATGGATTCAGCAATGAAATGTTTGTGAGATTTTTTTTGGGGGGTGTGGGGGTTGTGTGGATGGGGTGGTAGCAATGAGTGCTCCTCTCATAAAAATGATTGATATTACAGTACTAGTAAGATATTACTGAGCTAAGTGTAGTATAATGTCATAAAGATTATATGTATATTGGTGCAAGAAATCTTGTTTGCCTTGTGATATATATCTGTATTTTTCTAATGAAATAGTATTTGTATGTATGATAGAAAGATGTACTCGTTTTTTATTCAGATTGAAAATATGTGAAAAACATAATTGGAAACAAAATACATAGAAGATATGTTCATAAATATTTACAATCTGGAATACATATTACAAAAGTTCTGTTTCGTTCATTCTTTTTTCTTTTTTTTTTCATTTATATGAAAAATAAAATTTGTTTTATGTTACAAGTTGAAACCCTGTTTTAATGCTTTCCGGAATAACTGTTCATGGTTAAATGTGGGGTCTCCATGAACCCTGTAATTTTCCTGAAAAAAAAGTTTTTGTATATTTTTATATATTTTCCAATTTTATCCGCCATTTTCGTTTACAAACAGCAGTATATTCTGTAGTGAGCTACTTAGTATGATTAAATTAAGGAGAAAAAGTTTGAAATTTGAGCTTTTTTTTTTTTTTTTTTTTTTTTAATTTGATATGGTAGGATCAACTACTTTGTCTTTAATTTGATATACATACTTTTTTTTTCATTTAATGTTATGCTCATTGTAACATGAACTTCTTACTGTGTGCCATTAACTTATCAATTTTGTATTTTTTGACATAGTCAGTCCATCTGTAAGCTAGACTTTAAGTGTTTCAGTTGACTACAGTTCTATGATGAGCTCATTCAAACATTTTAGCTTAATAACCATTTAAAGATGTATTTGTCCCTGAATTCGCTGCTACATTTTTTTAGAAGGGTTTTCATTGCCTATTTTTACCCTCATATTTTCGAAATGACCCTGAATAATTCAAAAATAGTTTTATCCATTTATCAAGGGATCACTTGACCCCAATTAGAAAAAAAAATCAAGGAAAAACCCTGCATTCAGTCATTTTGATATTTGAAGCAATTTTCACTTAAATCAATAACTCATATACATATATATATATATATATATATATATATATATATAGATGTCATTAATAGGTGGAAATAATTGTTTTTTAATGTATAGAGATGTTTCCCTTGATAAGGAATATGTTTATATATGCAAGTATTATTTTATAATGCCAGTAATATTTGCTATTGTCATAATGGTGATTATTATATGTGTTACTATACATAATATTTTACAATGTTTTTGATTAGAATACATTTCACAAGGCTGTTACTTTAAAGGACCTTAATTTCACTGTTTTTCTTCACTATATTTTTTTTATAAATCTGCAAATTCACCAAGAGCGAATAAGGAAATTAAGACAAATGTTCAAGATGTGTCCAGAAAACCAGTGAGATCACATTTCTATATGGAATTTCCTTTATTATAATTTTTAGCTTTCTGTTTTGAAGAAAAAGTTGAGCCATTATGATTGCTTGGTTGTCGTCGTTCGTTTGTCGTCGTTGTCGTTGTCGTTCAAAAACTTTAATATAGCCCGTTACCCTTTACACTTTTTAAAGGTTTCAACATCAGATTTGGAATACTTTAAATCAGGACAAGGTGCAGTTGTAAGACAAGGGGCATTATTCTGACAGCTATATTTTTGGAGTTATGCCCCTTTTTAACTTAGAATTTTGGTCAAAATTGCTTACTTAGTAGATTGTTTAGAAAACAATGAAAAGTATCAACAAAAAAATTGAAATATCAAATTTGGTCTCCCACTGTTGAAATGTGAATCAGATAAGCATTGGCAGAGCTCTAGTTTTCTAGAGCATCAATTAGGATATAGAGTTTCATTTGACTGATATATTGAAGAATAAAGTTTGGTGTTATGTTTAGGTGTGAAATAATTTAATCATGAAGGCCATAGACTTTTGTGATTAATTACAAAACTTTTGAATACAATACTGCACATTATTCTGCATTTTATCACTCAAAACGAAACTATTTCCATTCTAACATGTGATATAAATATGTAGGTTTATTTTATTACCAGTAAGCTTTTCTTTAGAACTCATATGTTATTTTTTAACCATGCATATATCAGAAATAACACATGCCACAAGCCTTCTGTGTTTATAAAGCATATTGTATTTTTATATTGTGTTATAATAAGTATTATGCACACCCGAAGAACATAATTACATCGTTACCATAGCAGCATGTTTCCTCTGATCTCTACATGTTGTACCTTTGCTTTCGTCCAAGTACCTGAAACCTGTAATCCATTCCATGTCAGTTTTACCACAGAAATCTTTAAACCCTTTTCTGTTACACGAAACTGCTCGCAGCAGTTACCTCCCTTACAGTACAGTTCTTACTTTCAACGCACAAATTCTATGATTACATTCAAATAACGTCAAACCGTGTTCATAGATAAACCAATTTTTTGCTTTAAATAGTTAATTAGTAATTCAGAGTCTTCACTCACTCTTAAACTGACATCAAGGACTTCAACATATGGGAAAATTCTTTTACAAGCAGCTCCTATATGAAAATGGACTATATTTGCTGATGGACAATTTCATGAGTGGGGTAATATGTTTTCATTATTTTAAGAAACCTGTTCAATTCTTGCAAAATTCATAGTTTGGAATCCAGTCACTGGTCTTTGTATACAGGTTGGCTGTTTATCAAAGATTAACTCTTGTTACCAGTGATGGGAATCCAGCCACTGGCCTTTCTTCACAGGTTGGCTGTTTATCAGGATTATTAGAGATTAAAGTATCATTAAATTCATTATTTGGAATGTAACCTTATCATTAAAGGGCTGACGGCTAAGCTCTTTAAAGATGCATATAAAAATTTAAGATGATGGAACATTTTCGTGGTCAGCCCACAGTGTGTTAAAATTTGTGTATTTACAGATTTCTGAATTTGATCGATTTGTTTTAATGTTGTCTTTATTACAGTATACTGCTATATGACAGTTTTCAGATTTCATGTATTCAGTATAAACCATTTTCTTGTACATGTAGTGTATTTTTCACAGACTTTGTCTTTTACATTTCTTTATTGTTAACCCTTTCCCTCATAGAGGACACCATGAAAGACCTATGCGAACAGCATAAAACCAGATCAGCCTGCGAGTAACTCGCAGGCTGATCAGGTTTTATGCTGTTCGCTGCTCCTCAGTGGTCTGGAAATGAGGATTTTGTAATAAAATTTGGTAAGGTTTAACTGTGGTTTTCTGCAGATCAGGCTGTATGTGGTACCTACTGAGTGCGTCAAAATGAGTCTATATGAGGGAAAGGGTTAATCAGTGAATTATGAACAATCAATGTGCCATTGATACTCTGTACCGTGTGTTTACAATAAAAATTATATGTTATATAGAATTACATGTAATATATGTAATATATTATTATAAAATTGTATGTACATGTAGGCTTTGTATGAATAATACGTCTTATATTTTTTTTACATTATTTCTTTACAAGAGACAAATCATCTTTAAAACTGTGTGTCAATATTCAACCTGAAAAGCAGACCCAATCCTTTATGTTACATTAATATGTAATAAAATGACGAAGATGTTGTTGTCTGCATGTTTAATATCACTGTTACAGTATATCAGTCATAATGTGAGGTCCAGTGAATTACAGGTGAAGGAAGATCCAAAATGTACAAGAGATACCAAAGTTACACAAGCCAGCTGGTTGGCATCACCACAATTCACTCTGCAGGGATTCTAACCCACAGCAGTGAGGGGCTCGGTAATAGTAATTCTGATGCTATCACTGCTGTACTACGAAAGCCACGGATTTAAATCATCGTCATGACTACGCTCTTCTCCATACCTAACCAGTGGATTTTTTTTTCAGTCAGTAGGATGCAGAATTACCTTGTCCTGCCTAGAGTTAACCAATCCGAATGCACAAATATTTCATGCTTAACACGGATTTAAACAAAACCAATTTCCTGTGATAGCTCATCTTCGGAAAACCCATGTTCACTCAATATGCTTTGCTTCTTAATTGACCGTGGGATATTAGGTTAGCGAAATTCATGAATTATTGATAAGGCATTTCATTGGGTCAGTGGCAGGGACAGCGCTGCAACAGCAGGGATCATTTGACCAATGAAACGGTACATGAATTTGAAAATTAGTTTTGTCCTACCATGTAGAGCTGACGTCACGCTCATCGCCTAAGCCTTGAGGTTTATGTTGCGGTCAGCTTTTGCTTTTGTTAATTCAACAAAGAGTATTCAAAATACTATGTTATTTCATTGTTCAGCAAGTGGCTGATTAATATTAATGAAAACAAAGTTTTGATAGCTAAAAATCCTACTGTGTATGCAGAAGTGATACCAGAATAATTATATACCGTGGGTTTCGATGATGGTGATAGCTATTTATCTCAAAGACCTATTTTTCTGTGAGATTATTTTCTCCAGAGTTTTGTTCTCTATAACTTGCATGTTCAACTCTTTTATGAATTTTCATCAAAAATCACGAAGAAATAACAAAGCACTACATTATTGCATCTTGTTTATCTGTGTGTTCAACATTGCTCCCTATATGAAGCTTTTTCAGTTGCATATTCAGTCAAGTTTTAATACACTGACAGTTTGCCGACTAGGAGGTAAATGCAGCTCCAGTAGAATGCTTTATATAGGGGCTGCATTGCACTGTACCATCTTAGAACTTCTGAAATGTGTGTGATGTCAACTAAATAAATCACAATATAACATGCTAGTCTCCAATATTGTGTCAGATTTTTTTGTGTGTGTTATAATGGAGCATATTATAGTGGAGTGCATTACAGTGGATCTACTCTCTGTGATGTGAAGTGCCTTGAAATTGTCTTTATGATGATAGTTGTTACACAAAACCAGGTCACAAGTTGATCCCTTATTTAGGAAAGGACTTAACTACCAGTATTGAACATTTCAGTGTTCACATATCCAGGACTGAATGCGAAGCCAAGTGTATTTAGTCAAGTCAGCCCTCAAGATGTATTCAAATCAAATTATAAGATTTTCCAATAGCTACACTGGGATATCATGTGATCAGTAAATACCAGCCTCGTGTTCAGTTACCCTTATATGTCCATAACGTTTGTATCCGTCGTATCAGAAAGTATAGTGGGCAAACAGGGAAACAAATCCAAAATAGTTGTGAGTGTTCTGGTTAACTAAATGCAGGCCATGTGTATACAAAAGACCATATAGGCCCAGGGTTCTCCGGTATCTTAGGTTGACATCTTTGACTAGCATATTTGGGAAAAGCACCCATACTTGATTTATCTAGTCATTATTCAACAATGGGCTGAGGTGGTGCTGCCAAAAAAAGGAAAAGGCCCATTCAGCCAGTATAAATTTGTACACGAGATACAGGGTTAATGTCATGATTATGTACCTCATGTACAATGGCTGGAGCAGTATGATCAGGGTCTGCTTCATTTACCGAGGTTTCAAAATGTTTTCATGAGGTTAACCCTTTCCCTCATAGAGGACACCATGAAAAGACCTATGCGAACAGCATAAAACCAGATCAGCCTGCGAGTAACTCACAGGCTGATCAGGTTTTATGGTGTTCGCTGCTCCTCAGTGGTCTGGAAATGAGGATTTTGTAATTAAATTTGGTAAGGTTTAACTGTGGCTTTCTGCAGATCAGACTTTACGTGATACCTATTGAGGGCGTCAAAATGAGACTATATGAGGGAAAGGGTTAAGGGCTATAGTTAATATGCTGAATATTAACGACCTGTGAAACAAGTGATTTTTCTGTGTGTACAATCTGAATCAAAATAATTTAGTTGATCTGGATCTGCTGTGTTTGCCTTGGTGTCAAAATTGGTCTATATATGAGATATAGGCTACAACATTCAGCATTAAAGTCTGATGGGCACTTTAGTTATTGTGTTAACGATTGATGGGATTGCATTTTAATGATTTTTAAGCTTTCCTTAGTACAGGGTTCATACAAATTTTCTAAAGCAAAATTTAAGAGGATATTTCATGGGTTTTTCAGCCTTTAAATTCAAAATTAAGGACTTAATAAACCACAGCTTATGCTTTAAATTTTACGGCATGAAAGGGATGAACCTCAATTTTTAAACATCTTGAAATTTTTTATGATCAATATTGTCATTTCAAATTCAAAGGCTTTTTAAGACCTTTAAGTTTATTTTCTTTTTTTCTTTTTTTTCAAGGGTTTATAAGGCAAAATGTGATTTTCAAGGTTTTTCAAGACATCCACCAAATTCAAGGGTTTTCCCCCTCCAAGACCTGTGCAAATCCTGTAGTAACATTGCACATTTAGCAATGTTAAAGGAGATTTGTCCCATCAATCTTGCTTCCAATATGCTTCATTGTCTACTTCCAGAAATATTTTTCTCCTGTAAATTCATAACTGTCAAGTGTTTAACATCAGATTGTATTTTTGTGCTTGATAATTAAAACTATGAAAACTTTATACCTTCTTCCTTATTCTACTTTCCCCTGAAAGCAACATTAAAATTCAGAAAAATATGCACTTCCTGGCAATGGAAAACCGCTAAATACCAGCTTCATTAGCAGCTGGAACATACCCTTGCAATGGATCTCCACTGCATACTAAGTAATATTTTATTTTTAGTATACTTCTTTTTGAAATCCAAATAAGCTTCAATATGCTCTATGTCAATGCAAGAAACACATTACATACAAGGTCAACCTTTTATCTTGTAAACCTGAATACCGGCAGATAAACTAGTTCATATTTGTGCATCAAGATAACACTCATCGGATTTTTTTTTCTTCATTTCTTAATCTGACAAGATAAAAAGAAATCTGGTCTGGTATATATATATATACACTCGAGCTTGAAAAAATTAGCTGCCAGCATGTTTACAGGCATCCTAGACATATATAATTTGCTATGAATTTGCAAAGACACTTTCCATCCACCATATTGCTACCCACCTACCTCGCAGGGTTGAACTCGAGTAACCCCGTGGGTTTTAATGCAACTCGAATACGTTGGCTGAACTCGGTCCCATTGACAGCAACTCCAACCCTTTTTTCCCCTTCAATGTTTTCCACTATACTGATCTTAAATGTATGGGTTTTCTCAGCTTTCAGATGCTGGGAAAGGGGTCTTAATATCATATTTTGGGGAATTTATTACCATTTCTCTCTAATTGGGAAAAGAAATCCTGGAGTAAAATGCAAATTTGGGGAAAACTGCATGAATTTAAATTATTTTTCAGAGGGGAAGGCACCAATGAACAGCCCCTGATAAAGAAGGAAAAAAGCCCTGAATATCGTTTAAGACACATTAATTGATTGCTTGGTGTAAAGCTATTTAGCTTCTTCTCTCTTCATATGCTGTTACAGTATTTATACACAGAGCCCTCAAAATTATTGGATATGATGTATGTGGGACTACTGCATGCCAAAATCTCTCTGAGCTTAAGTCACTACTTCCATATGCCATATTCCAAACTGAAACTACCCCAATCTTAATTTCAAGAAATATTCTCTCACTAAAATATATCCAATCCAGCACCACAAGACAGAAAATCTCACCTCTACTAGATCTTCTTATTCTCCCAACAGAACTTACACTTAATATCCAAAAACAATATTCCAAGAATCATCCTGGCTCTGAAAACAACAAACACTGGTATCTATGTAGATGATTGATTTTAATGATACATGTTTATTTACAATAAATAAACTTCAGTAACGTCCATGAAGTAACACAAGAGAGACGAGGTACGTCGTCTACCGGGGATCCATCAGTCCAATCAATCATCCACACACGGTTCCCGCTCTCCCGCTTAGTGCTGCTTTCGTCTGAAGGAACAGCCTGTAAACAAAACAAGACAACACTAATGGAATGATTCTAAAAGATCTAAACTGTCAAAAGACCTTTAAGTTAGTGCCAAGGGGTATTTGGGAAGGGTAAGGACACACCCAATGGAGTAATTTTTATACAGGTTGAAGAAACTAATTCAAATCAATTTTCATTTTGCTAAATTGTGTCAAATATTTTCCAATAACTGAACTTTATGAATTAAAGGGAAGAATACGACAGCTCTGCGAATCCTTTGAACTAGAAAAGGAGTAAGATTCCTAAAATTATCACCCCTGAATTTGTGATTGTAAAATGCAAAGAAATGTTCTGGGTTTTTTTTACTAGTCTTGCACTAATATTCACCCACTATTCAGTGTTGAATTTTACAACCCTGCTGGACTCCAACTGTCAAAACCTTGTTTTTAATCTTTATTTAAGTGAAAACTGTAAAAGTTTAAAGAAAAAATTAGATGGTGAGGGTGCCCAAATGGTGTCTAATTAGGAAATTCCTGGTATGGTATCAAAGAACTGTTGAAGAAGTGAAAAAAGCAAATATGGGAGGAACTGTTTGATCTCCAGTCTTTGGCTCATACAGACTTCCAGGTGAAAGAGAACAGCGATGGGGTTGTTGTTGTTCTTACTACGATTCTGAAAATTGGAGTGCTTGAAAAAGATTTGCCTAAAAGTTTAGAGTCCTCCTATAGAATCGTGTAGGAAAACTGAAGTCCACTTTAAAAGCCATCTTCTTATATAGCCCCTTCCTCTGTGACTCCAAATTTAGAGTGAGAAGTCTGCAAGAGGACATATTCAGGTGGTGAAAGCGAAACTATGCTACGTGCATATAAATATATAAGCACTTAGCATAGTTTCGCTCTCACCTGACGTTATATCATTGAACGGTGTCATATCAGACGATAAGCAGGATACCATACAAAGTCACACTGACACTGGGTCAGCCAGTCCCGGAACTATCTTATGAGTTGAGCACTATTTCATTTTGAAATACTTCAGTAAGTTGCAACTGGGGATCGAACCCATGACCTTCCAGTTGGGCCCTCATACACACTCTAACCAGTAGATGTAATGATTAAAGCGCAAGGAGGGGGGGGGGCATATATTTAAAAGAAACTGACCTTCTGTTAATCGAGCCTTCCCTCCGGTTGGCTGACACAGAACAGTGCTGCACCCTACACACAGTACTACCGTCTGTGCATGACTGAAAACTGTGGTGATTTTGTAACAGCCTGAAATACAAACATTAGTGTTGTCCTTAACAATTGCAGTCTTCAAAAACTTCTCTTTTTTTTTAAATACTCTATGAAATTACACCAAAACTTTCAATTCATAAATTTTGATATTCTGGAAACTAATTTCTTCAAATGCAAGAAAACTTCTTTAAATTTCATACTTTTTTAATCTACACAAAAACTATGTATAGAAATTGCTACTAACAGCTTCATAAATACAATCATTTGGGTATCCCATATTTTACTTTTATTACTATTTCAGTGTTTGATTACCTTTTATCTATATTATTAATGTGCAGCACTCTTTTTGATCCTCAGCAATTTATCAAACGACGTCTCCAGGGGAGACTCTACCAGTGCTAACACCTACCTGGACATTTGACATCCATGAAGTAACTGTTAGGACTCTGTACCAGTCTCTTCAGTTTACATTTGTTCTTCTCATCCTCAAGGCTGGGATGCAATAAGTCTCGTGCGAGCTGAAATCAATTGCGTAAGAACAAGTGAAAATTGTCACTAGTAATAGATTTATTTTGGTACATTTATCAGTCACCCTGTCTCACACTTCAAAATTTGAGACAGTAAAAACCTAAAATGAAGAGAATCAAAAGAAACTTTCAGATTCTTCACTCGCCCTATACCAATTTTCAATGACCAGGGGGAGTGGGCGAGTGGAATTTTACATCTGTTCCCAAATACCCCAAAATGGAAATATTCACCCCTAATTACCCCTTTCAGTGCCACGAGAGGATACAAAATTTCAAGTAAAGCATGATTTCCATGTAACATTTTCAATGATAAAAACTGTTTTTTTAAAAGTACTGATTATTAAGATGTTTTTCCTTATTTCAAACAGACCTATTAAGTTTAATTGGTCCTTGCTTCAAATTACGTTCTTTTTAATTCAGAATTAACTCATGACGATGTATAAGGCTAAGCGCAGAATAGCTGGTGCATACAAAAACTTTATGGAAAACAATGAACTCTTTATATACAGAAAGTCCCAATTTTGAAATATTTGCTAAACTGAGGGTCAAAATGGACATTAGGAATTAGCGTATTTAAAAGTTTATATTTACAACAGTTGACCCAAACCCCGAACAACCCTAACTGGACATAGTATGTGAATGTTCAGTTGACTAAGTACTAAAAAAAAAAAACAAAAAAAAAAAAACGGTGCGTTACAGGGGTTTCAATAATAACTAAAATCAGGAATGTTTTAAAATTCCAAGTCCTAATTTCAAGAATATTCATGAATTCTGCATGTTGATTTTTTTGTGGTACATTTTCAACTGACAATTATTTTGAGGATCTTAGTACGTAAATAGCAGGGATCCTAAAATTTTGGAATCTCAACCGGTCGACGGCAAAATCCCCCCCTCCCCCCCTTACAACAATTCCGTTCCGTACCCCCCCCCCCCCGAAAAAAAAATAACATTGATATTTTCAATCAACATACCCTGAATCATTTGCAGTGTGAAAATAGATCTTTTATTATATTTCAGCATCCTGTTGGCATAATAAGGTATTTTTCTGCAATATTTACCTCTACGAAATCGAAAGTTTGTTTACCGGAAGTGCATGTATATGACGGTCTGTATATGACTCTAACGAATCAATAAATTGTTGGAAGCAGTCGTTTTGGTTACTAAGGAGATCAAACATTTTGATTAGCCTTTGATATTGTCATTAATTACCGCATTTAAAAGTCGACCGGTTACAGTTTGCAAACAAGCAATGGTCCATTATTACGGCATAGATAATTACACGGCACCGTCCAAATAACCGCTAATTACAAACCGTCAATCCATTCATCTTAACTGCCCAATAATGACCTAGACGGGTGTCCCTGCCTGACCCCCACTGACACCTGCCCCGAGGGCACACCGGAAATTCAAGAAGTAGGTCAATTGGTGTGTAAGAGAGACTATTATGAACCGTTTGGACCGATTTTGAAAGTTTTAGACGAGGATTATGGATTTTTTTTCGACCGATTTTTTTGGTACTTTTTGAAATCTGAACCGGTCGATTGAGATCAAAATCGGTCAAAACCGGTAAAAAATCGGTTTTTAGGATCCTTGGTAAATAGTGAATATTCAATAACAATAAATATAATTTCATATAAAATCCTCTAATTAAATATAAAATCGTTAAGATCCAGTTAATTTTGCCCTTAACTAATATTTGTGTGCATTTGTCTTTCATATTCATTAACTAGCAGTGAGATAGCTTAGTGGCTTGGATTTAAAAAAAATATCATTATGATCATAATCTACTATACAAACATTTTACTTACATAAGAAAACTTAAATTTTTTTCATTTCTCATAGAGTACACTCAAGATTATTATAAAAAAAAATCCTTAAAGAGTTGCATAAATTTAAATACTCCGTTTTTAATTCCCTTGTGTTCTCGTATTTCAAAAATGACAGTTAATCTGCTTGAACTGAGGAATTTAGAAATACAACCTATTTTTTAATTATTTTATGTTAAATGCTGGATAGGTATGCATCAATTTTGCATTCAACTTCTTAGCTGTCAACCAAAATTAAATGTATTTTTTCCAGAAGTAAAATAGGCAACTTCACAAATGTGAAAGTTCGCCAATATGGCAGTTAATTAGCTGGCTTTTAATGCAAAAATGAAAAAAATATATAATGAGAAAAAGGGGAGTTTTTTTTTTTTGAGTATGTTTTATTTTATTCCTTTGTCATCTAGCAAGAAAGGTATGATGTCAATTTTTATTCCAATGTCTGAATTTGTTACAGTTGAGAAATTTTCTCTTTTTTTTTCATTACTATTTCCTTGATTTCACAGCATTTGACACTGCAGTCTGAAATCTCAAATTTCAAGCAATTTAGACCTGATAAATTTTTGATAAATACATAAATGCCTATTTTGTTACGCTATTGTAGATTATGGTAGGAATGACAGAGGACAAATGACAGTCTGGTACCAACCCTGTTTTTAGATCTGTCAATCAGTGAAAGTCGGCAGAGTAATTGTTATTCCATTTGCATATATGGCACCCACACATATACTTATTACAGTCATGTACTACTAAGTACAACACAGGAAACTTTTGACAGGAGATTATGAAAATGTCTGGTCTCATAAACAGTCGCAAACGCGCATGGTCAAATTCTGTGACACAGGTCTGTCCGCCCTGGATTTATTCATCAAGATTATGAAAACATCATTGAATATTAAATTCCTAAATTTCATTTTCTTATGTAAACTAAATTTATACACTTCAGGTTAAACAGACTGCAGGTCAGATCAATATCCATTCTGACACGTATTAATGCGGATCATCTTGGCATACAAAAAAAAAATTAATTTCTCATAATCTGCCCTGGTGGTATTCATCGTCATAAAGTTTTCCTACTCCTAGTTTCTCCTGGTGCAAATATCTCCCCAGAAACTTTAGAGATAGCTTCAGTTTTTATAAACTGGCAATAACAAAATATTATAATTCTGGTAGAGTATTAGTAGATGAAGTTCATTTACACATCCTACTCCAATCTTTCATCTGATTGTCATTGCATAAATAACATGCCTATTTGCTCAAATATCCAGTAGATTAGCAAATCTCCAATCAAATGTCAGTATGACTGAGCTCTCAAAAACACCAAAACTTGGCAATTCCAGCACAGTTCACAAAAACAGCAAATACATTTTTACAGAATATATCTTGTATTTATCAGAATTTCCTTCATTGAAAAGCCACTTTATTCTCCTCGGCCGGTAACGATGGGATACACAAACGATAAAATCGTTACGAAATATTCCGAGACCATGAACGGGTGTACCGTCTCTACAAAAGTGCGTAGAATAGGCTGGCCTACGTTTAAACTGATCATTTTTTCATGTTGAACAATTCGTAACACATTCATGCACTCATTTTTATCGTTTTAAAAACCCATCCATTCTTTAAGACGTAAAATATTTGCAATTTTTCGCTCTATACTCACAGGCATGTTTACAGTTTTCGTGAACTCTGTAGAAAAGGAAGTTGCAAGGGGTTTACACGTGCTAGCTCAATGGAGATTTTAGTCGGGTTCGCCTTTTATTGGTATGAATGTGTATGCCGTTTGGTCTAAAATTAGACCGTGAATCGGAGACGAAATTGCACAATCAAGAGCAAGTCCAATAATTGCACCAGCGAGAGAAACTATCCACAAGGGAAATAATTACATTGCATTTTTTTTTAAAACAAAATAAACTTGGCTGCCTTCCAATATCAGGAGTATACAATGGGAATGCGATATGTGTATAATAGTAACTCAATAGATAAAAAGTCGTTGTCACTTGACCCATCAAGGTTTCTGTATACACACCATAACATGAACAGACCCTGGATCCAGGTTTTTTTTGTTTTTTTGTTTTTTATCTATGTACGTCTAGAGAGTCTTTGTATGCATACAATATATCTTAAATACTTAAATAGGTCAGAGAAAATGTAGATCAGACATATTGCTCGTATATACACGTGTGTTGACTTATCATTCTACTAGATGTAATTAATGCATTGACTGTCGTGTTACATACGTAAACACACACATGTATACACGAGGAAAATGTGATATCATGCTATGTTTGGGTAGGTCGGGACTGTATATGTACGGGTATATAAGTCCCTGGGTAGATTCATTTGACACGAACATCACGTGCGGTAATATAATATTGTATATAGCGTAATTGGCCACGTGCACACCCCTGCAGCATATACCTACCTAAACGTAGTAGAAAAGATATGGCCATCTAGCAGACATTACGAAAGGACCACCGATGTTTTTTTTTTTTTTTTTTTGGAATATAGACATATCATACAGAGATAGGAAACTCCTGTAAAAGCCAGTGGAAAATATTGTTTAGGCACACAGCAGATCATTGAATTTTGCAAACTTTAAAAAAATGTATAGAAAAATCACAGAGGAAAATGTAACTATCAGCTAGGCGAGTACGTAGCTGCATTTACGCCAAAAAGCCCGTGCTTGCACATTATTTTCCCGATTTTACTTTCTAGGATTTCAATACCCCCCCACCCCCCACCCCCTTATCGAACTTGCCGCACAATTCCCAATGCGGGCTTGCAACTTGTTTTTCGCCTGCACCAGAAACAAGAAATATCTTTAAAAAAGATATTCGGCGTAGGATGAAAGAAAAACGAGATTTTCATTCATGCATAAATATACTTTAATTAAGAAACTTATAAATGGAAATATATGCAAAACACATTTCAAAGACTCTAATGTTATGATAGGTTATAAAAGCATTGTTGTAAATAATTGTAAAAAAAACATGTCTAATTTTGGTAGTGAACAATGATGAATGGCAATGTTTTTAACAAGGTTTATTTTGCAAATAAGAAAATAGTCCACGAGATGTGTACAACAACAGGAATGTAGCAAAAAAAAGTACAATTTTAAAATAATGTCTATATATATTCAAAACAAAATGTACAGTAAAGAATGACTAGACTATTATACAAAAGACACGACTGACCATTATCGTAAACAGGCTTACCTGCACCATAAAAAATTGTAAAATGATTAAAATCAGAATATGAAATGATTTGATATAACAAATATTTCAGAGTACCTCCAAATGTTCTTATTTAAAAGCAGTGTAATGTTATAAATTATCCTATGAACTATAAAAAAATCTATGATAATCCGCTGCATAAAACCTAATTTAGTTCCAGGCTGATCATGTAATGAGCAGTTATCTGCTCGTTGTAGTTAGGACATACAATTTTTTCTTCACCTTTATTTTATTTCTTACTGACAAAAGCTTGTTCAGGTCTGATTTTATCAGTTGTAAACTGTATCAAAATAGTTTATATAGGCATATACATTAATGATCAGCACCTTAAAGCATAGATTCATTGATAAAGGAAGTTACAATAAACAAGATAGCCATGATGGCCCTGAATGACTCGCCTGGGTATCAAGGCTACAATTTTATTTTCATTTTTTTTTAATATAAAAAATAGACAATAATTCTAGTATAACTTAAAAATATTTTACCCCTGATGCAGTGGTGCTAAATTTTATCACCTGAAGTACATGGTTTCATCAATAAACTAAATACCTAAGATCTAGACGACATAGTTTCAAAAAAGCAGAATGTGAATGTTTATCAAATATTATTCTTCCAGTTTTCTAGAACATTCCGAGGAAAAGCGCGCGAAAGACCGACGCACAACAAATTTAGTACGCTCTAGAAATAGTTCAGTATTTTTTCTATGAAATATACTTATTTATAGACGGTAATACAAAAAATTATATCTGTAAATAGGCTTGTTTGATATTTGTTCATATCATTATTGCATATGACAATTATGATATAAAAGCGTTATAAGTTGCTTTGGTTTTGGCGACTTAATTTTCAATGAGAGCATCTCAGCAGGCTGGACGAATTCAATATATATAGTAATTAAGGGGTTTCATGTCATAACACGGTGGATTCTTTTTTGTTGTTTTAAATCATTTTCACAATGTAGCATTCCTCAATTGATGGAAAAGGATTGTATTTAACTTACTGAAATCACTTTCATGTTTACATCAAAAAGAAAAGTAATAACAACAAGCTGAATGATATATACAAGCTGCACCCCTTATTTACAGTAATTTTATAGTCCATAACGATGCGTTAACCAATAACAGGAGTCCTTTTTATTCAGCTTAGAATTATTTACCGCTGTTAGCGTACATTTGATTGGTTTAAGATGCGAGTTGAAATCGAAATTATACAGCTACGCCGAAAAAAACAAGAAAAAATTTGACGCAAGCGTCAATGAATCGGGCCGAAGAACTATTGTTGGCGTGATTCTCCGTTATTGCAGGAAAATGATGTAATATTCATTTCGCTGCTCTACTGGTACTTGCTTCTCTACTTAACGCAGAAATTGGGAACCAGCATGTAAAAAAGACTGCATTTTTAG
>CM037791.1:21226167-21252773 GCA_021229015.1 Solen grandis
CCTGTAACTTAAAAAATTTAAAAAAATCTTCTTCTCTGAAACCACAAGGCCTAGCCTTTTGATTTTTGGTATGTAGCATGATCTTATGACTGTCTACCAGGATTGTACAAATTATGACCCTGGGGTCAAAATTGGCCCCGCCCCAGGGGTCACTTGATTTCACATAGGCTAATATAGGAAAAACTTGAAAAAATCTTCTTCTCCGAAACCACAAGGCCTAGCCTTTTGATTTTTGGTATGTAGCATCATCTTATGGGCCACTACCAAGATTGTACAAATCATAGCCCTATGGTGATAAATGACCCCGCACCAGGGGTCACTTGTTTTACATAGAGTTATATAGAAAAATCTTAAAAAATCTTCTTCTATGAATCCATAAGGCCTAGAGCTTAGATATTTGGTATGTAGCATCATCTTATGGGCCACTACTAAGATTGTACAAATCATAGCCCTATGGTGATAAATGACCCCGCACCAGGGGTCACTTGATTTACATAGAGTTATATAGCAAAATCTTAAAAAATCTTCTTCCATGAATGCATAAGGCCTAGAGCTTAGATATTTGGTATGAAGCATCATCTTATGGGCCACTACCAAGATTGTACAAATCATAGCCCTATGGTGATAAATGACCCCGCACCAGGGGTCACTTGTTTTACACAGAGTTATATAGGAAAATCTTAAAAAATCTTCTTCTATGAATCCATAAGGCCTAGAGCTAAGATTTTTGGTATGTAGTAGCATCTAATGGTGGGCCACTACCAAGATTGTACAAATCATAGCCCTATGGTGATAAATGACCCCACACCAGGGTCACTTGTTTTACATAGAGTTAAATAGGAAAATCTTAAAAAATCTTCTTCTATGAATCAATAAGGCCTAGAGCTAAGATTTTTGGTATGTAGTAGCATCTAATGGTTCATTACAAAGATTTTCAAAGTCTTGGCCCTACGGTGATAAATGACCCTGCGCCCAAGTCTTCTCTGAAACCATATGGCCCATTGCTTAGGTATTTGGTGTGTAGTATTGTCAGGGGTAAAATGTTTTAGATTAAGTTATATCAGAATCCTTGTCTGTTTAAAAACCTTGACATCAGTTGAAGCAATGGTACTCAGGTGAGCGATTCAGGGCCATCATGGCCCTCTTGTTTTTGGTTTTGCTTTTGCTTTTTTTTTCTATTCAAACTTTTTTAGAATTGTACATGTTAAACTTGAAATGATCTTTAATATCATGCTTGCATATTTTACAACATATCACATCTATAATCGTTTGAAATTTATGCACTGGTAATTGAGTAGTTTACCCCTTAGCTGAAAGGACTTGGGTTCAAACCCCTTTCGAAACATAGCAAGACCATTAAATCGGCAAGGCAATATTGTCTATGCATTGCGTTCAGCAAAGTTGCTTAGTTCCGGGACCGGTAAACCCCCGGTGTCAAAGCAATATGACTGGGCGTGGTGTCATACGACTCGTCTACATGCACGCAACCTTAGCAATACCAGGCCGTCAACTGATTCCTATATTCCTATATTTACCTATATTTTTGAAAACCTATATTTTCCTATATTTTGATTATTTTTAGCTCACATGAGCACAACGTGCTCAATGTGAGCTTTTCTGATCGCCTTTTGTCCGTCGTCCGTGCGTGCGTGCGTCCGGCGTCAACAATTGCTTCAAACAACATCTCCTCCTAAACGGCTTGGCCAATTTGAAAAATATTTTGCAGGAATGTTTCTTGGATGAAGCTCTACTAAAGTTGTATAAATGGTTCTGGTCCATTGCATAATTAGGTCACAGGAGCTAAAAATAGATTTTAAAAATGCCAACTTTGAAAATCTTCTTCTGCAAAACTGCAAGGCCTAGAGCTTAGATATTTGGTATGTAGCATCATCTTATGGGCCACTACCAAGATTGTACAAATCATAGCCCTATGGTGATAAATGACCCCGCACCAGGGGTCACTTGTTTTACATAGAGTTACATAGGAAAATCTTAAAAAATCTTCTTCTATGAATCCATAAGGCCTAGAGCTTAGATATTTGGTATGTAGCATCATCTTATGGGCCACTACCAAGATTGTACAAATCATAGCCCTATGGTGATAAATGACCCCGCACCAGGGGTCACTTGTTTACATAGAGTTACATAGGAAAATCTTAAAAAATCTTCTTCTATGAATCCATAAGGCCTAGAGCTTAGATATTTGGTATGTAGCATCATCTTATGGGCCACTACCAAGATTGTACAAATCATAGCCCTATAATGATAAATGAGCCCGCACCAGGGGTCACTTGTTTTACAAAAGTTATATAGGAAAATCTTAAAAAATCTTCTTCTATGAATGCATAAGGCCTAGAGCTTAGATATTTGGTATGAAGCATCATCTTATGGGCCACTACCAAGATTGTACAAATCATAGCCCTATGGTGATAAATGACCCCGCACCAGGGGTCACTTGTTTTACACAAAGTTATATAGGAAAATCTTAAAAAATCTTCTTCTATGAATCCATAAGGCCCAGAGCTTAGATATTTGGTATGTAGCATCATCTTATGGGCCACTACCAAGATTTTCAAAGTCTTGGCCCTACGGTGATAAATGACCCTGCACCCACGTCTTCTCTGAAACCATATGGCCCATTGCTTAGATATTTGGTGTGTAGTATTGTCAGGGGTAAAATGTTTTAGATTAAGTTATATCAAAATCCTTGTCTGTTTAAAAACCTTGACATCAGTTGAAGCAATGGTACTCAGGTGAGCGATTCAGGGCCATCATGGCCCTCTTGTTTCTATATTTTTGGCCAAAAAAATGTCGCAAATCATAATGAAAGAAAAACTAGATAACTAAAAGTTTGCAGTTGAAAACTGATTTTTAGCTATCAGAGTATCTCCATCTTTGAAAGGTTCAGTGGCTCATCCATTGGGACATCTTTGATGAAGGGTTTTCCAAACTACAAATTGTAAAACAATATCCCAGCCTAGTGAAGATTTTGTAGAAACATTTGCTTTTAGTAAAATTCAAGTTTAATGATAATAGCATGTAAACAATTAAATATATTTTAACATGCGTCGGAGTGAAGACTTTAACTGGAAAAGTCCTATATTTTGTCCAAAAAGTGGCCTTATACTCCTATATTTTCATGATAAAAAAATTCTATATTTTTTCTACATTTTGATCAAAACTTACTCAGTTGACAGCCTGCAATACTGTAATTTATGCGAGTATTTATTTGATATCAAAACATTCGAGTTTAAGATTATTTTAAATCATATCACCTCAAACCGCACATTTGCCTGTCATATGTGTCTTTGTTTTTTTTTAAATCACAAGAGTACAACGTGCAAAAGTTGAGCTATTGTAATCAACATTCGTCCGTCGTTGTGCGTCGTCAGTCGTCCATCGTGCATCGTGCGGCATCAACAATTTTCTTTAAAATACATCTCCTCTGAAACCACTCGTCAGAAATTTATGAAACTTGGATTGAATATTCTCAGGTGGCTTTTCACATAAGTTACTTAAAAAATATGATGACAGATCTGTGCAGAGCTCTGGTTGCCGTGCCAACAAACATATTTTTACTTTAACATATTTGAATAAAATCTCGTCTGAAACCGTTGGTCAGAATTTTATTTTATTTGGCACAAATGGTCACCTTATAGCTGTCTATCATAATTGTTAAAATAAAGTTGATCCAATAAAAATGAGGCCACTAAGGGTGGTGGTTGTTTCCAAATATACTGACTCAACATAAAAATCAAAACTATTCTTCAGTGAAACTGATGGTTAGAATTTAATTTACTTTAATTCCTCCTTGGGTAAAGTCACTAAATTTAACACTCACTCAGCCACTTACCGCTTTGGTCCGAATCCCGGCAGGGGCATTCGGATTTTTAGCTCACCGGAGCAAAGTTCAGGGTGAGCTTTTGTGATCACTTGATTGTCCGTCGTGTGTCAACAATTTCAACAATCTTCTCCTCTGAAACTACCAGACGGATTTTCATCAACTTTTGCCAAAATGATACTTGTGATAGCCTAAGGCAAATTTCTATTTTTTTTTAAATTCGATGAAAAACTTTGGTTGCCATGGCAACCAGAAGACAAAATCTTTAAAATGCCTTTTCTCAGAAATATATAGACCTACAGGTTTGATATTTGGTACATAGCATCAGTTCATGTTGCCTCAATATCAGTGCAAAATGTGTGCCCCTGGGGTCACAATGGGCCACGCTCAAGGACCACGCCCGGATTTTAGTATAGAACTATTTAGGGAATTCTTGAAAAATCTTTTATGTTGAAACCACTCCATTGATTTTCGCCAAATTTCACTAAAATGATACTAATGATGTAAGCCTGAGGCTAATATCTATTTTTTATTGAATTTCATGAAGAACTTTGGTTGCCATGGCAACCAGAAAGCATAACTCCAAAATGCGTTTTTTCAGAAACATACAGACCACAGATTTGATACATAGCATCAGCTTCTGGTGTCTAAACACTATCAATAAATATATGCATCCGTGTTTACATGAAGACACTCCCGGGACCACACCCAGACTTTGTATGGAACTATATAAGGAAAAAAATCATTACTTCTGAAACCATTGGTTGGATCATGAAGAACTTTTGTTGCCATGGCAACCAGAATTCATAACTATAAAATTCATTATCTTAGAAACATACAGACCTACATATTTGATATTTGGTATATAGTACCCTCTCATGGTTCCAGCCTTTCTACAACAAACCATATTCAATTAAGCGATTTAGGGCCATCTTGTCATGTGAGGAAGCCTTCCAGCGGGCTTGCGGTAGGTCGGTGGTTCTACCCAGATGCCTCGTTGCATTCGAGGTCTTCCTCCACCTGTAATTAGTTGAACGTCACTATATGACAGAAATACTGTCGAAGCGACAGTAAACTCAAATAAGCAAGTCAAGTCTCCTCAAATCATGAAATGTGTGTTTATTTTCACGATGTTTATAGATATACTTAATCATTAAACACGTACTGCCTGTTGCATATTGTAAGGACAGTCATAGGACTTACTAAGAATGATCTGTTTCTAGGGATTTCAAATATTCATAAAAAAATGATTATAAGAACAGATAAAATTAATTTAAAAAAAGTTATAAATGTGTACAATTGAAAACGCATTTTTTACACGAAAACAAAATTCGAAGGATAAAACTAACCTCACAACTGAAAATATTGAAAAATGCTGAATCGGGAGCGGGAGTACCAAAGTCGTAAAAAATTGTATTGTTATAGCCCCCTAGCTTGGCGCTCAGCATATAAGGGTAGTTGCAGGACTGATTGGCCCGGTGTCAGGATAATGTGACTGGGTGTGATATCATGCCACATGTCTAGGGCGTGATACTGCAGTGTGGCAGCTCAATATCTATCTCAAGTAGACGTCGTCTCCAAATGACTGAAATACTGTTGGTGGGATGTTAACCCATCAAACAAACAAAATGTTGAAATGTGTACGAATATAATCGTTAAGTGTTCTCACTTTTTCATAGCGTGCATATTACAAGGGAAAAAACTCCGATTGGATATTTCAAAAAGAGTAAGATTTGTCTTTCTTTAATTGTTTTTCCTTTTCTTTCATGCAGGTGTAACATCATGGCGACAAGTCCAGAATCGATAGAATCGGGATCGGATGATTACGTTCCGCACTTCTGTGGCCCCTGTCAATATCTGGGTTCAGATGAGAGAGCCATGTCGTATTGTGGGCAGTGTAATGAGTATATGTGTCAGGCTTGTGAGAAGGCACACAGGGGCGCCAAGGCAACACGGAAACATGCTATCATTACTGGTAAGAAACTCTCATCGACATTCAAGCCGAGTATTTTCCTACCAATTGCCAATTGTGATGATCACAAGAATAATTTAATCAACGGGTTTTGCGAGAGTCACAAAACACTGACATGTGACGTGTGTTCAGTAACCACACACAGGAAATGTTCAAGGACGTCGCTACACGATAAAAGCAGTAAGATGAGAGAAAGTCAGCTGGGTAAAATGGTAACGAGAATGAAAGAAATCAAACAGAAAGTTGAATCATTACAATCATCCAGAGAAAAAGATGGAGATTTATTATTTGAACAGTCAAACCAGTCAATCAAAGATGTCCAGAAACTGAGGAGAAAAATTAATGAAAAATTTGATGATATTGAGAAAAAGGCTCTCAGTGCAATTGAAGACGCTAAAAAGGCCAGGGAATCAGATTTGAAGGATCACGTGACTACATGTGAAAATATTCTAAAGCAAGTTGACGAAAATATCAAGGAAATACAAGACTGTCAGGCCTCATTGAATAAAGAAATTATGTTTATCGGACTGACAAAATCATCTGGTAAAGTCGAGGAAATGGAGAAGATTGTAAGAGAAGTAGAGTCCGAAGCAACCATATCATGTCACCTGACTTTCCAACCCAACAAAGTAATAGAGAATCTCTTACGGCAGGTGACTGAGCTCGGTCACGTGATTACCACCTTTCAAAGCACTGATGTATCCAGCGGAGAGAATATACTTGAAATGACAGTTTCTAGTAAACAAGACATCAACATTAACACAGATTGGATATCTGGTTCAACATTTCTCCCCAGTGGTGATCTTGTTTTATGTGACCCTCGTAACAAGAAGTTACATCTGTATAGCCCCACCTTCATCTCTAAGGAGAAAGTAGATCTACCATCAAAACCACGTGACGTCTGTACAGTAGCCGATACAGAGGTTGTCGTCACGTTACCAGGGCAACAGAAGATTCAGTTTGTCTCTGTACAGCCGGGACTGAGACTCGGAAAATCATTGAGAGTAGACAGGAAATGTTGGGGTATAGACTGTCATGGCGGCATGATGTACGTCACGTGTCACGACCCGGGTAATGGAGAAGTACTGGTGATGACGATGGATGGACAGATACAGAGGAGACTCGGGCTGGTACAAGGACAGTACATGTTTACATGCCCATACTATGTACGTGTAAGTCGCAACAGTGACCGTGTTTATGTATCTGACTGGAACACCAAGACCGTAACATGTCTGACACAACATGGTGATTTGATATACAAGTATACACACAAGGATTTATCTTGTCCTGTAGACATTCACGTAGACAGTCAGGACAACATACTTGTAAGTGGGTATTGGTATAACAACATTCATCGTGTAGATAAGCTCGGTACTCACCACTCCATACTGGTCAGTCTTAGTGATGGGGTAATACAGCCGTACTGTCTCTCATACCGGGACACTGATGGGGCGTTGTTTGTAGGAATGTGTAGTAAACCTGCTGGTAAGGTGTTCTGGCTGAAGAAGTAATGAAGAAGTAATATGTCGACTGTTTTATCAGGATTAATATCACCATGACAACCTTGAAGTATTGTTTCAAATATATCAAGTCAGACACTCTTATTACATGGTGCGAGTATTTGAGAGTCAGGCCGAAACTCGAACCGGGAACCTCTATGGTTTTCACCAAACAAGGAATTTATCTGCTTAACATACATTCCACTCCATATTTAAGATTGTAAGATAATTTACATGTATATTGATTGGTTTGGTTGCAGCAAATCGTGTCTCATGTTTTCCACGTGATCTTCGTGTCTGTATTTGTCGGTAAAATCTATTTTTAGCTCAACTCGACTCGAGTTTACACAATTACTCCGTACAAAACATTCATGTATTTTCTGAACATGATGATAAACTTGGGTGCTCGTTTTCCTATTTAATAGCTTATTTCAGTTTTCAAAACTTCAACTGTTTATATACGTGAATATATATCGTTATTTTTACTTTTTATTTTCACATATTATATCTAGCAAAATGTGCTGAAATCGAAAATGGAAAAATATAATAAGTCACCGACCTCGTTTTTATGATACGTTCGTATATCGATGGTTAACATCTTTAACAAATGGCTAACATAAACATCTCTCTTTGAAAAGAAATAAAAAAAAAAAATAATGCTATGAGATAAGTTATGATTGATCAAATTATCAGATTAAGTGGTTCAAATATCCGCCGGTACTTCGTTTTTTGTCATATATGTGAGGAAAAAAAAAGTAGCTTAATTTTCTTGTTTTTCATATAAGTATTCTATAAAGGTTCCTTGATCAGAAACATTAAAGTTTAAAAAGTCTTTTCTTTTGGGGTTTGGGTGTTCTCTCTTTCTTGACGAACTGAGCAATAATTATCTATTTGTGATTTATTTTTGTCGTAAATTGACTGACTGATTTTACATTCTTTTAATCATTTTATATTTTAATTTGTTCAGTAATTCAATAATCACATTATAGTTTAAAAAGTCTTTTGAATGCTATATTGCGGAATAATTCACGGTGTTAAGTTCAGATGCGCAGTAATCTATTATCACATTGGCCGGAGTCGTGGGTTCAATCTCCGGTCAGGACCATCGTTAAAATGGTTCTGGTATGTCTTCTTTGCCTGGTGTTCAGTATCAGGGTAGTTCCAGGACTGGTTGTCAAGGTGATGAGATAATGTTACTGAGCGTACTGCTGTCAGATCCATTGTATCTGGAGTCAGCGTTATAAGTATTTCAATAGATAATTTTATAATCTTAGAAAATACAGTATATATAATGCGTGTCATTACTTATTTTATTATTCAGTATACTTTTAAATCATTCTTGCTCATGGTTGATTTATTTTCGTCGTTTTCCTGATTTTTTATCCGAAAATATTTCCCCTAGGAAACTGGTTCATTAATCAATCACAATGTTTTCTTGAACACGAATCCATTTATAACCATCAATGCACCAGCTGTATTGCCGGTTATACAGATTCCTCGAAATTAAGTGTCAACGAAAAATAATGATTTTATAGAAACCATGATCAGATCTACCTGTGCAAACATAATTCTAGATAGCGCAATGACAGATCCGTTCATGTCCGTTAATTATTTTTACCAAAATAATTCGCTAAGCGTCCTTTATGATAAATGCATGAACATTTACTCAATAGGGAAATATAAACACAAATAACGACATTCACAGGTTATATGTGTTAAAATGTCCATTTTTTTCTTTTTTCTTTTTTGTGTACTTTCTCTTGTATATGCTTACATACATTTGCATATATAAAGTGTAAATATCCTAAAATCTTCATATGCATTTTTTATTGTATTTGTATGGACTTCTTTAATTTAAAATGATTGTATCGTTTATGACAATAAGATTTTCTGAATTATGTCCAGTGAAACCTGTGAACAAAGGTCACTTGCCACAACTGACACATGGTCTTTACTTGGAGGTGGCTAATATTCAATGGCTAAATTCTCGGTCACTGGCATCTTTTCACCGTTGGGCTCTTATTCAGAGGCAAAATTCCTTATAACTTGGAAATCTCTCGCTGGCCTTTGTTCACCATTGGGCCGTTATTCGGAGGTAAAATGCCTTATTTTTTGGAATCCTATCGCTGGCTTTTGTTCACCATTAGACCGTTATTCAGAGATAAAATGACTTAAAACTTTGAATATATTCGCTGGCCTCTGTTCACCATTGTCCGTTAATTAGAGGTAAAAGCCTCATATCTTGGAATCCACTCGCTTCAGAGGTAAAATTCCTTATAACTTGGAATCCTCTCGCTGGCCTTTCTTCACCATTGGGCCGTTATACAGAGGTAAAATGACTTAAAACTTTGAATCCTTTCGCTGGTCTTTGTTCACGATTGGTCCGTTATTCAGAGGTAAAATTCCTTATAACTTGGAATCCTTTCGCTGGCCTTTGTTCACCATTTTTTAACTTGGAATCCTCTGGATCAGCCATTGGGCCGTTATTCAGAGGAAACAATCTATTCAGTCATGGGAATTCTCTCCCCCCCCCCCCACACACACACATTTCGATGTCTTCTTTTCACAGTCGATCTGTTTCCAGAATCATTGACCTTTATACAGTGGTTGTATGTTTTAGATGTTATGTTTATTTCTAAAATTATTGTGTTTGGAATCCGGTCACTGGCCTTTGTACAGAGGTTGGCTATTTCAGATGTTAAAATCACTAAAATCGTCGGTGGGAACCAGGTCACTGGCCTTTGTACATGTAGGCTGTATCCAGAGGTGTAGGGGATAATGACTTGATTTTGTCATATGTTCGTAAAAGAATTTGTACAGATTTTATCACACAGATATTAAATATGTTTCTTCATTTTGATTAAATTCTTATCCATACATTTATGAAGTAATTATCTCTTAATTAACATTTCCAGACGCTTTAAAGCAGCTCGTTCACAGATGATCGGTAGAATTAAGACATAAAATAAATAACTACTCTCCTTGTTGAGGTTAGAAAGTATTTGTTTCCTGATCGGTAGAATTAAATAAAAAATAACTAGTTTCTGTTCATGACAGTGTAGGTCATATTGTACAGGAAAAGGCTATTTTCATAAACGCAAGTCGGTCAAAATTAGTTTACGGTATACCTGAAGCAGATGCTTGTGGTACCACGTGACACTTTCTGCAATATGGCTTCTTCACCAGTTCAGGGTAGTGATTGCGTAAATTCGCCCTATAACGTTAGCGCATGCGCGAATGTTTATAACAACAGGCAAGTGATGGTAATTGAAAAAAGAAAATCTAAATACAGGTTTTATCATTTTAAATATAGTTCCAATACCCTCTGTGACGGTAAACCCTGTGATGGGGAAACCATCCATTTTTTACGACCATTGATGGTTGCATTTGGTGACCATGCGTCTGTTGATGTGTATTGATAGACGTAATACACATTGTAAAATATAATTTTCCGTCAGTGACCATCTGTGAAGGAGCTGTTTTAATTGTATTAATTTGTACTTTGTAGAATCAATATACGCCTTCTTTTGCCTACTGTAATATGATTTATGCTTATGTAAATATAGAAACAGTTGATTCAGTATCTATGTAATATATTTCTTCGATGGTTGGGTGAATTCCAGTTTCAACAGTCAATAACATTTGTATATAAACTCTTTCAACAATGACAAAATAAGTATCAATGTCAATATGCATAAACAAGTGATTTTGTGTAATTATAAACATTTTACCTATATCTCGTTTGCTTATTATATCGCTCGCTAAAGAATCACCATAACTTTCGCGTTCGAATGTAAATTCTGCCCTGAACTATTTTGCCCTGAAAGTTTCTATTTGGCACACAAGCTGGTATGTAAACGGAATAACTCGACTTAACTGAAGGTTTAAGTATCAACGGTAAAGATGGAGACAAGTGGCGTAATGTCACACCTTATCACATTATCCAGATGCGTGGCATGATATCACACCCACTCCTATTATACAGACACGTGGCATGATATCACACCCAATCACATTATACAGACACGTGGCATGATATCACACCCAATCACATTATCCAGACACGTGGCATGATATCACACCCAATCACATTATCCAGACACGTGGCATGATATCACACCCAATCACATTATCCAGAAGGGCATGACCTGTGGCATGATGTCACACCCAATCACATTATCCAGACACGTGGGCAACCAGTCCTGGATTACGGTAACGGTAATGACTATATATATTAATTGTTCTGCTTTGTGCATATATACATACACGATCACATGACTGAAAGGACACAGTGGTTACTCACTATACAAGACGCGAAATAAAAGAAAGAAAACAAGGAGGTAATGAGAGGATTGTACGTTCGTTCCCTGGTCCCTGGTCGCGTTACAAACGTTTATTTTACGTCGATTCAGAAACAAGTTGACTTCATACAATTTAAACTTTGCCGCTAATGTATGAGTAAACAGGAAGCCTTGATCAGACAGATCCTGGAAGTTAATATCTAATCTGGGGTTTGCCAAGGCCTCAAAATGCCTCTGTATGATGTAATTTTTAATTTTTTTAGTGTGCGCTGATTGGGAAACAAGTTCTGATATAAATAATACTAATTACTCTCGACAGTTCCTGTGTTGGACCAGTACTAAGCTCCCTGGAAGTCCAAGAAAAATCCTTGCCACAAATGGGGTTCGAACCCATAACCTTCGGATCCGCAGTCGGGTATGTCACAACTGCCACACGGCGTTCCATTTAAAGTTGTCAGTGATGGTTCCGGCAAATTTGATAACTTCCGGGATTTATTGTCCGACATTAGGATAATGGCACAGAAAATGGTATCATGTCATTCGACTTCTGTGTTATTTTGACAGCGCGGTTGTATACATGATATATTGAATATGGATCATAGACCACAAGCAACGGATAATGACAATATATATATGCCCGCTTTCTGTAATCCAGTGCATAAATAAAGTGAGTGATACGCAGCTTTCCGAATTATAACGTGCCTCGAGAGTTAACGAGAGCGCGCGCACCTCTCAACGGGAAGCTGACATTTCGATAAATGATTAAGCCGGTAAATTTCAGCTACAATGAGTTTAAATGAAAGAACGAAGAGATCGGATGCTTAATCAGAGTATTTGTTAAGTTTGATTATAAGTAAGAGAGGAAAGGAAGAAAAATGTTACTTGTCCGGTATGACTCAGCGCGGGCATGAGAAAGATGATAGCCTCAAGTACGTGCAGGGTTAACCCGTAAGGTCTTCTTGTTCTTTTAAAAATTGACTAGTGTTATTAACACGCATATTCAACGGCAGAAATGTAGAATTATTGATTCCTTAGATTACGTCTCATCGTGCGGCCGATCAACCCCACTGACGTCTGTTTATGTCAAAAGCAATCGAATAAATTAATGATTAAACTAATAAACCATATCGGTACTAGATTAATTCAATATTTATTGGGACTTTTCGAAAATATATATCAAATTCAAAATGAACGTTTTGATTTTCAAACTCGTTCCAGATCTCGCACAACACGCGATTTCAGAAAAACGATACGGCCAAAAAAAAAAAAAAAATGCTGCGCATCTGTTATTATAGGTCTACATGGCAAATCACAATGTTCAGTTAATATAAGATAAGAACACTCGCCCTGGCAGCGGGAGCCCATGGGTTCGATCCCCGGTAGCTACATATTTAAGTTGCTTAAATGATATGTATCGATATCCCTGCTTTTCACTCCACGTATTCAATTTTCAAGACGTATGCGACCGGGTGAGGTGTCATGCCAGTCTACTCATGCCACTTGTCTGTCGTGAATATATCCATCGTCGGATACCCCCGGCTGGGTTTTTTTCCGTTTTACTACATGGCATTATGATCTACAGACCCCTATAGATGATCTATCGATCGGCCGTGTGTAAATGACATGACGATGGACTTAACCACGTGGAGTCTATATATGACGCAATAAGGGACCTTACACGTGTATCCACGTAGGCAATCATAAACGCACAAACGCAGACCAGATAAACATTAATTATATAACCTTGCTTTTGGGGTCTACTAGGCCGAAAAATAAAGTCGCTGCACTTAACTTTCACTGAGCCCTCACCGCGTGGGTTCGAGTCCCGGCAAGGTAATTCGGATTTTCATGTGAGGAAGCCTTCCAGCTGACTTGCGGTAGGTCGGTGGTTCTACCCGAATGCCTCTGTGCATTCGGTGGTTCTACCCGAATGCCTCTGTGCATTCGGGGTCTTCCTCCAACTGTAATTAGCTGGACGTTGCTATATGACTGAACTATCGCAGCGACGTAAAACACCAAAAGATCAATAAACTTTATTTTTGATATATTAAGATTAATCCAATGGATTTTTTCAGCAAATCGTGTGTAATATTTTCCACGTGCTCTTCATGTCGGAATTGGTCAGAGTTACATGTGTATAAGTTATAATAAGATTAATAGGATCTGACATGAATCATTTTTTACCAAACGAGCCCATGAAAATGTTATTAAGCGTGCCACTTATCAGACCTATACTGATTGTAGATCGCGATTATAAAAACAAACAAAACATAAATGAACGGACTGTGAACGAATTATTATTTGTAATCTAACACCAAGTAAACTGAACAATAACGACTACTTGTGTATTTCTCATACAATTCAACATCGTATGAATAAAGTTGCATCAAACACATTTAATCTAGCTGTTCGAGTTCAACACACTAAGCATGTATATAGAATACACGCGCGTGGCGTGGAATAATGTAATTCGGCTGTAAACAGGGGCGTAGCTAGGCCAAAACTGAGTGTACGCACAAATACGCAAGGGAGCCGAATTAAGCCCACCTGCAGGTCCAGGCAGAGCTCTGGTTTGGGCTCAGGGGCCGAAGCCCACGGGAGCTCCTAGGATTTCGTCATTTAATGGTGGTTAAATTATGCAATCTTATGTCAATACAAATAATGTTTCAAAAATTGAAGTTGTATTACAACAGAAAATCACTCGTCAAAATTTGACAATTAAAAAACAGTAAATGTGACGTCGAACTGCCCAAATGTGAATATGCATAATCGTTAAACCATTAAAAATACACAAATTATATCCGACAAAATATAAAATACAAGGAGACTTGGACAGAACAGTTCCTTTTGTTATTCTAAGTTTGAAATAGTAACGGTGGAATAATCTATCACGGTTTCGCGTATTGTTTACACCTTTGAAAAACTGAAAAGCAAGACGTCGTGGTTTCCTGCTTTTAATGTCCATCTTTCGTTCATCAAGTTCAGTCATTCATTCGGTTCCCACGGTACTTCCTCAGTACGTCTTTCCTCGACACATAGGCGAATACAGGAAAAACAATCAGCAACATCAACCATCGTCGTCAAGTGGTATGGTAGGAGTCTTCTGACGCCAAAGAGAGCGTGGCTGCAAGGTCTTCCGGTGCTGCAGGATGAACATCTACAAGTTCCGCGTCCCGCCCCCCACCCCCCGCTGATATTCTCTCATTTCATCGACGTCGATAGAAGACATTGTGGCTCTGAAAAGTTCCGAGCATCTCTCCTCGCTTAAACCATAATTTGGTACCTATTAAATATGTGCACATGTATAGTAGATGTGTGAGCGAAATTATAGTCATGACAGACAATAACAGAAATAAAAGATAAAATTAATACTCATACTAAACAATATTCATTTTCTTATGTAACTCAAATTTTGAGTGGAAAAGACTTCTGTGAACTTTGATCCAATCAATACAATGAAGTTATGACCATGTCATCATGATTGATTTTTAGATTTAATTAATTCAATCAGTGAATACGTATTGGATAGTTAATTACCTGTGCAGGAATCAACCATTGTACTTTGAACCTGTGAGGACCTTTCCCTAGAGATCATGATCGTTTTGGGGGTGGTGGCGTAATGGTATGGGGTGGGAGGGGTAGAAAATCCGACTTATCGTTCTGCGAGGCAACTTAAATGCCCAAGGGTACATTAACAATATTTTAAATGCAGAAGCTATTCCGTTTTTGATAAGAAATGCTCCAGCTGTTTTCCAGCAGGATAATGCCCGTCCCCACACAGCAAGAATTACACGCGCTCACTTAGCAGCAGCAAACGTTAACGTCATGCAATGGCCAACAATGACCTGGATATGAATCCAATAGAGCATATCTGGGACGAGTTTGGCAGAAACGTTCGCCAAAGACATGCTCCACAAAATATCCAATAGCTGACAAATGCATTGATTCATGAATGGATCAATCTTCCCAACAGACTTGTACAACGATACGTCAATTCGATGCGACGACGCGTGGATACACTCATTAGAGCTAGAGGTGCTCACGTCCGATATTGATTTCAATATCAGAACACTTGCACATTATTAAATTGTGACCTAAAGGGTTAAAATTCACCAGAAAAAAATGTCAATGCCATTACATCCAAACTGATAAATTCAATGTTGACCCCTATCATTGAAATTACGTAATTTAACCAACTTTAATCATGACCAATAAAACCAAAATGCATATCTGGGTTGGGAATGGATCATTTTAACATGCCCAAAAGTTGTTGCCATGATGTATTGTCTATTTTCTGAAAAAATGAATAAAACATACACTGTCAGGTTGCTTGCCCGATAGAGGGCATTGAATTTGGTTATCAGGTATTCAGATCTCACGACCAGCCCTAATGTGTTGCGATGTTAACATTAAAATTACGTAAAACATAATCTATGTTTACATAAAAAATACATGTATTCATTATTCTTCACTCCAATAGTAAAACAGGTTGTTGGAGATGTATGCTAAGAAAACTGTTAGTAGTATCACCTACATTATTAACTAATATTAAACTACATATCGGCTATAAAGCAATCAGTGACCATATTCCATTGGTGATCTTACATGACACTAAAATATTTCATTTACAAACCACACAAAAATGTTCAACGGTTAGGAATCGAACCCACGACCCTCGTTGACAATGCCTAAATGGCTGCTGGACCTTCGATGAAATTTTATCGAATATATTTGTTACCTGGCGCTGGAAATTCCAGCCAGGTGATTGTCCAAAATATTTCCGAATGATTTGCGATTTTTTTTCTCTTGATAATTTTCTTTTTTCATTATGGTTTATTAAACACATAATCTCAAACATCGGGTTTCAGCAGGTTTGGATTTATTTTTACTTCCAAAATGCAATCGAATGAAAATAAACATAAACAAGAAATATCTTTAAAAAAGATACTCGGTCGTGGTAACCAGCTTGATGATTAGTGTCTGAATGGATTTGTAATGTAATAGATTTTGTTGTTGGTTTAATAGTTGTGTAAATCCTGTGTCAATACCACGGATCCAAATAATTTGTAAAATCTTAGTACATGTAGATACAATGTACTTACAGCCTAAACATCGGCGCATTAAACTGCGTTTCGCGGGCTACAAAACGAAGCCGGATGTTACGTTTTTGTTAAATATAGGATCTGTCAGGGTCGAACAATCAATTCCGAAATCTATGTGTTTCCTATTTTTGAGCGTTCTACTCTTTCAGTATACCTTAAACAGGTGCAGTGTCTTACTATTCGGGACACATCATTCGCAGGGGAAGAAAACTTCAACTATTAAAAACAAACAGAGATCTAAAGAACTCGTTTCCGCAACTCCTTTCTTTTCTTTTGACTAATTTTACAATGACCAATGGGAATTTAGCAAAGTTTATATTAACCAATGAAAAGCCTGATTTTATTACGCTTCATTACTGTGTGTTTCACAGGAAGTCAGGGTGAAAATAAACGGCCTAACAGCCGAAAAATCATCATCACTTAGTGATTAGACAGAAAAAATTTAGAACGTTGTGAAAAGGAGGGGAATCTAAATAATTTCATAGATGTCGAAATATAGCCCAGAAATGTTGTCCGATGACTAAATGTTATGACATTTTACAGCGTTGCAAGCAACTCCGTTCAAAGATGATGTGGCCAGCTATTGTTGAAACATAGAATGTGAATGACGCTAAAGACGGCAACGACATTGATGTAATTATGATGATGAGTGAATGATGATGATGATGATGATGATGATGACAACGATGGTTGGTGGTGATGATGGTGATTGTTTTTGTGGTATAAGTCTTATTTTTTTATCTGGGTAATATACATTTGAGACTGCAATTGGAAATCTTAAGGTAATTTCATCTAGAGACATCGATCTATGCAATCGTGCTCGAGATGTTGCGATTGAACCTGATAGTACATGTATAATTAAAGCAAAACGTTAAATTTGCATTGGTTTTGTTTAAATTTATCTTTAGCTGGCTTGCGGTAGGTCGGTGGTTCTACGCGGTTGCCTCCGTGCATTCGAGGTCTTCCTCCACCTGTAATTAGCTGGACGTCGCTTTATGACTAAAATACTGTCGAAGCGACGGTAAACTCAAATAGTAAAGTCAAAAATAAAAATTGTTATGGTCAAAGGGAGGTAACAGAGACATCACTACTGTTACGGCTAAAAACAATTATCTCCCATTTATCAGTTACATATTTGAAATACAGTATACTATTTGTTAGTATTTGTAATTCGTTTTCATCAAATGCTCGTTCACTTCCCCTCTTTGATCTTTGATTTCATATTATTTCAACTAGCGTTTTAAATTGACATGTTTAATATTCTAACTTAAAACAAATGCGTGCAGATCTAATGCAATGGTTCGTTTTTTATTCATAAGATAACTAACTCCCTTTTTTCTTTGAAAAGGAAACGAAACAGGAGAAATATTTGCAAACAATTAAATCGACAGGAAACGCTCAAAATTTAAAGGTATATACACTTTGATTATCGTCGGGTAACCCACTGCTGCTGATAACGATGCTCTCCATCGAATGGAGAGTAATGGAACGAATCGACCGTGGGTATCCGACGTTGTACTTTAATATATATATAAATATATATATTGTGTGTGTGTTTAGCAAAAGTATATGAACTAATCATGATTCAATTCTGCTATTAAACTATTACATGTGCAGTGTTGCAAAGTTGTATAGAGGAAAGAATTTATTCATTAAAAATATGTATTCAAAAATGTTCAATTGTCGTTAAAAACAAAAACTTTTATTCAATCCATAGAAAAATGTGTGTTCTAAAAAAGAGAAGTAATAAACTTCATAAAGTATTAGTTTCTTCTAAATTCATAGCGCTCGCGTTTTCTTCTGAAATTGTAACTGAATAAATAGTCTATGCTAACAAACCCTCCGTGTTTTCTTGTATTTAGATTTAACTCATTAATTTTACCCTCGATTGGGAAACAGGTTCTTACAACGTCCCACATTTGGCGCAAAATGTCACAAGGCGAGAAAAATATGCAGCCTGACCGGGACTCGAACCCGGGGCCTTTCACTTACATGGCGAATGCTGAGCTACCCGTCTGAGCTACCCGGCCACATACATATCATTCTCCCCTATTGTGAGTTATCGGTACTGTGACATTATCCCCCTCCACTTTAGAATTCGTCCCTGAATTCTAGGAGTTACAGGGTAAATATAACCATCTGCAGGTGTCTTAAACATACCTAGCACCGATGCCACAGTCCCACGTTGGGCGCCATTTGTAATGGGGTCATGGAGAACAACAACTCTAGGGTTCCCTTTCATACATGTATTAATATAAATCATACTGAATATTGTTAGAGGGCCTGAAAACAAATTATAAAACAATAATGAATACAAATGAATTGGATTCAGGCAATTCAAAATAGCAGACGCGTTGAAAGAAAAATACATCTCAAAAAAATATAGTATCTCAGGATATAGATTCTAGCACTTACCTGCACTAACTAATTAATTAGAACGACACTTCGCCTCTATTCTGGGAAACTACAATAAAGTGGAATACGTTGATCCGGAGTTTGGGAAAGTCTGATACCGAAGTGACAGAACAGAAGGGAAATTCATATTTATATGGTCAGGGACAAAGGATTAAAATCTCACTCAACAATCACCAAAACCATGCACGCTGTACAAACAAAATAGTTGACATAACACAGTTCACAGTGACAGGACATGGTGCACATGAACAGTTCACATGCCACAGATACAAATTCACAACTGACAGGACAGAACAATACAATAACAATGAACAAGCATAGCAATTTAACTCCTTTATAATATACTGATCCCTATCGACGGTTCTTGGGTTGGACCAGTACTTTGTGCCCGGAAAGGCCATAGCTAGCGACCTGGTCATTGTATTATAATCTAACCAGCGTGACTCCTATAGCGGGATGTAATTTACCAGCCAGACATTTAAATCCGGTCTGTAATTTGCCGTAGTAATGCGCCTCCCAGCCCCCACAAGGATTTAGTTGATTGAAAATGTGTATGTATGATGTTAAGAAATATACATAGAATTTTTATCTGACAACGAAAACACAACACATTGCTTACAAAGTACGAAAACGAAAACCAAGTAGGGCTTAGAACACTTGAAAACATTGAGAAACCAATGGTATGTAGAGGGTCTGCCTGTACTAAATGCAGAGATTCTGCCTGTACTAAATGCAGAGGACATGCATGTACGTCAAAAAGTGGTTTGCAGAGAGACCTCCCGTGCACCAACAGAGCCGAAATTAGGGAGTTACTAGTATCAAGAAATATTTATAAATATAGGGCAATTCATCGGTATCCTTTCGAAGAATTTACATAAATTCAAAAAGAATACGTACGATGTTCATATTATGAACGTAACCAAAGCAATAATTCGCTTAAGCATGTAGAAAATGCCGAGATTGTGATCCATGTTGATACATCACTAAACTGTCTGTCCGAGATTCGGATCCAGTCGCTGATAATTGAATGGAAAACACGCATATACACAGCAAATATACTCTACTGTTCCGTGCAATATTAATTTTTTGCAACTCACCTGTTTTAAATAACCACGTGTCTTTTTCATGGCTCTCTGTTCATCGCCCATTTTGTTTATGGCAGGGAAAATCCGTTGCGAACGCAGAGAGCCTGCCGATGTAGTTATGCGCTTAATTTGTTAGTTAATGAATAAAATAAGTATTAAGTTAATATAATTGTGTTTTATACATGCTTTTTTTTTCTGGGTTAAAATAGTTTTGGGCTGTCTCAAACGGATGCTGATAAGTCATTCGGATCATCTTGTAGATTTTTTCCGAGTTATGCCGGGAATTGCCGAGTGGATACGTTTACAGCGATGTGCTTCTAAAGACTACCTGGACTTTGTTTATACTAAGTTAATAACGGGCATGCTTAGCTAAGACAAGTATAGAAAATCGAGAACACAGCGCTATAAACTGAGTAAACTTATAGTGTTCTCCAAATGAAACATGGCAGTTTATTCTGTCTACGTAATACGGTTTTGTTGTTTCATGTTTTATAAACGCCCATGTTCACTGACGACTCTCAGACACCATGGCAATATGAAGAGACTAAGCACGTAGTGCCAATGCGATTCACCTTCATTATGTAAAGGAACACATTACTAATTATATTACTAATTATCAAGTTTAAAATAACCTTTCTTTAAATAAAATTAAAATTTAAAATTTTAGACTTTCTATTTGAAATTTCTACTTTTTACTCATCGTTTCTGAGTCATAAGGAAAATTATTTAAGTTTGTCTGCATTATATAGACGCATTTTTTTTAAATTTTATTTGTATGCTAAGTACGTCTGAGAGCTACGCCGATAAATCTTTCAAAATGGAAACGTGTATGGCTGCATTGCTTGGGCTTCAGGGTATAAAGGAACCACTAGTGGACCTGGCCTGCTTTCAACGAACCATCGCTGTTCAAGATTTTCCTTAACTATAGATCACAAGAAATTCACGACCGACCGTTTCTATGGAAACAACCGGAAATGACAGGTGTGTACACATTGTATCATTTGTGATAAACAAATAAATTAAAAGTAACTATTCAAATATCCAAGTTAAGAGAATAATCCTCATCTGTATGCCGTTGGGTCGACTCTATATATTATATAGAGTCCCTGTTTTGATGTGGCAGATCGAGCCTGGGGCCGTCAATTAGATATGTCCGATACGGCCATATGTATAATGTTTGTGTTTTTTACCCCCTTCACAGTATACTGTATTATGTATCATGAAACTTCGATTTTATTGATTTTTAGAGTTGACGCTATCGTCGCTATGGAATTAAAACTCTTAATATTTTAATGTCACAAAACATATTCCAAAACCTTTTCTTCTAAGCCTTAATGAATCGAGTTGTTTGCAAGGTCCGTAAACCAAGTTTTAAAACCCGTGGCCAAGCAGTTTAGGGAGAAGTTATCAGATACCCATTCAACTGGTGTTATCGATAGAAAAAAGACATACGTAATTTGAATCTTGTTTTTTTTTACACCAATTAATATAAGGAATTGATACATAAAGTGTTGCTGTTGTTGTTGTTGTTTTCAAATATACTACACAGTTTTATTTTACAATAATAATGGTGTTTTTTTTTATTATTATTAATCGGCTCCATGGTCAAATTTAAAATTTATTCCGTACTGACGCCGCGGCCTCAACATGGAGAATAATCAGTCAGAAAGACGAGCTGATTAATCGACTTTTTTTCGGACTGATTCCCACTACTACGTACCGGTATATCACAATTGGCGCTCTTCCGGGACTAATCGTCCAAATGTTAGGTGTGGTATCATGTCATTTGTCTACGTCTTGAAAACCAATGTGAGGCAGCGTTATGTCTCATTCTGACAAAATCGCCAAATGACAGAAAAACCGTCACCCGAACATAGGATACAAACAAACAATTTGATCTATCATTTTTTTTTCTGTAGTTTTGAACTTAACCAACATCCAACATATGTATACAAGCATGTTCAACACAAAAGCAAGAGTTATCCATCTTGTCACAGCAACTTGTCCTAATCAAATTTCTTACTTTATACTAAACAAAACTAAATTCAATGAATGTTCAATTCTATCATTGTCCAGTGAATGAAATTTTAAGCGGAATAATAAATGATAATTAACCATAAGGATCAAATATAACTATAAGTAGGTAGGTTCACGTTGCTGATCAGATCAAACGATCGGGGACTGGTCTGACTCGCTTGACAGGAGCGTTCGGCTGGTCTGTCTTGTTCGGCAGGAGCGTATGGCTGGCCTATCTAGTTCGGCAGGAGCGTTCGGTTGGTCTTTTTTACTCGACAGGAGCGTTCGGCTGGTCTATCTAGTTCAGCAGGAGCGTTCGGTTGGTCTTTTACTCGCAGAGCTTCGGCTGGTCTATCTAGTTCGCAGAGCGTTCGTTGGTCTTTTTACTCGACAGGACGTTTTCAGCGGTCTATCTAGTTCGAAGACTTTCGGTTGGTCTATCTAGCTGACAGGAGCTTTCCGCTGTCTATCTAGTTCGACAGGAGCTTCGGCTGGTCTATCTAGTTCGACAGGAGCTCTCGGCTGGTCTATCTAGTTCGACAGGAGCGTTCGGTTGGTCTTTTTTACTCGACAGGAGCGTTCGGCTGGTCTATCTAGTTCGGCAGGAGCGTTCGTTTGGTCTTTTTTACTCGGCAGGAGCTTTCGGCTGGTCTATCTAGTTTGGCAGGAGCGTTCGGTTGGTCTTTTTTACTCGACAGGAGCGTTCGGCTGGTCTATCTAGTTCGGCAGGAGCGTTCGGTTGGTCTTTTTTACTCGACTGGAGCGTTCGGCTGGTCTGTCTAGTTCGGCAGGAGCTTTCGGTTGGTCTATCTAGTTCGACAGGAGCGTTTCGGCTGGTTTATCTACTTCGACAGGAGCATTCGGCTGGTCTATCTAGTCCGGCAGGAGCTTTCGGCTGGTCTATCTAGTTCGACAGGAGCTTTCGTCTGGTATATCTAGTTCGGCGGGAGCTTTCGGCTGGTTTTTTTTGCTCGGCTGGTCTTTCTAGTTCGACATGAGCTTTCGGTTGGTCTATTTTGCTAGGAAAAAGCTTTCGGCTGGTCTATTTTGCTCGACAGGAGCGTTCAGTCCCTCGCGGTCTATCTAAATCTCTAGTTCGGCATGGGAGTCTTTCGAGCGTGGTCTATCTAGACTTAGGCTCGCGAGTGTAAGGCAACTTCGGCGGTCTATCTGGGTACTTTTTTGCTCGGCAGAAGCTTTCTGCTGGTCTATTTTGCTCGACAGGAGCGTTGGGCTGGTCTATCTTGCTCGACAGGAGTTTTCGGCTTGTCTATCTTGCTCGGCAGGAGCTTTCGGCTGGTCTATCTTGCTCGAGAGGAGCTTTCGGCTGGTCTATCTTGCTTGACAGGAGCGTTCGACTGGTCTATCTTGCTCGAAATCGCTCCAGCTTTCTGCTAGAATATTTTTGACAGGATCAAAATAAAACCAGAATATTTTGTGTAAATCTCCCTTTGTACAATATTTTACATCATTAAATAGTGTATATAAAATTATATGCTACTGATATAAATGTACTAAAACTACGTTATAAGACTCAGTTTGATTATGGGAGACTCTCCTTTTATATACATATATTAGACAGCGTTAAACTAAATTATTGTTATAAATATTTATACATCTAAAAAAGACCGCATACGCACGTAATTATGCCAATATAAGTTCAAAAGGCCAATGACATATACTATTTAATTTAAAGAATAACAAAAAACAAGAAAACAAGAAATATCTTTAAAAAAGATATTCGGCGTAAAATGGAAAACAAACTAACTCCTACAATCTAATAATAGACTGTATTTCCGGAACCCAGATGTATTCTTAAATAGTGATCATGCAGTCTATTTATATACATTCTGTACACACTGATATGGTTAAGTTTACTTATTACAAAAAGGGTCAAAGTATGTTATTGTATATGTAAGATTCAAATGTTTGTTGGTTAGATCCGTATTGATAAAGTAAGACCCCCTAATTGATAGGAAAGTATGTGTTAATTATAATATATGGTTAACTTCCACCTCCTCCGCATACTACATGATCAACAGTTAAATGGCGAGTCCACTTCTGCAGATTTGCAGGGGATTTTGGTCTAAAAATAAACATCGAAATCGATTTTATACAGCTACGCCGAAAAATGAAAACAAGTATTACGAGTTATCAAAGAATGAATACGTCGTAATTCTCTCCTTAGGTCTCAATCTATAAAAGCAGGCTTTTGGCAATGTGATCTAAATATATTTACATGTATGCATTGTCGCAGCCTAAAGAGCTCACTGCCAATTTAGCTCCCGGAGTAGCTTAATTCAGCATACTTTTTGACCAAACTGCTGATATAACAGAAGTCATACGAAAACCAATTCCTCGGTTGTTAGTTATTTCATCAAATGATTCCATGTCCCCCGTTGAGGAAGGGGCTTATAGTTTTGGTGCCGTTCATCCATCAGTACTTACGAGCAAGCGTTCGAAGAACATTTTCAGCTGACCATTCAAGGTCACATGCCATGTTGACTGTTTCGCATGCAAAGTATTCGATTTTGAATGCTCAAATAGCCGCAGTACTGGTTCTACTCAGTAAATCACATTTACCATATGTATAGTTCCCGTAACGTTCTTACTGGAGTACTGATAAAAAGGGACGAAACAAAATATTCAACATCTGACCAATTAGATTTTATAAATGTATTCAAACTCAAGGACTTGACTCATTTAAACTTATACACTAAAGGTGATTTTTCTTTTGACTCTGTTGAAAATTGCCGTGGGGGCGGGAGATGGTCAGCGAAGTAAAAGGGTTAAACGGTTAAGCACTTTCCTCCTCTAACCGCTCAATTCAAGACGTATAAATTTGGTATTCTAAAGAATCACCAGGGCCTATATGCGTTATATCCCATTAAAATTAATGAAGAAATAATTACAGTAGTTTTCTTCTCCATATTAAGTCAAATATGCTTCATGTTGTTGTTGTTGTTGTATTGGGATTTACCGTCGCTGCGATAGTATTTCAATCATGTAGCGACGTCCAGCTAATTATAGGTGGAGGAAGACCCCGAGTACACAGAGGTACCCGGGTAGAACCACCGACCTACCGCAAGCTTCTTGTGATAGCTTAAACTTAAACGTCATATACCACGTAGTATGCCACACTGTATTTCCAGAAAAAACAAGTTTAGCTTTACGCAAACGTTAAATGGTTGCGAAAACAAATGTTACTAGCAAATTCGTTGAATTAATATCACCGACCAAAGAGTGCTACTTGCAACACTGGTAAAGGTGACCTAGGAAGTAATCAAATTCTAAAAGAGCGACATGCAAACTATTTCTGCTCTTGAAGAAGTCACTATTGCCCCCGAGGTTATTCACGTGTATTTCCATAAAACAATTCACAGATGAATGAGTGTGTAGTACTTAAGTCAAACCTGTCTTAAGCGACCAGTCAAAGGAACAAGAGAAAGTGGCCGCTTAACAGATGTGACAGCTAAATGAAGTTTACATATTACAAAATGTTACAGTTTGATAGTATTAAAAATGACCGCTAAATACAGTTTGACCGCTTAATACAGTTTGACCGCTAAATACAGTTTGGCCGCCTAGTACAGGTGGTCGCTAATACATGTTCCATTGTATATCCTTCTACAAATAGTCAAGATGGGTTATTGAATATTTTCAATATGTTCAGGGGCGATAATTCATGTGAGACTGTCATGTGATCTTGGCATTCACGTTTTATTCACCTATGAATGTGGATAAAAACATGAGTTTGAAAAAAAAATAATTAAAATATATATATATATATATATATATATATATATATATATATATATATATATATATGTTGTGTGTGATTCGATATTACGTATAAACGGGTCTGTAGAAAGATATTCGACCAATTTTCTAATTCTGGAAAAAAAAAAAAAACGTGTATACGTCATTAACTTAATTCTACGTAAATAATTTATGTTTTCACAAATTATAGCTCGACTGAAAAGTCTACATTCAAAATTGGGATAAATTGGATATATGACATAACATCACGTAATCTTTAGTTTTGGGCATTAAATGATATATTTAGATACAACAATCGGGTGTACTCGTATAAAAATTAAATGGTGCATAAAGAATAAACACATGTTACAATTTTTTTACTTTTTATCATATTGTTTAAAAAAACTATCAATCAATGGTACCGCTGGTCTGATAATTAGATACAGGGTCCCTTTTAATCCTGGCGGACCGACAATTAAACCTATCCGGATATCCGGAGATAATGATTTGGATAAAAACTAGTCAATGCATGGGACCGCCATGGTCTGATATCTTAGATACAGGTCCCCTTTTTAAAATTCCTGGCGGGACCGCAATTAAACATGTCCGGAGATAT
>CM037791.1:21252873-21302873 GCA_021229015.1 Solen grandis
TGTATATCAGGTATGGGCTCTTTAATTGATTGACTAACTGATTTACTGAGTTAGGCCGTTTATCTTGACATCTTTCCTCAGGTTGTATTTAGTTTCCATGCATATATTTACCTACATAAGTGAATCAAACAAGTAAAATAAACATAAACAATTCTTTATTCAGGCGTGAGATTTTTTCCGGTTTTCGGCGGGTTTCCAATTTTTTGGACAGCCCAGGGGGTTTTAAGATTAGTGCAGATCCTTTGAGAAGATTATGCTAATTGACAGTCTCCTTTCAACGGTCTTTGGAGACCAGAAACCGTTGAAGACCTTTGACTTTTTTTTCAGATTTTTTTTTTAAGATTCAGATTTCTTGCTTTGGTCCTCAGTCTTATGCCTGTTAATTTGACGGTCACGTGGTCAACAATTTTGCCCATTAACAGAGTCATTGATCATAGCCCCCATTAATTCTATAGGAGCCAGGGGTCCGTTTCACTAAACTTCGTACGAAAAAAAATCTTCGTAAGCGTAAATTCACAGATGTAAAATAGTATTTTCCTGTGAATTTTTCTTTGGTCATCTGTTGTTGTTTTATTGTGAAAATTAGTAGATACTAGGTGACGGGATCGGATGCATTTCAACATATGGAGAATATACAATATATTAACTAATTGAAGCAGCAAACATAAAATATTTGTTAAACGTTTTCATTAACTTCACTTTTCAATAAAATATACTTTTCTCCTTAAGCTAATAGACACGAATTCACGTCTCATGTTAACATACATACATACATACATACATTACATTACATTACATTACATTACATTTCATTCATTCATTCATTCATTCATTCATTCATTCATTTACCCGTCCCGTTTTCCCAGTGGTATAAGAGCATCTGCTCTGTTACCTTGATACCGTGTGTTCGTTCCTTGACAACATCTCTCAAAATGGTACAGTGTTACTGATATATCTCCCTGCTTGGCGTTCAGCACATTATAGGGGTAGTTCCAGGACTGGTCGTGCATCGACAGGATAACGTGACTGTCTACTTCAAACTCATGATCATACGTCGTGTGTATCTAACGCTGCATGCTTTTATTACTATATATATAATACACAGGACATGTCTTTTTTCGACCACAAGAAGCACCAAGTGGGAAAACTGTCCGTAGCCTTATCACAGGACATAGCTGATAAGAATTGATTCTGACAGTATGGATACATGCGTTCTGAACCATTTTCTATCATGTTCTATTCTTGTATGCAAAATAAAGTATATATTTAATTTGTTCTTATCAAATCGGAACAGATTTTCCATTTTTTGACAATATCGTCACTCTTTCAGTATCAATATGTCACACACACACACACACACACACACACACACACACACGATTATTAGTGTCCCATGAAAATTAATGATTTCACACTACATTGTATATGAGTGCATAAATGAAAAGAATTTCAAGGAATGCTGTAACCTCTGATCCAACAGATAAGTCTGGAGCAAGTAGGGGTGATCATCCGGACATGCGTTTCCATAGGGACAGCTTTCTTTGCATCCTTATACTACAACTGGAAACTGTCGCTGATCACCTTGGCATTCATACCACTGACAGCCCTAGCGACGGTGTTGGATTCCAGACACAACTTCTCAAAGTCACGTGACTTGCAGAATCTGTCAGGGGAGGTAATTCAACTTAGTGTTACAGTCAAGAAAACTATACTTATTTAAAAAAAAAAAAATATATATATATATATATATATTTCAGTTCTGAATAACCTCCTATAAAAATGTATCTTTAAAGGGATACACCAACCTAGCTCCTACTTTACAGTTTCTACGAACTATAACTCGAAACTGAGTGTTTATATTTTGGACGTTTTTCGTCCTTTAAATTGATGATGTTTTTTTTTTTGTTTTGTTTTTTTAATGTTTTAACTTCTATGTGCTTCATCGGATTGCTTCAATATTTGTACAGTTGCTTAAGTGGATGAACCTTTTCATTATACAGTTGACCTTGTAACCTTGACCTTTGACCTGCTTTTTTTTATGAAAAAAGTGTTATGAAAAAAGTGGTATCTTGACAGGTTTACCTTTTGGTTAATCTGCTTTAACATCTATGTACTTCTTGGGATTGCTTCAATATTTGGACAGTTGCTTAAGTGGATGGACCTCTTCATTATGCAGTTGACCTTTACTTTGACCTTTTACCTACTTTTGGTTTAAAAAAGGCCATAATACCATCAGGTCTTGTTAATAAATGATGACGAAGGAAGACGGGGAAATGGGACTGGGTTAAGTATTATTATAGGAACTCAAGTTACTTGAAGAGGCCTCCGTGGCCAAGAGGGTAAAGTCGCTGACTTTAACACTCACTCAGTCCCTCACCGCTTGGGCTCGAATCCCGGCAGAGTCATTTGGATTTTCATGTGATGAAGCCTTCCAGCTTGCTTGCGGTAGGTCGGTGGTTCTACCCGGATGCCTCCGTGCATTCGGGGTCTTCCTCCACATGTAATTAGCTGGACGTCGCTACATGACTGAAATACTGTCGAAGCGACGGTAAACTCAAATAGTCAAGTCAAGTCAAGTTACGTGAAAGTTGGAGTTTAGCTTGGTTATACGGTAGGAAGTCTAAACTTGGAAGCTGAGTTTAGCATGTTGTAGAAAGTTAAGTTTATATTATTGTAATAACCTCAGTAACTGGAAATTGTAATCGGAGTTGTTTAGTATTGTTGGAGCTGAGTTAAGTAGTACTGTAGTACGTGGATATGGGAGTTTGGACTGAATGTTTAATTGTACCATTACTGTAGTACGTGGATATGGGAGTTTGAACTGAATGTTTAATTGTACCATTACTGTAGTACGTGGATATGGGAGTTTGGACTGAATGTTTAATTGTACCATTACTGTAGTACGTGGATATGGGAGTTTGGACTGAATGTTTAATTGTACCATTACTGTGTACGTGGATATGGGAGTTTGAACTGAATGTTTAATTGTACCATTACTGTAGTACATGGATATGGGAGTTTGAACTGAATGTTTAATTGTACCATTACTGTAGTACGTGGATATGGGAGTTCGGACTGAATGTTTAATTGTACCATTACTGTTGTACGTGGATATGGGAGTTTGGACTGAATGTTTAATTGTACCATTACTGTAGTACGTGGATATGGGAGTTCGGACTGAATGTTTAATTGTACCATTACTGTAGTACGTGGATATGGGAGTTTGGACTGAATGTTAAATTGTACCATTACTGTAGTACGTGGATATGGGAGTTTGGACTGAATGTTTAATTGTACCATTACTGTAGTACGTGGATATGGGAGTTGGACTGAATGTTTAATTGTACCATTACTGTAGTACGTGGATATGGGAGTTTGGACTGAATGTTTAATTGTACCATTACTGTAGTACGTGGATATGGGAGTTCGGACTGAATGTTTAATTGTACCATTACTGTAGTACATGGATATGGGAGTTTGGACTGAATGTTAATTGTACCATTACTGTAGTACTGGTATGGGAGTTGGACTGAATGTTTAATTGTACCATTACTGTAGTACGTGGATATGGGAGTTTGGACTGAATGTTTAATTATACCATTACTGTAGTACATGGATATGGAGTTTGGACTGAATGTTTAATTGTACCATTACTTAGTACGTGGATATGGGAGTTTTGGACTGAATTTTAATTGTACCATTACTGTAGTACTGGATATGGGAGTTTGGACTGAATGTTTAATTGTACCATTACTGTAGTACGTGGATATGGGAGTTTGGACTGAATGTTTAATTGTTACTGTGTACTGTATATGGAGTTTGGATGAATGTTAATTGTACCATTATGTAGTTACATGATATGGATTTGACTGAATGTTTAATTGACTTATGTGTACGTGAATGGAGTTTGGACTGATGTTTATTGTACCTTATGTGAGTGATATGGGTTTGATGAATGTTATTGTATTACTGTATGAGTGGAATGGGAGTTTGCTGAATGTAATTGTCATTACTGTAGTGTGGTTATGGAGTTGACTGAATGTTTATGTACCATTATGTAGTACGTGGATATGGGATTGGACTGAATGTTTAATTTTACCATTACTGTGACATGGATATGGGAGTTTGACTGAAGTTAATTGTACGTTATGTGAGTGGATATGGAGTTTGACTGATGTTTAATTGTACCTTATGGAGTTGTGGATATGGTTTTGACATATGTTTATTGTACCTTACGTTTGACTGAGTTGGGAGTTTGACTGATGTTTATGTATTATGTAGACTGAATTTGGAGTTGACTGATGTAATTGTACATTATGTAGTACTGGAATGGGAGATTTGGATGAATGTATATTGACATTATGTGACGTGGTTTAATGACCTTACTGAAGTTAATTGTACTTACTGAGTAGTGGTTGGAGTTTGGACTGAATGTTTAATTGTACCATTACTGTAGTACTGGATATGGGAGTTTGGACTGAATGTTTAATTGACATTACTGTGTACTGATATGGGTAGTTGGATCTGAAGTTTATGATTTAATTTACTATGTAGTAGTAGGATATGGAGTTTGGACTGAATGTTTAATTGTACCATTACTGTTACGTGGATATGGGAGTTTGGACTGAATGTTTAATTGTACCATTACTGTAGTACGTGGATATGGGAGTTTGGACTGAATGTTTAATTGTACCATTACTGTAGTACGTGGAATTGGGAGTTTGGACTGAATGTTTAATTGTACCATTACTGAGTTACTGGATATGGGAGTTTGGACTGAATGTTTAATTGTACCTTACTGTAGTACTGGATATGGGGTTTGGACTGAATGTTTAATTGTCCATTACTGTAGTACTGGATATGGGAGTTTGGACTGATGTTTAATTGTACCATTACTGTAGTACATGATATGGGATTGGACTGAATGTATTAATTATACCATTACTGTAGTACGTGGATATGGGAGTTTGGACTGAAGTTTAATTGTACCATTACTTAGTACGTGGTATGGGAGTTTGATGAAGTTAATGTACATGTTATCGTGGATATGGGAGTTGGACTGATTATTGACATACTTGTGTGAATTGATTGGTAGTTTATTGTACATTATGGGTAGTTGGATATGGGAGTTTAAGACCATTTTATTGTCATTAGGGTATTACTGAATTGGATTTGTAATTTTAATTTACATTATGGATTTGGGAATGGGAGTTATAATGTTCATTGTACCTTGAGTACTGGATATGGGAGTTTGGACTGAATGTTTAATTGTACCATTACTGTAGTACGTGGATTGGAGTTTGGAATGTTTAATTGTACCATTACTGTAGTACGTATGGGAGTTTGGACTGAATGTTTAATTGTACCATTACTGTAGTACGTGATATGGGAGTTTGGACTGAATGTTTAATTGTAATTATTACGTGGATATGGGAGTTGGACTGAATGTTTAATTGTACCATTACTGTAGTACGGATATGGGAGTTTGGACTGAATGTTTAATTGTACCATTATTGTACGTGAATTGGGTGATTGTATTTAATGTATTATTGTACGGATATGGAGTTTGGACTGAATGTTTAATTGTACCATTACTGTAGTACGTGATATGGAGTTTGGACTGAATGTTTAATTGTACCATTACTGTATAGTGGATATGAGTTGGTACCGATTTTAATGTCATTACTGTTACTTGAATATGAGTTGGGACTGAAGTTTAATTGTACATTACTGTTACGGATATGGAGTTTGACGAATGTTAATTGTACCATTACTGTAGTACGTGAATATGGGAGTTTGGACTGAATGTTTAATTGTACCATTACTGTAGTACGTGGAATTGGAGTTTGGACTGAATGTTAATTGTACCTTACTGTAGTACGTGGAATGGGACTTTACTGAATTTTAATTGACCATACTGTAGTACGTGGATATGGAGTTTGGATGATGAATGTTTAATTGTACCATTACTGTAGTACGTGGATATGGGAGTTTGGACTGAATGTTTAATTGTACCATTACTGTAGTACGTGGATATGGGAGTTGGACTGAATGTTTAATTGTACCATTACTGTAGTACGTGGATATGGGAGTTTGGACTGAATGTTTAATTGTACCATTACTGTAGTACGTGGATATGGGAGTTTGGACTGAATGTTTAATTGTACCATTACTGTAGTACGTGGATATGGGAGTTTGGACTGAATGTTTAATTGTACCATTACTGTAGTACGTGGATATGGGAGTTTGGACTGAATGTTTAATTGTACCATTACTGTAGTACGTGGATATGGGAGTTCGGACTGAATGTTTAATTGTACCATTACTGTAGTACGTGGATATGGGAGTTTGGACTGAATGTTTAATTGTACCATTACTGTAGTACGTGGATATGGGAGTTCGGACTGAATGTTTAATTGTACCATTACTGTAGTACGTGGATATGGGAGTTTGGACTGAATGTTTAATTGTACCATTACTGTAGTACGTGGATATGGGAGTTGGACTGAATGTTTAATTGTACCATTACCCCCCCCCCCCGTTTGGACTGAATGTTTAATTGTACCATTACTGTAGTACGTGATATGGGAGTTTGGATGAATGTTTAATTGTACCATTACTGTAGTACGTGAATATGGGAGTTTGACTGAAGTTTAATTGTACATTACTGTAGTACGTGGATATGGGAGTTTGGACTGAATGTTTAATTGTACCATTACTGTAGTACGTGGATATGGGAGTTTGGACTGAATGTTTAATTGTACCATTACTGTAGTACGTGAATATGGGAGTTTGGACTGAATGTTTAATTGTACCATTACTGTAGTACGTGGATATGGGAGTTTGGACTGAATGTTTAATTGTACCATTACTGTGTACGTGGATATGGGAGTTTGACTGAATGTTTAATTGTACCATTACTGTATGTACGTGGATATGGGAGTTTGGACTGAATGTTTAATTGTACCATTACTGTTGTACGTGGATATGGGAGTTTGGACTGAATGTTTAATTGTACCATTACTGTTAGTACGTGGATATGGGAGTTTGGACTGAATGTTTAATTGTACCATTACTGTAGTACGTGGATATGGGAGTTTGGACTGAATGTTTAATTGTACCATTACTGTAGTACGTGGATATGGGAGTTTGGACTGAATGTTTAATTGTACCATTACTGTAGTACGTGAATATGGGAGTTTGGACTGAATGTTTAATTGTACCATTACTGTAGTACGTGAATATGGGAGTTTGGACTGAATGTTAATTGTACCATTACTGTAGTACGTGGATATGGAGTTTGGACTGAATGTTTAATTGTACATTACTGTAGTACGTGATATGGAGTTGGACTGAATGTTTAATTGTACCATTACTGTAGTACGTGGATATGGGAGTTTGGACTGAATGTTTAATCGTACCATTACATGAAAAGGAGGATATTAATGAAACAGCTAATTGTATAAGGGTTATATAATTAAGTTCTTTTGGAAATTATTTACTATGATTTTAAATGAAAGATTAAATAAATGGTTTGAAAATTATCATGTACTCATTGAAACACACGAAGGATTTAGATTTATATGGGTACGGTTGATGCTATATTTGTTTTACATGATGTCAAAATACATTTCTTGAATAAAAATAAGAGATCATTTGTAAGTTTTAAAGATTTTACATAAGCTTTTGAATACCTAATAAGAGATGTAATTATATCCCCAGATACGAAGCATATGGGGGCTATATTGGAGTCACTTCCGTCGGTCGGTCGGTCTGTTGGTCTTTTGGTCTGTCAGTAGACGAGATTTGTCCGCCCAATTTCATGGCTACCTTTGGTGGTTTTAAATTTAAAAATACCTTCCCTTTGTTATATTTCTAAGATATAGTAGGTCTGCTCTATTTCTCAGCTACCTTTGATTAGATTTTGATTTAACTTCACAGCATTAAAAAGTACTAATCCTAGTTGCGCATATCGTTGGCACTTAATGATTCGTTTGATTTTGAATGAGTTATAGCCCTTTGATATGTTTCTTAAATGTATTTTGTCCACGCTATATCTTGGCTACCTGGTCAGATTTTGATTTATTTTCACAGCATTTATAAGTACCAAACCTTGTTGCGCATATCGTTGGCATGTTTTCATCAGCTGGATTTTAGATGAGTTATGGCCCTTTGTTATATGTACTGAATATTATATATATATATATATATATATATATATATATATATATATATATATATAGGCTATCAATGGTCTGAATTTGATTTAACTTCACAGCATAAATAAGTACAAAGTCTAGTTGGCACCTCATGACTGGCTTAATTTTATGTGAGTAACATCCCTTTGTTGAATTTATTGAAAATATTTTGTCTGCTCTATTTCTCAGCTACTATTGGTCAGATTTTGATAAACTTCACAGCATTTATAAGTACTTCCAGTAGTTGCGCATATCCTTGGCATGACATGATCAGCTTTTTTTTTGTATTTATTGATTTTTTTTGTTGTTGGTGCATGTATAAGTTTTTTATTTTTATCCTTCAACTTTATCAAGACTTTCTGGCATGGTAACAGTAACTGTGACAAAGCGGTATCTGGTGGTATTCATCATGTAGTTCATGTTTGGTTTAAATTTAAATGTTAGATATCACTGAATCAATGTATGATAGTGTTAGGAAAATATAAAGACATTCTTGTGATGAATTTAAGTATTATTTTTAGTGTATATTCAAGGGGAATCACTCCCGCCATTCTTATTTTCAAGGTATCTTGATAATATAGATTGTGTGGATTTGAATGTATCAAAAATATTTCTTCTACTGTCTTTAACAGATTGTTCAGGAATGTGTTAGAAACATCCGCCTCGTATTCATCTTATCAAAGCAACTTATGTTCGAGGACAAATTGGATGATATCGCTGATAACATATACAAGTTTGTTTGATTGTTTGTTTGTTTGTTTGATTGTTTGTTTGTTGGGTTCAACGTCCCGCCGACAGTATTACAGTCATTTTGGGGACTATGTCAACAGGAGACAGATATAGTGCTGCCATATTGCCGTATCACGCCATAGACATGTGACAGGATACCACACCTAGTCACATTATCCTGATACCCGGCCAACCAGTCCTGGAAATACCCTGCTGAGCGCCAAGCAAGGGAGCTATACACCAGTACCATTTTGTATGATTTTGGTAATTTTCGCAGCCGTTTGGATCGAACCCACGACCTCCCGCTTCCGATTCGGAAGCTTTAAACGTTTAGCAACAGGGGACGGTAACTTACACAATTACGTTGGGATTGCAGCCAGATGTTTCATACATACACATTGCAAATGCCTTAAATGATCATTTTTACATCATTCCTTAAGCACTTTGGTAAAAAAGATGTACACCTAAATCTAAAGTGTGTATAGGTATTCCATAGAAGGAAACATTCAGACCAACAACATAATGATAATGACAAATTAGTTTGATTGATTTAAAATGAATGAAGAAGAAAATCATTATATATAGCTTGAAATTTTTTTCTTTTTAAGAAAGATGCATAGGTCTATAGTGTTTGTCGATTTTATATATAACATGTGTGTATACTTCTATAAGTTACATATTTGATGAATAAATATTTCAGGACCAGTTTGTTCAAGGAAGTCATTTTTAGTATTGTGAAGGGTGTGTCCGGAAGTTCGCTGGTCTTTATGTATGCTGCCGTGTTTGGATATGGTTCATATATCGTGCAATATGAAAAGGTTGAGTTTGTATACGTGTACAGGTGAGTGTGTATAAGATTAAGGTAATCCACCCATCATTAAATTGTGATCATCGTCCATCAAGTGATCATGTGAATTTTATTGTAAATACAAGTCTTTATAAACTTTGAGCAACAGAGTCTATAATTCTACGTCAATGGATGCTTGCATTGGGAAATTAAGCGTTTGAGGGACCATGATTATAATTTAATGATGGATGAATTATGATTTTTATGAAGGGGGTTTGGTATGATATTTATCTATCTCTCACAATAAATCTACATTTAAATTTACATTGACAGAAAACCAAAACATAGATATTTGAGATAATACTAGAAATAAGTTCATGAGAAATATTGTGTCGCTTGGTGCAGCAAAAGCTGATTAAAAAGTCTCTGAATATCTGATTTTTTTTTTATCAAAAACATCCGCTCACATATACATACAATGAGTGTGAACTGGTGAACGGAACTGTGAGGAAAAACTAGTTGTTTTAAATAACTTAGTTAAATAGGTATGGTCTGATCACAAAACCAAGCTGTACACATTTTAAATATGTTCACCTTATCATGAAGACTAAGGATTGAGTATTATCAATATTGGTTAATATAAAATTCTTTTTAAAATTATCACATTGAACGATCCTGACTTTGTCACCATTTAACAAATAAATGGCAATAATTCCTTTCACAACCTCGCTTACAAGCAATCTCATCCAAAGTTTGTCACCATAAGAATTATATTTCATGAATTTCATGACAATCGGTTCATGTTTATGTATAATTTATAGAACGAACATATAGTTTATTTACACACGCAATAACTCCGACTGTGCTGATTTGATTTCGCTTGTAAAATCAAACTCATACCAGATATAGGTTTCATAAACAATTGAACATTCTAATACCATTCGATGGATTGCCTAGACATAACAGTGGATTATATTCTGATAATTCACTGTTTTGAACAGGAACTTGAACCCGACCCTATTTATAAACTGATCGGAGCGTCAATTATGCTGGGTTTTACGCAAGAAATTATGTCATAAATAACGTCACGTACGCGAGGTATAATCCTGCCAATTTTGACGTCTTCTGTGAATAACACGGCTAATTTCTGGCCTTTAAAGCAAAAAATAAAAAGAAAAAAAATGTTTGTTTTGGTGAAAGATCGATGCACTCGTATAATTTAATTATTGAACATTAAAAGATGCATTTTCAATATCTAGATCACACTATAATGTTCACTCAGTAAAAATATTAATCAGTCTTACACCAAAACAAACAATTATCCCCTATATTATATCAGTGAGATATAATTCATTCCTAACTGTTTGAAACTGAGCGAGGTATAGATTTTGGTTGCCATTGTACATTGATAAAAAAAAATTACATGACGTCACGGTTACACCATATAATTTGACGTGATTTGGCGCCATTTTTTGATAATGTCTGACTAGTTTAATGCAAAAACTATAGAAAGCAACATATGATAAAAAAAAGAAAAACAGTTTGTTTTGTGTGAATATGGTATACAATGTATATCTCATCTCGAAATGATACAATTTTCACACTTTCACTCGCGATACGTGCTCGTTAAAATAATGTAAATGTATCACTTCTCGATGAGATATATTCCATATTCACTCAAAGCAAACAAATATCCTCTATTTATCATATTACGTTATACTCAAACAGCTGTTTCCGGTTTCGTATAACCATCACATACTTTCTTATATTTAACATGTTACATATAACGTTTGGGCCGTATTATATCACCCCGCGTCACGCGCGTTTATTCTATAATTATATATGCATAGTGTGTTGAACTTGAACAGCTGGATTAAGTATGTTTGATTCAACTAACTGTGATCAAAAAGATGCATTATTCATATGATGTAGAAAATGTACGAGAAATACACACGTTAAATCGTTATTTTCAATTATTATTTGAAACTATTTTTTGGCGTTAGATTACAAATAGTAATTGGTTCCAGTCCTTTCAAATCGCGATTTACTGTCAGTATAGGTCATATTAGAAAAAGAATCTGACATGAATTGTCATTTCATATTTAAGTTTACTATATTGTTCATGAAAATGTTATTAAGCAAGCCTCTTCATGAAAATGTTATTAAGCTCACCAGAGGCTCGTTTAATAACATTTTCATGAACTCGTTTAGTAAAATTTGATATGAAATAATAATAATACATGTCGGATCCTACATAATATATATATATATATATATATATATATATATATATATATACATGTATATCCAGTTTTCATGTATTGTTATAAAACATGTATGAATATAGTATAAAAGTATATATTTTTAATTAACGGGGTTTTCGCCATAAAGAGTTGTTGTTTTTTTCAGAGTTTTTATGTTGCTAAACATAGCCGCTCTGTCCTTGAGTCTTCAGTCTAGATTCGGAACCAGTTTCACAGATGCCAAGGCTGCGGCCATGCGCCTGTCTGCAATTCTAGACTGGAAGAAACAAGGAGACGCAGATACTGCTGGTAGAAGTATTGTGGTGAGTCGATCAGCGTTGCATGGAAAGATTGTACCTTTATTTCCTCTAGATATGTCTATGACCTTTGCACGTGTCTTCTGCATCCGCTCTCATGGCCCTTTCACAAAAGTTCGTACAAACAAATTTGACCTTTATCTATGACTATTAGTGTTAAATAATGACTATCGCAGAGCGATAAGGAGGTCACACATGGAGTTCCGGAATACATACCCGCCTTGGTTGAATTTTAGAGATTAATTAAATATTCAGCATCAACCGAGTTTTAATGTGCACTATGCCGTCCCCGAGACCCACTGTCATACACACACATATACACAGACCATGAAAAGATTGGAGAGTGAATGTTGTTCTAATTTACTGTCATGTCAGTTATACATCTAGACCCAAGACTGCTGTAATTTCAGTGCATACCAAAATGCCCCACTCCAAACGGCAGTAAAACATCCAGTAACTTGCAGGTGTAGTTGGTTTGTAATCAGGTATGATTCCCACCTGGGTACCCGTTATACATCCGGTGTATTCCTACACGGGCGTTATTGTATGACTGAAATACTGTCGATGCTACGGTGAAATAAAATAAGAGGGCCACAGTGGCTCTAGATCTTTCATCTGTGTAACATCAGCCTGTATAAAGCCATATAGGATACTTAAGATTTTACCTTTTGTCCCACCATTTGTCAGGTTTAAAATTGTAAAGCAGGCCTCATATATGAACATACCAATAGCAGTGTTCAATCTCAAACTGAAAAGATCTTTCACAGATCTCTGCAACAGTGTGTTGAAAAATAGCTGAGTTTGAGCTAAATCACGGGTAACCATTAGACACCACGGTCACATGGTAACTCAGTATGATAGTGATTGATACGAAACCAATTCACTACGTCCGAGTTAGAGCAGTGTTATGGTAGTGGGATATGAGGCTATAATTTGTTACATATGAGATTAAATTCTGACCCCTGGTTTTAGAGAAGAGGTTTTAAATTAATGTTTCGACATGGATCAAGTTCATTTTCACAGCTTTGATAAAGTACCATTCATTGATCTTCCATACCAAGTTTCATTCATTTTTCTGTCCAAGTAAATTTTTGATGGCCGATGAGGACGGACAAAGTGTAATCACAATCAATCCTCTTTAGCATTTTGAACAGTTCAATGCAATATATACATAATATATCTCTCCAACAGGAACCTGCAGCAGGGGAGGTAACTTTCGACCACGTCTGTTTTACCTATCCCTCGCGGCGGGATTACCCAGTCCTGAAGGATCTAAGTGTAGACATATCCAACAAATCCAAGGTAGCCATTGTTGGCAGGAGCGGATGTGGCAAAACCACCATGATACAACTGTTGCTCAGGTTCTACGAATTAGATTCCGGGACGATCGTATGTATAACAAAAATCAGCTCAAGTCAATAATTTAAGGAAATCCATCCATCATTCAATTATAATCATGGTCCTTCAAATGTTTTAAGACATTCCAGTGCAGATGCAAGCGTCCATTAACCCGGAGTTATATAGGCTCTATTGCTTTGAGACTTTAAAGGCTTGATTTTACTATGAAATTCCCCGCAATCACTAGATGGATCATGATCACATTATACTGATGAATGGATTACCTTAATTTATTTTTGTAGAAATATGTATTTATATGTGTAAAAACGTGTCTATGTATGTACTGTTTATGTTTGTTCGCACTTACCAGTTTATTTGTTGGCTATTGTTCAGTATGTATATTTGTCGCTAATGGTGAAATAAAACAAGAGGGTTATTGTAGCCATAGATCGCCCACCTGACCTGAGTTAATTAATCTACATCACGTGCCCCCCTCAACTCCTTACACACTTGATAATGATACACACACACAGTATTTAAGTATAGAAAAAAATAAGGTTTACTATATTAACATTGAAATAGAATTTTCTCAATTCACGTCTGATTTACTAAAAACACTGGATCCAGTTTTTAACAAAGACCTGATAACCTAACAGAGATCCTCAACTGAGAGGTTAAGAGCAAATCAGGAAAAGATCTTGTTAAATAACATGTATGATCATGTGACTGCGAGATAACGTGAGATGTGTAAAATTGCTAATATTGTTTATAAATAACCCAGGGTTTCCTCATATTTTTATGCCGTTTAAACCAAAAATGTATGTCTTACATTTGATGGATGACCTCTCCAGTTAGTGATACTCTAAAGCATCTGTCTATTAAACGTCTCCAGAGTGTTTTGCGTTTCAACAAAATCTCATTCAAATCCTCCCCTTTTTTTCATCACGAGAAAACAAAACGATATTCCAAACTGTTTCATTTCTCTGTTAAATAGGTATTTATCCTCTGCAACGTCCCGTCAAACATGGATCAGCTCTGCTACTGGCAAGAAGAAACTGCAGTTAGTTAGTTAGTTAGTTGTAAAATGAAATTTTCAATTTCCAGAAATTCAATGGCACCAACATAAATGAACTGGATTCCCAGTGGTATCGGCAGCAGATAGGTCTCGTCTCACAAGAACCTGTGTTGTTTAACAGAACCATTGCGGAGAATATCTTGTACGGGGATTACTCGGGCAAGTGCGACATGAATGACGTCATAGCGGCTGCCAAGGTAGCGAACATACATCACGTGATTGAGAAGTTGCCCTTGGTAATGCATTGTTTCAACGTTTTTCATTTTTTTTTAAAGAGCATTACATGTAATTCTTTTAGACTTACAAGTAGGTTATGTATGACAGAATACTTGATACTTAGTCCCGTGACACCGTCTCTCCGGGTTCCAATGTTCATGTACAGTAAGGTGATTCAGAACTTTATTCAACAAAATTACCTTTTTATTTGGGTCTTAAGTAGATAAAAAACCTCAATCCCTATCCTACCCAACTTTTTTCAGACCGTTACCCTTAAGACAATTTGGTTTTTGGCCTTACAGATAAACAAAAGCAGGCATAATTACCACAGCCATTTTCACACGCGCTCAATAGTGTATCAATTCAATTCGATTTTAAGGTCATGACCTCCTTGGGCATGCAATTTATGGATGGAAACTTTTGAAACGTATCAAAAAGGTCAATGCACTGAGAGACTGTCATAAGATGACTTCAGCTGACTTACTACGAGTAACAAGAGTTGCAGGAAAACGTGTGAGTTTTTGGCACCAAATGACCTTTGCCCTTCTATCAACTTAACGCTGAGTTTTAACTATTTCACCATGTAAATCCTGTCGACAGTCTCTCAGCACAAATGTACGTTTTGATCTTTCTAATCTGTCTAATTAAACAGAAGTTATTGTTCCTACAAGACACATTTCCATAGGATGTATGTATGAATTCCCTCTGAAAGCAGGAAACCCTTTAACTGAGTTATTGGTTGGTCAGCCTGTGTATAATCAAACCTGCACAATACGGACAGATTTGGGTCTTTGTCAAAGTGGCGGTCTTATACAGGGATCACCTCAGAAAACTTGAAGTGTTTGTTAAAAGAATAAAAAAAATAACTGTGCAATTGATTTATTGGATGTATAAAATTCATGAGTACAGCACTTATGGCTTAAGACATTTTTGACAATATTTGTACATATAAACACCGTATTTTTTCATAATAATCTAAAAAAAATAATGCACAATATCTTATTTGAAACTGGTATTAATTTTCATGAACTGTTAATCAGCTTACAGATAAGGTCGTCTAGATGCGTTCATGAGTAATTAACTTTAGAGTTTGGTATTTTGTTATCACGCTAAAAAACTTTTCCAGGGTTACGATACTGCAGTTGGCGAAACCGGATCCCTGCTGAGTGGAGGAGAAAAGCAGAGGATAGCCATTGCACGTGCTCTTGTCCGTAACCCCGCCTTACTGATACTGGATGAGCCTACATCGGCATTAGATCCTGTAAATGAAAAGGTTGGTCTGTTTGTTTGGGCTTACTACGGAAGCACCGCGGGGACATGGTGTTTTTCTTAGTTATTATCTCGTGGCCACGAGATAGTAACTAAGAAAAAAAGAAAAGAAAAACAAATCTTGCTAACTCGTGGCCATGAGTTATTTCATTAGCTGAAAAAAAGTGGGATAAACGGTACATTTTATAACCGTGATAACTTTGTATATGATCTGGTGCCATTGACCACAATTTAATGATGGATGGACTACCTTAAGATGATGATAATTTCAGGTGGTGCAGGAAGCACTGGACCGGGCCAGCGAGGGAAGGACTACAGTGACGGTGTCCCACCGTATGTTCGCCGTGCAGACAGCTGACGCCATCCTCGTGCTTCGTAATGGCTCCATTGGGGAAGTGGGGACCTACGCTGATCTCTCCAGCAGACAAGGATATTTCTCGAAAACTATGAGAACCATTGACAATCCTCATTGAGTTGGGTTTATAAATTTATGGAATAGTAAAGATTTGTTGTGTTGGGTTTTGAACATATTTGATATTTTTTAACATATGTGATAACGACAATTCAATGTTAATAGAATTCTACTTTAATTGCTGGTGACGCCTTTTCAAGGCATTTTTGTATGTACTTTTGAATAAATCACAGTATATATAAAGAATGAATTTTCCTTTTGCTTAGTTTGATTAACATATTTCCAAACTTTTAGAATTATTACAAAGGCGTCTTTCTAATGTATTTCATGTTACTCAACTAGTGATTTTTTTGTTTGTTCTTCTTGACATTTTGTTTGTTTTTGTTTTGTTTTTGTTTTTTGTCATCTTGTGTTAGCCATAACGTTGATACAATAACAATGTGAAAATTTTCAACATGATGTTGTTGGTTGGTTTGTTGAATTTAACGTCCCACCGACAGTATTTCTGTCATTTGATAACTATGTCTATTTGGGACACTGCAGTATACTCTGTAGAAATGAGGCATGATACCACACTCATTCACATTATCCAGACACCGGGCTAACCAGTCCTGGAACTATCTTTATATGCTGAAGGCCAAGCAAGTTAGTTTATTTAAAAATATTTAAGCTTTACTTTACATCGATTTTGAAACAAGTCATCACAAATTAAATGAATCACTCTTGATGGCTCTAGTGGCGACATGTGTTCCTGAAGGAAACCCACGTGTCTGGATTGGGCGACCACTGTATCTTCTCACGTACGTGACATGGAATCGAACCCTGGACGCATTAGTGAGAAGTGAAGGACATTACCACAACGCTATCCAGGCATTCAAAGTCACTGATTTGTCCCCTATTACATATACAGTTTTAAATATAAAGCTACTTTCAAATTATTGGAAAAAACATAACATGATGAAATTTAATGTAGGTTCAATTTGTTTATGTACCTGAAGCACAGAGCTCTATGTTTCAGTTCTAGCTGAATGGGGAAGGTCACAAGTTGGAAGAAAGACACAGCTGGAAAAGGCACAGGGTGAAAGTGGTGGTCTTTAGGCTCTAGCATATGTGTTTCACAGGCGATTTTCGAAGATCTGACTCTTCCATAAAGCTTTTAAAGGAGACAGAATGAGAATAATTATAACAGTAGATGAATAATCATAACAAATAAAATTCCAACGGTCAATATTGTTCTGTTATTTAGTTCAGTGGATGAAGATTTAGCAAGCTGAAGTGCAACCTTTATTGCATTGATTTTTGTGTATTATTGTACATTAATTGGGTGAAGAAATAAAAAGTGGTACTTCTGGTTTACTTCGATAAAGAATGACATCCAACCAAGCGTAAAGCGTGATGAGATCAATATTACGTCATGACTATGACGTCATCGTGCTCCGGATAAAGCTAAATCATGTAATTCAAACGGGTGCTAAAACTATATGGGCGTCATTATGATATTTTACATACAGATAGTCCTTATGTTGGGCAGTTTTGTGGTGTAACTCTTACATTTGTATTCCTAAGTTCCTCAAATATTCATGCTGTCAAAATAATTTCTGAACAAGCCTTGTTAAAAACATATTCAAACGCGTCCTATTCTAGTTCTAGGATATGGAAGAGTATAAACTGACTTGAATTCTGAATTTGATGAGAATATCTGAATATTTCTTTGCAATGTTAACCTAAAAGTTATCAAACAGTATCAGCAATAATAAAAAATGGATGAATGATAATGACCATAAACATAGTTAACCAAGTTTCAAGTAGCTAGATAGTAAAAGTAAACTAATTGTCAATTATGAACAGATCAATCCTAACAGTTCACCATGAGCACCAAACTCTACACAGTAGTTACCTCCCCTTACAGTTGTAGATAACCACTGCCACCACAAGTAAAAATTAACAGAATTTAGCTATTTTTTTTCTTTTCTAAAAAATTATATTTTACTGCGAGTGTCATATCCCTAAGTACGTTTTCTTTAATAAACATCAAATATCGCCTCGTGGTGAAAAAAAATAATTTAAAAAATATTTTTGTTTTTGTAACAGCAGACGGAGACGCCATTTTGTTAGTTTACCATCATCACGTGACTTTTGTGACGGCAGTGATTTTTTTTTTTTTTTTTTTTTGCATGCAAGGTAGATCACTCTGTGGAGTTTGCATGAGCACATGTGAGCTAAATATCAGACCAGTCTCTTCAAAGAATTAGAAAATAATATAAAAAAAAACAAAAAAAACAAAAAAAAACTTTTTTTGTTTCCAAGGAATAGAAAGTCGGACATTGGTATAACTATATATGCCCCGGCCTTTTAAGTGCAGCTGGCATTAAAAGGTAATATAATAAAAAGAAGAAATCATACATTCATATCAAAGATTTGTGGCTTCTTCTGTGTTGGACAGCAGAGAGGACTGGGTGTTCCTTAATGAGAGAGAATGAAGAGTGAACAAGGGGTGATAACTCTAGAGTCTCATGTGATAGATCTACAAGAGTTGTTTCCCTTTACTTCTGTGTACATCACAAGTCCGCAGTCCTCCAGGACAGTTTTTAGACGGCGATTAGCCGTCTTATGCTGGAAATCGAAATCAGGCCTTGCTAATTTGCATATTTTCCACAACATTTTTAACTGTACCTCTCCGCGCTTAGTGCGGATCCGTGCAATGCGATTCTGCACTAACGAATACGAGTGGAATATGTTACACAGGCGTTTAAATCATAACCGTAACCGCTTTTAGCGTGTTACTGTTTGTTAACATGTTTTCTTTTGCCATTATTTTGCACTGAAAGCATCAATTTTAAGCGTGAAAAAAATATACGTGACATTTCTTAACCAGAACAGCAACCAATCTTACGTACATGAAGATCTACTCCTGTAACAAGAAAAAGTAGTGCTCCGTATCTATGTAATTGACCTAAAGTAGTCCACACAATATTTTGCATGATGGCGAGTTAGGTTCCTCCCAGGGCATTTCTTAACTTTGAAATAGATAGGCAAACATTCTAGTATCTTAAATAATCAAATACCTGGTCAATTTCTACACATACAAAACAACAGATAGAATTCGCTAGTACAAGAGAAAGAGAATGACCTACTAAGGTATGCAGCTCTTTATGAATGAAAGGTTCATGACCTTTACTCCGGATTATTATGTTACAAACAGTACCTCTGTAGCAACAGCGGTGGAGTTTTTGTCGTCATGTGACTGCTTCAATAACTTCAGAAACGCTGGGTTTAGAATGTTAATCCCGTCGCCGTCTCTCAGCGCACTGTGCGCTTTGATTAAAAATTATTTACTAATCGTTTTATCAATCTGCCAACACCAAATAAGAAAGTAGTTAAAGATATTAGTGACCTTATGTAAAAATTTGTATGGGAAGGAAAATCTAGAAGTAAGCAAGAAATATTTGTTAAAAACTATGAAGGTGGACCTGGAGTGCTTTATTTAGGTAGTTTTATTCATAGATTAAAACTCAAATGGTTTAAATTCAAGTAGCAAATGTTTCAAATTAATGGATATTCAACTGGATTTTCAAAAAAGTTTAACAATGGGAGAATTATACTGTGAAATTATAATGAAAAAAAATTTATAAAAAAATGCCTTCTGGATTGCTGTTCTTAAGGCTTATGAATTATATATAAAAAAAAAACTTTCTATTTGAAATACTAAAGATTTCTTAAGTTTACCCGTATTTTTCATAAATGTATGGTGCTAAAGAGCAATTCCAAGGGCCTTATAAGTATTTGCTAGCTTGGCCAACATCAGCCAAGAATTCTAACAAATGAATATGCTTAAGCATAAATAAATAGATAAAAAAAAACCCGTTCCATTTACCGACTTTTAAGGGCCATTACTCGACAACTCTTATTGAAATATCTATCATATTTCATGTTTCTAGTACATGATAACCTTCAAGTTAACCTTTAAAATCCTTAAATGTATCTGATCAAAACCTTTCGAAATTTGAATTTGAAATGTTTGAATACAAAAAGAAAGAAAGAAAGAAAGAAAGAAAAGAGGGCCAAGGTGATCTTGAATCGCCCACCTGAGATATATTGCCCCCCCAAAAAAAACAAGTTACCCCGTCAGGTGGGACCAATTTTGACCCCAGTGCCATAATGTGAACAAAAATGGTAGAAGCCCATTAGGCCATGTTACACACCAAATATCTAAACTTATTATATATGAGGTCAATGATTTTTTTAATGGGCAGCAACGTACCGGATACCTTTGATCTTCAATATACCACACTATTTACAAAAAATCACAAAATGATTTGGACTTATACTCGAAAAAGTTTTTGGATGGGAGGTATTTTGGAAGCTTGTCCCAATCCATTGCATTCCGTTGAAATATACCCCCAGCATGTGCTTGTGATAGCATTGTCTGGGCAAACCCAAATGAGGGTTAATGTACTTAAGTAGCAAAAACTCTCTATAGTATGTTATGTAAAACTGTTCTTTCATATGCAGTTGCTTTCCTAAAATGTGTGTGTGTGTGTGTGTGTGTGTGGTCTCTTATTATCATAGTACACGCGCTTTATTATTAATAGTTATACTACTTTTTGCACTAAATGACATTTGATTTCATTAAATATTTGATGTGAATTTCAAGAATTCAATTAATCATGTGCACTGTTGAAAATATTTAATAAAAAGATATTTACAGTAACAATAATACTGGTTTGCTCATTTATTTTTTTTTTTCAATTTTGGGGTCAGATTACCCCACCACCTTTGAACACTCAGTATGAACTTAACTTGTGACAGAAACATCATGTATTAAAGATAGAAATCAGAAGCTTAGTGGTCCATCCTGCTTTTATAACAATTTGAAGCCATTACTAGCTAAATATAACAAATTATGATATACAATTTTTTTTTTATTTATTTTACCGGAAAAATGTATTTTTCCTAAATTTTACAAATACAAAACAAATTTAGATAGACCATTTTTATTTTTCATAAAAGCAATGTTTAACCTTCAATTTGATACCAATATCATTTATTTAAATATAGATTTAATAGGTCTTTGTCCTAGTAAAACACAAAATCATAAGTTTAGTTGTTGTTGTTGTATTGGGGGTTTACCGTCGCTGCGATAGTATTTCAATCATATAGCGACGTCCAGCTAATTACAGGTGGAGGAAGACCCCGTGTACACAGAGGTACCCGGGTAGAACCACCGACCTACCGCAAGCCAGCTGGAAGACTTCCTCACATGAAAAATCCGAAGTCCCTACCGGGATTCGAACCCACAGCGGTGAGGGGCTGAGAGATTTGTAGTCCACGACTGTAACCGCTCGGCCACGGCGGCCCCCATAAGTTTAGTGTAAATCCGCCAAGTATATAAATATCTAATATAAATAATAGAGCATAATCAGTAATAAAGAAACACATGCATGGATCCAGAGGGGGACCAGGGTTCCGGGACCCCCTGGCCGAGATTTGGCTATTATGCCTAAAATATGCATTAAAGAGGGGGACCAGGGTTCCCTTAAGAATTAAACCCCCCCCCCCGATTTCAAATATCTCCTTTTTTATTTAAGAGATATGAAAGTAAATTGTATCATACAATAGAACATTACAACACCATCAAAATGATACCTTAAGAATTAAAATAAGTCAGGAAATGAAAATATTTTATGTAATATAGAAAAGAACCAGCATGATGATAACTAAGTAAATGTGTTATTTTTCAGCTGCAATGGTTGAATTTGAATAATAATTTTCAAATTAAATCAATCTGAAAATTAATTCTTTGCAGTAGAGAAATGATTGTTTTACTTACTTAGCGTTACTTAGGCAAAAAAAAAAAGTTACGCTTCTGTGCGCTCGACCGATCCTCTTTTTTTAACGACCGACCCTAAAGTTTGTTTTTTTACCTTTCCGCCTTTAAAAATATTTCCCCCTTTTTTACCTTTCGTTTCATGTAAAACAAGAGCCCGAGGGCTCTAATCCGCTCACCTGAGTAAAGATAAAATGTCCCACCATAAAGATACAAAAGATAGGTTAAAGATCAAGGTAACAATGCTGCATGCCAAATATCAAAGCTTCCGGCCATATGATTTCAGAGAAGAAAATTTTCTAGATTTTTCCCTATATAAGCCTATGTAAATAAAGTGACCCCCGGGGCGGGGCCAATTTTGACCCCAGGGCCATTATTTGAACAAACTTGGTAGAGATCCACTAGACAATGCTACATGCCAAATATCTAAGCTCTAGGCCATACGGTTTCGGAGAAGAAGATTTTTCTTGATTTGTTCCAATATTAGCCTATGTTAAAGAAAGTGACCCCCAGGGCGAAGCCAATTTTGACCCAGGGCCATAATTTGAACAAACTTGGTAGAGATCCACTAGACAATGCTTCATGCCAAATATCTTAGCTCTAGGCCATACGGTTTCGGAGAAGAAGATTTTTCTTGATTTGTTCCAATATTAGCCTATGTTAAAGAAAGTGACCCCCAGGGCGGGGCCAATTTTGACCCAGGGCCATAATTTGAACAAACTTGGTAGAGATCCACTAGACAATGCTTCATGCCAAATATCTTAGCTCTAGGCCATACGGTTTCGGAGAAGAAGATTTTTCTAAGTTTTCCCTATATAAGCCTATGTAAATAAAGTGACCCCCAGGGCGGGGCCAATTTTGACCCCAGGGCCATAATTTGAACAAACTTGGTAGAGTACCATAAGATGATGCTACATACCAAATATCAAAGCTCTGTGCCTTTTGGTTTCAGAGAAGAAGATTTTTAAAGATTGCAATTTTTTTTCTATTTTTAGCTCCTGTGACCTAGTTATTCAACAGACTGGAACCATTTGAACAAACTTGAAAGAGGGTCACCCAAGGGTCATTTGTGTAAAGTTTTATTGAAATCTGCCCAGTAGTTTAGGAGGAGAAGTCGTTTGAATTAAAAAGTTGACGACGCACGACGGACGACGGACGCCAGACGGCGGACCATCACAATAGCTCACCATGAGCACGTTGTGCTCAGGTGAGCTAAAAAGGAAGTAAATAAAAAAAATATATCAATAATAATATCCTGACCTACCGACCCTCTTTATTATTTGCTGGGGACCAGAAAGGGAACTTTGTTGTTTTTTTTGCCTTAACGTTTTTGTTTTTTCCGGGCCGGCAGGAGCCGGTCCGGTTACTGATACGGTTTTGCCAGGCTAAGCTGTACAATGAGTTTCTTCGTGCCTGTCATTACTTTTAATTTTGTACAAAGGTTAGAAAAATGTAAAAAAACATACGTTTTTGAATTTAAAAAAATTAATGATGATGAACAGATATAACCATTCTGTAGATATTTTTTTATTTATGTTAATTTTATCTGCGGAGTGGTCACGCTCGTAGCGGTTTATATTGCGGCACAACGCAAAATCAAGTATACACGTACTTTTCGTACTTACACTTCTTCTGCTAACGATAAAAACAACTTTTGACTATGGGAACATGGGTTGTAAAACAGATTACATCACGTTATTATTTAAACTTTTTGTATCATAAGTTACCTGCTAGGAATGTAAACCTTCGATTGAGTCCTATTATAATTATGCTGAAATCACTTCCACGAAGTACGAAGCCAGTACGAAAACCAATAGGTATTTAATACATATTTTATTCAAGAATACATAGGATTGAACAACAGGCTAAATGCCCATGTGAGTCCACTCCTTTTACAGGTCATGCATACATGGCATATGACAAATTAAAAGTATTGCATGCATTATGATAATAGATATATAAAAATACAAATAAAAAAATAATATATTGCATTACAGGGAGAAATTTGACAAAATTTGTGCCTAAAAATATATAAAGTGTCATTTATAGGGACCATCTAAAATCAAAGCGCTAATAGCGCTGGGAGAACAGGGTTTTTAATATGATGATGTCTCATTTCTTTTGATTATCAAAGTAAATCCAATAAACGATAACCAAGTTTTCAAGCGACACCAATAAACCCAATGTTATAAATCCGCTTTAACTTTGCTTGAACACGATCGTTAAAAAAGAGGAACACATTATTTGTTTCAATGGATTTCTATCAAAAAGCACTGCGTAGGAAAAAAAAAGGAATTCTATAAAATATAGATGCCTAAATATAGCCCCAAACTGTTGTCCGAGTCAACATGTGTGCCACCATAGAGCAGCGTTGCAAGCATCCCTTTTCAAACATCTCAAAATGCAGTCTTTTTAACATGCTGGTTCCCAATGAATTTCTGCGTTAAGTAAAGAAGCAAGTACCAGTAGAGCAGCGAAATGAATATTACATCATTTTCCTGCAATAACGAAGAATCACGCCAACAACAATAGTTCTTCGGCCCGATTCATTGACGCTTGCGTCAAAATTTTTCTTATTGCTGTAGATACGAGCAGGATAATAAATCATACAAAGTACGCATATGTCAAATAAATATGAGCCATTTCCAAGGTGGAATAATTAAGATGTAACTAATATATTGTGAGAGAAACTGTGTAAAAACAAATGAACATAGGCGTGTATTCATCTTTTATCATTAAGAATTTAAACTATGGGTATAGACCAAATGTGAACAAAGGCCAGAGACCGGATTACCAGACCAACTGTGAACAAAGGCCAGTGACCGGATTACCAGACCAACTGTGAACAAAGGCCAGTGACCGGATTACCAGGCCAACTGTGAACAAAGGCCAGTGACCGGATTACCAGACCAACTGGAAACAAAGGCCAGAGACTGGATTACTACAAATTGAGTTATAATTAAACCTCTGGTTACAGACCAACTGACAAAAAGGCCAGTGACAAGATTACCAGATATTGACTTATAATTTAACCTCTGGTTACAGACCAATTGTGAAAAAGGCCCCGGATTACCAGCCAACTGGAAACAAAGGCCAGAGACGGATTACCAAATTGAGTTATAATTAAACCTCTGGTTACAGACCAATGTAAAAAGGCCAGTGACAGGATTACCAGATATTGACTTATAATTTAACCTCTGGTTACAGACCAATTGTGAACAAAGGCCAGTGACCGGATTACCAGACAATGGAAACAAGGCCAAGACTGATTACTACAAATTGAGTTATATAACCTTGAACAAAGAAAACCAATTAAATTTTTAACCTGAACAAAATAAACAAAGGCCAGTGACAGGATTACCATAAATTAAGTTATAATTTGAATTAAGTTATGATTTACCCTGGTAACAGGCCAACTGTGAAAAAGGCCAGTGACAGGATTACCACAATAAGTTATAATTTACCTCCTGTAACAGCCACCTCTGGTAACAGACCAAATGCAAACAAAGGCCAGTGACAGGATTACCATAAATTAAGTTATAATTTGACCTCTGGTAACAGACCAAATGCAAACAAAGGCCAGTGACCAGATTACCTGAAATTCAGTTAAATTTAACCTCTGTATAAAGACCAATTGTTAACAAGGTGAGTGACAGAATAACCAGAAAACAGTGTATAGAGAATTAAACCTCTGTACAGACCAACTGTGGACAAAGGCCGGTTAGAAGATTCCAATCACTTAAAAGACAATTTAACCTTCGAATAACAGCTAAACTGTATGGAAAGGACAGAGACAGGATAACCAGAAATTAAGGTAGCCAAGTTTGTTTCATTCAGTAACCGTCGTCTCTCTTTTCTCTCTGAATATAGACAAAAGCGTAATCGTAGTAAAAGTTAATACTACATTCGAAATTTATAGGATATTTCTACTTCACACAAAAATACAAGGGATGATCAGAAATACGCAAAAATGTTTTATTCGTTACTTTATTATTGTGTTTGCTGAAAATTTGTATAAATATACACCCAATCATGTTCAATTATTTATATGACAATATTCTCATCTGTAGATTGAATAATTAAAAAGTTACTGTTACTATGGTAACACCATCGAGCAAACACCGGTCCAACATAACATAACGTCAACGTACCAGACCATGACACAAATTACGCTGAAAATGTTTTTTTTTTTTTAAATATTACCCACATAATGACCCAAGTTCCTACATCTTTTTCAACCATGTCTGCAAAAAAAAAAAAAAAAAAATTGAAACTGTTCCGCAACAGAAATAAAGTTTTGACCGTAATGCTAAGGATCGTCATCAAAAAGCACCATGACGGCAATGACGTGCGATGACGTAATAACGCTTGGACGACCGATGCACTGGTTATATCCGATGTTTTCTCTGCCTTCTTCACAGTTTGTATACTTAATCGACATGTAGATCTCTCATTGTAACACCGTAAGAACTAAAGTGAGACGTTGAATCAGTGATACAATGTATTTCAATACCATTCCATACAGAAAACACATTTCGCATGTAAAATTTGATAACCGATCTCTATTAGTCTCTCATTGTAACACCGTAAGAACTAAAGGGAGACGTTGTTTACATGTCTGACGTCAGAAATCAACATAACATAATTGGATGTTAACTTATCTTAGAAACTCTACGAATGAGACGCGTAGTTTCATAATCTCATAGTGGGTTCGGTGAAATTTTATAGGTACTGGGCAAATGATACTTACTTAGGAGCATTTTCCGCGTACTTTCTGATCTGCCCTCGTATATGCAAAACATAGGAACATAAAAAGCAAACACAATAAAAGAAAACAAAAGCAAAATTTCAAAACATAAAATATATGCCTGCATTTGTTTATGTACATATTTGTTATGAACACTAAGTCAGTTATTTTGGTAGACATGACATATAATGGACGCGGTTCTGTTATTGTGCTGTGTAGATTTGTTTTCATTAGGTAGATCTGACCACGGCTACTATACAATCAATATTTTTCATTGACACACATTTTCAAGGAATCTGTGTAACAGGCAATACCATTGGTAAATAGAAAGTTATTAATCGATTAATGTTCAAGTAAACATGGTGTTCGTTTAATGATTATTTTCAGGCGGTGAATATTTGCAGATAGAAATTGGAGAAATCAACAATAAAATAATCACCAAAGAATATGAATTAATATAAAAAGTGTGTTAGTTGGGTTTAACATCCCGCCGACAGTATTTCAGTCATTTGGAGACGATATCTACTTGGACTTGACACACTGCAGTATCACGCCGTAGACATGTGGCATGATACCACATCCAGTCACATTATCCTGACACCGGGCCAACCAGTCCTGATTATATATAGTAAATGAAAAGTCGTTTCGTCGCCTTGAATATTCAATAGGCAGAAAGTGTGAAATACTTAATTCACACCCAATTACTCTTGCATTATTAATGGTAGTTGTTTAATGCAGTTGCATTTTGCATTTAAATAATCAGCAGATAATTAATCCGACATAGAGCACATATAAACAAATACCGTCGTCATCACCATCATCATCATCATCATCATCATCATCAAGTACAACAAAGACCGATTAATGAGTGATTAGAAGTGTTTATTCATCCTAAACTAGTGCGCGATTAATTATGTATGAATGATCCTCTCCCATTCGGAAAACAAAATATATACGTACATTAAACAAATACTGAGTGATAAAAAGTGTTTATTCCTCCTAACACTTGTTTCTCGGTATAGAATACAGTTTCCAGTTACCTGGAATAATTGCCTTGTTAAATACAATATTAAAATTTTATGATATACATCATAACATGTTTAAATTTATTACACTCTTTTACAACGTTTGTATTTAAATTTTGCACGGTGATAATTTCTTCTGCCGTTTTACATTTAGAATTAAGCCATCTATTGTCGTTAACATGCTCTTTTGGTTTTGTATTATAATTATGTGGTGCAAAACTGTTTTTAGCACTGTTATGAAATATATTTTCAATTTTTGTAATTACATTATTTATATCACTACCATCGATATTATTTGACTTGTACAACGTATCTAATTTTACTACGACGTAAATTTTATCCACGTCAATCTTATTTATAAACTTGTCGTTGTTTTTACAGTCCCATAATTTAGCTTTTTGACTGCTTGACTTTACTTTTATTGTTTTTGTGCCTCTTATTTTGAAAACATCACTTACTGGGTTATGCGCATCCGAATATAATTCACAAAAGTCATCTACAGTTAGGTACAGTTACACGTGCGCGAGTAATTAGGTGTGAATGACCCTACAAAAGTATTTCACACCTTCCGCCTAATGAATATTCAGGGCGACGAAACGACTTTTCATTTACTATATATAATCAGTTCGACGAAACGACTGTAAATGCTGAGCGCCAAGCAAGGGAGCTATACCAGTACCATGTCTTATCTGATAATATGTGTGTCTTCTATTTGACATTGTTTTTATTCCTCTATAAGATGTATATTTTAGCTGAAAGTTAAACGTTACATTTGTATCCATGGATACAGAGCGTATCATAAACACGTGACAGTTATTCAATATCTTTTTGCCAGTTTCGTTTTCAGCGCATTTTGCTACATTTAAAATATAAAGTTTAAAAACAAATCAAGTATAAAACTATAAAAGCTTCAGATACTGCAATAAGCTATTAATTAGCAAAGCAAACACTCAAATAAGTCATAGCGTTCAGATAAAAACATGTATGTGAATGTTTGTGTAACCTTGAGTTGAGCTGAGCTAAAAATAGATTATACCGACAAATACAGACACGAAGATCACGTGGAAAACATGAAACACGATTTGCTGCAACCAAACCAATCAATATACATGTGAATTATCTTACAATTGGAATAGTATATATGTCTAGCAGATCAATTTCTCCTTTGGCAAAAAACAAGGCCTGCGACCAAGTGGTCCCGGGTTTGAGTTCCGGTCTGATTACAATAATAATTTAGCTTGTTACAAAAGTGTCGATCCTGACATATATTAAGTAATGACTCAAGCCTGACAATATTTAGATGCGATTTTAGATGAATTTGCAAATAAAATATATAGTAAACCTTTCAATATACAACGTTTTGATGAAACTATTTTTTCCTACTTATATACATACTTTTTTTCTGCAGTTCTCTTTATGCTTTATCTATCCATGATCTATATATCTATCGCTAATATCTATATGTAAATCAATTAAATGTATAATCATATTGTATTTATTGAAATTCCTTCATATTTACTTTTATAGATTATGTACAATGTATCATTCTAATCAAACTTTTCTGCCAAGGAAATAAATTATTTGATTCTTAGCTTTTGTTTGTTATTTACCTCTTTTTTCTACACTGATGATTGTATATAAATCATATTATCTAGTCATGATGATATTAATCCTGATAAAACAGTCGACATATTACTTCTTCATTACTTCTTCAGCCAGAACACCTTACCAGCATGTTTACTACCCATTCCTACAAACAACGCCCCATCAGTGTCCCGGTATGAGAGACACCACGGCACTACTACCCCATCACTCTGACTGACCAGTATGGAGTGGTGAGTACCGAGCTTATCTACACGATGAATGTTGTAAGACCCCCACCCACTTACAAGTATGTTGTCCTGACTGTCTACGTGAATGTTTACAGGATAAGATAAATCCTTGTGTGTATACTTGTATATCAAATCACCATGTTGTGTCAGACATGTTACGGTCTTGGTGTTATAGTCAGATACATAAACACGGTCACTGTTGCGACTTACACGTACATAGTATGGGCGTGTAAACATGTACTGTCCTTGTACCAGCCCGAGTCTCCTCTGTATCTGTCCATCCATCGTCATCACCAGTACTTCTCCATTATTATAGTCGTGACACGTGACGTACATCATGCCGCCATGACAGTCTATACCCCAACATTTCCTGTCTACTCTCAATGATTTTCCGAGTCTCAGTCCCGGCTGTACAGAGACAAACTGAATCTTCTGTTGTTCTGGTAACGTGACGACAACCTCTGTATCAGCTACTGTACAGACGTCACGTGGTTTTGATGGTAGATCTACATTCTCCTTAGAGGTGAAGGTGGGACTATACAGATGTAACTTATTGTTACGATAGTCACATAAAACAAGATCACCGCTGGGGAGAAATGTTGAACCAGATATCAAATCTGTGTTAATGTTGATGTCTTGTTTACTAGAAACTGTCTTTTCAAGTATATTCTCTCCGCTGGATACATCACTGCTTTGAAAGGTGGTAATCACGTGACCGAGCTCATTCAGCTGCCGTAAGAGATCATAAATGACTTTATTGGGCTGGAAAGTCAGCTGACATTGGGTAGCTTCCGACTTTACGTCTGCTGCAATTTTCTCCATTTCCTCGACTTTACCAGATGACTTTGTCAGTCCGATAAACATCATTTCTTCATTCAATGACACGTGATCCTTCAATTCCGATTCCGTAGCCTTTTTAGCGTCTTCAATAGCATTGTATGCCTTTTCTTCAAGATCATCTAGCCTTTCATTGATGTTTCTCCTCAGTTCCTGGACATCTCTGACTGCTTTCTTCGCCTGTTTGATTAACAAATCAGCATCTTTACCACGAGATAATCGTAATGTTTCAACATTTTCTTTAATTTGTTTCATTCTTGATACCAACTTGTCCAGCTGACTTTTATTCATTTTGTTCGTTTTATCGCGTAGCGACGTCTTTGAACATTTCCGGTGTGCTGTTGAGGAACACACGTCACATGTCAATATCTTGTGATTCTCGCAAAACCCAATTATCAAATTGCACCTGTGATCATCACAGAAGGCAATTGGTAATGGCGGATTAGGTTTAATGGTTGATAATAATTTCTGTCCAGTAATAACCGTATGGTTCCGTGTTAATTTGAAGCCCCTGTGTGTCTTCTCACAAGCCTGACACATATAATCATTACACTGTCCACAATAAGACATTGCTCTTTCATCTGATCCAGCATACTTACAGGGGTCACAGAAGTGCGGTACGTAGTCGTCCGACCCTGCTTCTATTGAATCTGGACTGGTATACATGAAGGAAAAAATGCATGAAAGAAAAGGAAAAACAATTAAAGAAAGACAACTCGTATTGTATTATTCTTGAACAATCTAATCAGAGTTATTTCCCTTGTATTATGCACTTTATAGAAAGGTGTTTTACAAAGAAAACACTTTACGATTATTTGCGTACACATTTCAACATTTTTGAATATTTTCAGTTGTGAAGCTTATGTTTGTTTTATAAAGTAAATATATGATAATCGTTTGTGAGAATCCTTCGTATTTTGTTTTCGTGTAAAAATAAATAAATAAATAAATAAATAAATAAATAAATAAATAAATAAATAAATAACATGGATGCGTTTTCAATGTCCTTAATTAAACACAATTATATCTATAATTTAATTTTATCTGGTCTTATACTCATTTTTATGAATATTTGAAATCCCGAGTAACAGATCATTCTTCGTAAGTCCCATGACTATCCTTACAATATGTGACAGGCAGCACGTATTTAAAGATTCAGTATATCTATAAACATCGTGAAAACACACATTTGACTAGACTTGATTTGACTATTTGGGTTGACCGTCGCTTCAACAGTATTTCAGTTATATAGTGACGTCCAGCTAATTAGTGGGGGAAGAGCCCGAAAGCACAGAGGCATCCGGGTAGAACCATCGACCTACTGCAAGCCAACTGGAAGGCTTCCTCACATGAAAGTCCGAATTACCCTGCCGGGATTTGAACCCATGCGGTGAGGGGCTGAGTAAGTGTTAAAGTCGGTGACTTTACTCTCTCGTCCACGGAGGCCCCACGAAACACACTTTTAACCTCAGTATATTTATGAAAAAAAAAAAAAAAAGAAAGAAAGATGTACCGCATGTGTTTCTTTCTCTCAGTCCTAAATTCTTGTTTAATATATTAAGAATTTAAAAATGTTCTATAGAGAGTAGTAAAAAAGAAGACAGCCAACCCTCTAGGTTCCACATTTCCAAGATATCTATTTTATTTTAGCAATTATGGTGGCAGCCACATGCAAAAAAATAAATAAATAAATAAATAAATAAAAAAAATCTAACCATCGCTTTCACAGAAGAAGAATTGTGATTGTTTATATAGAGTCAGTATATTTTGAAACAACCTTCACCCTTAGGGCCTCATTTTTATTATATCAACTTTAATTTTGTTCCAAAAGAAATTATATTCTGACCATCGGCTTCACACGAAATTTTATTCAAATATGTGTGTTTGCACGGCAACCAGATCTCTGCAATGATCTGTCAACAAATTAATTTAGTAGCTTTTGTGAAAAGCCGCTTTAGAACCTTCATGCCAATTTTCATGAATTTTTGACGAGTGGTTTCAGAGGAGATGTATTTTAAAGAAAATTGTTGATGCCGCACGACAAACGACTGACGACGCAAAAGGACGGAAGAATGTTTATCTCAATAGTTCACATGGAGCACGTTGTATTTTTGTGAATTAAAACAAGAGGGCCAAGTTTCCCCTATAGACGAATATATATTTCGAGTGGTTTCAGAGTAGACGTCATTTAAAGTTTTTTTCTATATACATATAAGGCAAATTAGCCCCGCCCATAGCAGCCATGTTTTTTACGGATTGGAACAATTTTAGCAATCTTGGTAGAAAGTTACCCAAGGAACATCTGTACTATAACATTTTGAAATCTGGCCAGTAGTTTTGAATAAGATTATTTATATTTTTCGGCGTAGCTGTATAATTTCGATTTCAACTCGCATCTTAAACCAATCAAATGTACGCTAACAGCGGTAAATAATTCTAAGCTGAATAAAAGGACTCCTGTTATTGGTTAACGCATCGTTATGGACTATAAAATTACTGTAAATAAGGGGTGCAGCTTGTATATATCATTCAGCTTGGTGTTGTTACTTTTCTTTTTGATGTAAACATGAAAGTGATTTCAGTAAGTTAAATACAATCCTTTTCCATCAGTTAAGGAATGCTACTTTGTGAAAATGATTTAAAACAACAAAAAAGAATCCACCGTGTTATGACATGAAACCCCTTAAATACTATGTATATTGAATTCTTCCAGCCTGCCGAGATGCTCCATTGAAAATTAATTCCCAAAACCAAAACAACTAATAACGCTTTTATATCATAATTGTCATACGCAATAATGATATGAACAAATATCAAACAAGCCTATTTACAGATATAATATTTTGTTCCAAATAAGTATATTTCATAGAAAAAATACTGAACTATTTCTAGAGCGTACTAAATTTGTTGTGCGTCGGTCTTTCGCGCGCTTTTCCTCGGAATGTTCTAGAAGACTGGAAGAATAATATTTACGATGGAACATATCGAAAGATAAACGGCCACAACCCAGGGGACAGTTATTTCACATAGACATATATTGGATAAACATTCACATTCTTCTTTTTTGAAACTATGTCGTCTAGATCTTAGGTATTTAGTTTATTGATGAAACCATGTACTTCAGGTGATAAAATTTCGCACCACTGCATCAGGGGTAAAATATTTTTAAGTTATACTAGAATTATTGTCTATTTTTTATATTAAAAAAAAAAAAGAAAATAAAATTGTAGCCGTGATACCCAGGCGAGTCATTCAGGGCCATCATGGCTATCTTATTTATTGTAACTTCCTTTATCAATGAATCTATGCTTTAAGGTGCTGATCATTAATGTATATGCCTATATAAACTATTTTGATACAGTTTACAACTGATAAAATCAAACCTGAACAAGCTTTTGTCAGTAAGAAATAAAATAAAGGTGAAGAAAAAATTGTATGTCCTAACTACAACGAGCAGATAACTGCTCATTACATGATCAGCCTGGAACTAAATTAGGTTTTATGCAGCGGATTATCATAGATTTTTTTTCATTTCATATTCTGATTTTAATCATTTTACAATTTTTTATGGTGCAGGTAAGCCTGTTTACGATAATGGTCAGTCGTGTCTTTTGTATAATAGTCTAGTCATTTTTACTGTACATTTTGTTTTGAATATTTATATACATTATTTTAAAATTGTATTATTATTTTTTTTTGCTACATTCCTGTTGTTGTACACATCTCGTGGACTATTTTCTTATTTGCAAAATAAACCTTGTTAAAAACATTGCCATTCATCATTGTTCACTACCAAAATTAGACATGTTTTTACAATTATTTACAACAATGCTTTTATAACCTATCATAACATTAGAGTCTTTGAAATGTGTTTTGAATATATTTCCATTTATAAGTTTCTTAATTAAAGTATATTTATGCATGAATGAAAATATCGTTTTTCTTTCATCCTACGTCGAATATCTTTTTTAAAGATATTTCTTGTTTATTTTAATTCCGTTGCCATGGCAACCAGTGTTCTACATGGATCAATTTTATTTTAAAACGTTTGTAAAGGTTTGCCCAAAGATCATCCCTGCCAAGTTTAATCAAATTCTGTCCATTAGTTTAGGAAGAGATGTCGTTTAAAGGTTTCACTATATACATATAAGGTAAATAAGCCCCGCCCTTCGCGGCCATGGCTTTTTATTGATCGGAATAATTTTAGCAATCTTGGTAGAGGGTTACTCAAGGAACATCTGTACTAAAACATTTCGAAATCTGGCCAGTAGTTTTGAAGGAGATGATCCTTAAAATGTCCATTATTTTATTTCCGTTGCCATGGCAACCAGAGTTCTACATGAATCAAGTTTAGTTTAGAAACTTTTGTAAAGGTTTACCCAAGGATCATCCCTGCCAAGTTTAATCAAATTCTGCCCAGCGGTTTCAGAGGAGATTTCGTTTAAACCAAATTGTTGACAACCTACGACGGACGACTGTCGACGGACGCAGGGTGATTACAAAAGCTCACTTTGAACACGTTGTGCGCAGGTGAGCTAAAAATATGACATTTAATATCAAAAGGGGCATAACTCCTGATCTAATTTACGGATATCAGCCATAATCGAACTTGTCCAAAAGAATATGGCTATAAACATTGTCCTACAGTTAAAAGATGATTGCTTGAGAAATGAAGATGCTAGAGTGCAAACAAACAGAAAATTGATTTTTTTTTTAAAGGGCTTTACTCCCGACCTTACAGGCCTATATCAGCCATAATCGAACTTGGCCAAGAGATTATGATAATAAACATTGTCATAAAGATGATTGCTTAAGAAATGAAGATGCGAGAGGGCAAATAAAGTGGTTGATCCTAATAGCTCATCCTGAGTACATATATAACAAGGGTCAGAACTGCCACAAAATACGCCCATCACAGTATGGGGACTCTCAGAAATAGCTCAGAGAAACCTAAATCCCATTAGTTAATGAATGTTACTTATTAAAACAATCATGTTGAAAGTTTGAAAAGGATTGGTCCAACGGTATTGAAGTTAGAGCCCAGACAATCACAATTTCAAGTATTTTGTGTACGTCAAGGGCCATAACTTCTAAGTCTTTCTTGCGATAATGCTGGATATCGAACTCATCCGTGATATTATGGCCATGCACATGTGTGAAAAGTTTGAAAAGGATTGGGCTAACGGTATTGAAGTAAGAGCCTGGACAATCAAAATTTCAAGTATTTTGTGTACGTCAAGGGCCATAACTTCTAAGTCATTCAAGCGATAATGCTGGATATCGAACTCATCCGCGATATTATGGCCATGCACATGTGTGAAAAGTTTGAAAAGGATTGGGCTAACGGTATTGAAGTTAGAGCCCGGACAATCACAATTTCAAGTATTTTGTGTACATCAAGGGCCATAACTTCTAAGTCATTCAGAGATAATGCTGGATATCGAACTCATCCGAGATATTATGGCTATGCACATGTGTGGAAAGTTTGAAACGGATTGGGCAAACGGTATTGAAGTTAGAGCCCGGACAATCACAATTTCAAGTATTTTGTGTACGTCAAGGGCCATAACTTCTAAGTCATTCACGCGATAATGCTGGATATTGAACTCATCCGAGATATTATGGCCATGCACATGTGTGGAAAGTTTGAAAAGGATTGGGCAAACGGTATTGAAGTTAGAGCCCGGACAACAAATGTTCCACGCCCGCCCGCCGTGAGTGTTCACATAATACGCCCCATCTTAAGATGGGCGTATAAAAAAACACAAGAGGGCCAAGATGGCCATAAAGACACCCACCTGAGAAAAACTGCCTTTATTGCCTTTACAAGTTATAGCATAGTTATACTGAATTCATAATGTATGTGATCATTTTCGTTCCATGAACTATACAGTGACTTTTGTCAAAATTTGAACTCAAACTTAACTGAGAGATTATGGCTTTAAACACACACATTCATACATTAAAAGAGGCAATTATTGGCCAATATCAGCTATAATTGAACTTGGCCAAAAGGATATGTCTATAAGCATTGTTTTAAAATTTGAGAAATGCTAGAATGCAAACCTAAATCTGGTATCGTTTAATATCAACAGGGGCATTACTCCTGACCTAATTGGCCGATATCAGCCATATTCAAACTTGGCCAAGAAATTATAGCTATAAATATTGCCATAGAGTTTAAAGCTGATTACTTGAGAAATGAAAATGTTAGAGTGCAAACTAACTGAAGTCTGGTCTTTTTTAATATTAAAAGGGGCATAACACCTAACCTAATAGTGCGATATCAGCCATAATCGAACTTAGCTGAAAGAAATGTGGCTATAAACATTGTTATAAAATCTGAAGATGATCTCTTGAGAAATGACCATACTAAAATGCAAACAAAGTGAAATCTGGCATTGTTTTCATATTAAAATGGGGCATAACTCCTGACCAAAGAGGTCGATATCAACCATAATCGAACTTCTTCAAGAGATTATAGCATTAAACATTGCCAAAAAATTTGAAGATGATTGCTTAGAAATGAAGATGCTAGAGTGCAAAATTCTGAAATCTGGCATTTTTAATATTTAAAGGGGAATAACTCCTGACTTAATTGGCCGATCTCGGTCTTGGCCGAGATATTATTGTAATAAACATTGTCATAAAGTTTAAAAATTTAAAGTTGATTGCTTAAGAAATGAAGATGCTAGAGTGCAAACAATTTAATTGTGGTTGATGGACGGACAGACGACGCATGGACGGATGGCGGACGGACATTTATCGGTCCTAATAGCTCATCCAGAGCACATGTGCTCAGGTGAGCTAAAAATCAAACTGAGTGGCTTTCAAAACCCTATTACTACTGGCTTGACTATGATAAAATAAACAATATGATGACTGTTCTCTGTGTTTTGAACAAAACAAATGAAACACTATGAACCACGACACCATTTTTTCTAACCAACATGTGGAAGGTACCGATTTTTGCAGAAATAGCCACGCAAAATTTAATACTGATTGATCATTCAAGTAGAATGTTGATGTTTGTTAAGTTACTGTGTTCTGAACATATCATAATAATTTAACAATTTTACTTCTTTTTATGGTTTTGATATTGAACATATCATTCATTTTGGAACTCTTCCTTAAATAAGGGATCTCATCGCTGAGCACTATCCCTGTACCCTCCATGTCTTAAGTGGCTAAACACAGAAGAGGCACATACAAACTAACTGTAAGTACATTGTTTCTTGTTTTGTTTACCATAAGCAATAATATGACCCAATAAAGAATCAGGTGGCCCATTTTCAGAGATGGCATGGGCTATTGGCTCCTTCTGTGGCAATCCTAGAATGAACTATGCGAGTCTACAGTACCGGATCCAGGAGTTCAGGATGGGGAAGGGGGGGGGTATATTAAAATAATGTAGGTAGTGACAATACAAGCGTCTTGTAGCTTTGATCGAGCTGGGAGAATGATGTATTGTAGTTTTACTGGGGATTCAGGGGATTTTCTTTTAATTTAAACTGTAAAATAGTGCATTTTTGTGAGTGTTTTTTTGGTTGTATGTCTACATTTATGTATGGTCCGGGAATTTTAGAGGGGGTGCTTGCAGGGTGAGCCCCCACCCTTAAATCCGCCAGAGGCCTATCTACCAGTCCCACTTTTTCGTCATGCCACAAAAATACAGCTTTATCTTCTGTTTAACCATACCCCCTTTATACAGCATTCACGTTCTCCTCATACCAGATATGAATTGACCTGGATAGAGAGAGAAGGGGGGGGGGGGGGGGGTGGAAGCATGTCCTAACACGAAATCGAATGTAGCATATATTGTTTCAAGACACAGTCTTATACATACATGTAGTTCCTTACGTATTGATTATAATAAATATTCATTATGATAAATAAATGAAAGCCATTATTTAGTATTTATACAAATGGATTCAAGGACAACGATTAATCTGACGATAATTAAAAAGATGAGAGTGTTGTACGTCTCGTTTACATGCATGTCAAGCCAACCAGCATAATCACTCACTGATTGTTGCATCAAAGAAACAAAAAATACCGAAGAATACCTCTCAATTTTCAGCTTTTTTTTCTTCCAATTTCCCGATTTGTTTCAAATTTTCCTTCCTGTTTTGTTTTCTTAGATAAAGAGAGACAACTCTAAATGACTTTAACGCCGTAGTGCAATCAAAGGACTGAAGGCACAGAAGTTATGTGTGTTTCTCAAATAAAAGGAGGTTTGCCGAGCTGCAAATCTGCTGGGTCACTTAATTTTAATACCAACGTTAAATAAAATAATGAAAATATTGTTTATTTAGTTCGCCTTTTTTGATAAAGATAATACATATTGATGGAAATCTCATTAACTGCTTGCAAGAGAAATAGGGTGGGAAAGAGTGGCGATTAGATTATTGTTAGGGGTAGCTTGATGTGAATGTAAGAGACATTGCTTTATTTCAGACTCCAGCGCTTTCTATGTGGGTTATTGTAAGAACATAAAATAACCGAAACCTGCATATTAACTTTTCATATTTTTTTTTCTATCCATCTTAAAAGGACATGTTAACACTTGCGAATCTCCATAGTTATCACGGTAAGTTGCCATAAAATCTCGGTGTCATAAATCCTCTTCATACCCATTCACACACACACACTGTTTTTCGTTCCAGGTGATATTTTTTTTACATTATTATTTAGTAATATTAAAATAGCTATGCTCTGCCTATCAAAACATATAGACTCGAATGCAGGCTTTTTAATACGTTCGTGTGTTGGCGAGAGAAAGAGTGTATACATACGTTGACCTAAAATTTAGGTTTTTGTTTATTGTCAATTTTTATTTATTTTTTCATTTTTTTTTTTTTACCGTCCCCGGTGGCCGAGTGGTTACAGCGTCCGCGTCGGGAGCGGGAGGTCGTGAGTTCGATCCCCGGCCGCGACATACCAACGTCGTAAAAATGGTACTGTTATAGCTCCTGCTTGTCTTGGGGTCGTCAGCGAAAATGGATGTGTGGTCGACCCGGTGTCAGACTAGGGATAATGTGACTGGGTGTGGTATCATGCCACATGTCTACGGCGTGATACTGCAGTGTGGCAGCACTATATCTGTCTCAAGTAGACATCGTCTCCAAATGACTGAAATACTGTCGGTGGGACGTTTAACCCAACAAACAAACATATATTATTTTTTTTTTTAAGGGAGAGGGAAAATGGGAGATAACCAATGCCAGTCATTAAGGTAGGGCTGTATTTGTTATCTCCCTTCGACCATATATTGACTCTTACCATACTCTACAAATTGTGTATGGGGTGCTTAATGAACATTTATTGACTGAATAGCGAAAAGTACAAGTCGGTAGTCAAGACTATTAATAAAAGGAATTCCATTACGTTCGATGCCTGTAAATGAAATAAATTTAAACGCAAAAAGAGTAAACACGAAAGTACGATGACGAAAACTAGAAACCATGATAATAAAATACAAAAGTACGACGACGAAAACATGATGATTAAAATGCGCTGTATTTTTGCGTTATCGTGCTTCCGTGTTTTCGTCATCGCACCTTCGCGATTTCGTCGTCTTGCTTTCGCCATCCGGTATGCAGGCGAAAAATAATGGATCCGTATCAGATTATTTCATTCAAAGGAGAACTGCTCTAACAGCGTTCAGATTTTTTTTGTAAACTTAAAAACTGTGTAATAAAATTAAAAAAAAAAACTAAATGGCTTATATGTAATAGCACTTTTTTCATTTACTTTGTATGAGACAAAAAGGAAAAAGGAAAAGAATGAAAGAAAGAATAAAGATGGAACTATATAGCTAATTTCTTTTTATTTATTAATATTAATTGTTGTTTTCTTCTGTCCGTTCTTTGTTTTTTATTTATTCTTTGTTGTATTCTTGTGTATTTTATGCTGCAACATGTTATATGTTCTCTGTTCCATTTTGCCTAAAAAAAGCAATTTTGGTTTTGATTGAAAACATTCACATATCCATATTCAGTCCAATTATCCTAACATTAAGATGAAAATTTTAATTTTCAATAAATACACAAACTAGTTACTGTACAAATTAAGAGCATTTTTGAAACAAATAATATCTTTAAAAACATGAAGGCTGCTTTGGTTTGACTTGTCTTTTGTAACGATAACTTACAAATGGTATTGTGTTTTGAAATTCGGGGAAAATTAAATCCAAGCATGATAACCCGTGTACCACAGCTGTCCCATACCAGACTGGAAAGCAGATTTGCGTGGTTATGCTACGTTTACACCACTCTCTTACACATCGGCTTACATAACATTCACATCTGTGGTGGGCTCAGAAAGTAGTTCCAAATAAATGACGTCATCCAGACCGTTGTTCAAATATTTAATTTGAAGGACGACTAGATAGGCTCCATAAACAGTGAAATATATATAAACAGCACCACTGAACCTTATCGGAATGGTCATTAAAATTACAAAGTATGAAAATAAAACGCTGGTCTTAAATAACTATATCCGGCTGAATCTATAAATATTTACATTTGCAGACGAGCGTTTGCGGAATTTTCTCATCGGCGAAATAAGGCATGAAATAGTTCCCATAATAACAATCAAAATTAATATTTACACACGTTTTATGGTGATTCAAAAAATATTTATGTTTCTATACTTTTGATCCTTAAAATACACTTAAATCCACTTTAAATAAGTGTTTTCTGTTTTGACAAGATTCTTGTCATTCAGCCCATTGCAGAGATGTTATGTGAGGAACGAACGACAACTCTGCTTGGAGATTGCGTTTCTACTACTATGTTCCCGGCGGCAACGGCGACACCGTTTCAGGCCACCGTGGACAAAACGAGATGGTCGTGAGAGAGCGTGGGGGAAACGGGAATGGACAATCATGAGAGGCCATGATCGCCGTAGATGACGGGCCAGATTTTTTAACTGTTAAAATATTCGCCAGGGCAGCCACGGTGCGGATGAGAAACCTAGTCGGCCGCGGTAAAACGGGTATGACCGAAACAAAACAGACAGTAATGATATACGTAGCAAGACTTAAAGGCTTTCCGTAGAGCATAACTGCTGGTGAGGCAAAATCCGAATGTGAAGAGTGTAGGATCGGGCTGTACCCGGAAAAAGTTTATGATGGAGCATTCTATAATAAATTATTTTTTTTTTTTTGTTTTTCTTGTTTTTAAATCGATAATTGAAAGAGGCCTAGGTCACTGGAAAAAACGTGATGTGCGGAAATAACATTTTTTCACGTGCTCACGATGTTTGGCAAAAAGATGCAGTCATGAATAACACATTAGCTTCGGATTCTTGATATCACTGATTTTCACTATGACAATGCTGATCCGACTAAAAAGTGACTCATGAGAATCCGAGTCTGACATTGTAATCTCGGGCGTGCAATGTGACTATCTTGAGAATTCAGTTATTAGGAAACAAAGATTTCACCAACATTAATATTAGAGCATTTATTTCTTATTAATATATATTTATTTATAATTATATTCATTTATTTATTTATTTATATTATTTATTGTTGCTTGTTATTTCTTCACCAAATCACATGATGTAACAAGCTGCTTTAATAAATTAGATAAGAAGATATTTAAAATTCTAATTTTCTGTGCGTACATGCCTCCGACACTTCGTCGTGTTCAAACCAGATATATTCGCATGTACAAGTTGAAGGGCAACGTCACGAATGCCGCCAAAAACAAAATGTAAACAAAGGTATAATTGACACTCATCCAAATACTAAAGGATGATTATTTATGCGCGTATGGTCATGAGAATCGATATGCTGTCATTAAGTATCATTTTAGGTAAGTAAATTTTGTTAAGATTGTGTAGTCATTTTTTATTGATATTTTTACAATCTCAACATAATGGGCATTTAATCCCCAACTTAACAAAGTGAATTTATGTATGAATGAAATCCGCCGGTAAACATGCTCACATCTAATACATTGTTGTTAATATATTTCTTGTGGTATTTTGTCAAGTTGTAGCCCAGCAACACTCACCAACACATCTATAAATTGGAAGGCAACAATGATATCCCTTGACGATTTCCAGAACATTTTCAGCCTTGTCCATGAGTATGTCCTGAATATATGTTACATCGCCACTCTCCAGTTGGTGTTTGGTAAGCATATCAGTATATGTTAATAGCTCTTAATATATACAGTCAAACCTGTCATAAGTGGTCGATGAAGGGACAAATAGAAAGAAGTCGCTTAACAGAGGGGGTCGATAAATGAAGGCTCAATATATAACAGAAATGCTTGTTCCGTAATATCAAAACTGGCCGCTAAATGCGAGTTCATCGCTTAATACAGGTGACCGCTAATACAGGTTCAACTGTATATAAGTTTCGCCGTGACACATTTATAGTAATAGTATATGAGATGTACAAGAACAAGACTTACTGTTGAGCTCGATCAAAAATGTACCGCTTAATGCATGTTGATCGCTTAATACAGGACCAAGGTTGTTGATCGCTTAATAATGGCGATCGCTAATACAAGTTCAACTGTTTACGTATATTCATGCTGAACGCTTAGCTTACTTGTTACACGACTTTGGTATGCAGTAGTTAAAATGTATTTCTAACTATAGGAATTGTTCTTCATGCGACATGGGGTGTCGTCTGCATTCGACAATTCTTTAGGTTCTGTTGCCTGGTGCGACTTTAACAACGCCAGAGAGGTGACGTCACAATTTGAAAGGTGTGCCTCTTATGTATTGTCTACCTGAATAATTGAAGCAATGTATGATTTATATTTTACGCTCATTTTTAGACAGCGATGTGCATGCGCGACATGCGCGAAGCATGCAGTATTTATACATAGACTTAATATACTTCACCCCAGTATCTTTTACAAGCGACATATGTCACGCTAGATCTACATTCGTGGCATTCCGCCATATATTTTTTCTTTATTTTATTTAAGTATCAAAATAACAGCATTCTTGTCATCAAATGCATACCTGTGAATTTACAAGTTGCTCTTAGAGAATTTTTTCAACATTCAGTAGGTGATATGGCTTTTATCACTAAACTCCTAACGGTGATACTAACTGATGCGGGAAGTTTCAGCCTACACATGTTTGAAGTACAGATTTTAGAGAACATAATTTCTTCTCTCCGGTTTCCGTATCACTTCACAGTCTTCCGGTGCTTTGTGTAGAACCACGCACTGCACAAACATGGTAGCAAAACACACCTATACTTATGCATATTAGTAAATTATATAAGCAAATAAAATGTCTCATGAATGATTCAATATATGTTTCATAATGATAATCGTGTCTTGCGCGGTTGGTAAAATGAACATGAGAACATGACCGCTTAACAGAGGTGATGGCTAAATGAAGTTTAAACATATAACAACACGCTACTTTGGTAATAATAAAACTGACCGCTAAATGCTAATGGTTGGCCGCTTAGTACATATGGTCGCTAATACAGGTTAAACTGTGTTTGATTATTAAGTGAACATATATGGGGTATCTTAGATTATACCACGGGCGTAGATCGCGTTACGTACTTACGCACGTGCGTAACGTTAAAATAAAATGTAAAACATCAGATATGCCCAAAAACGATGTTTAAACTAAAGGAAGATAGAAAAGTTTTGAAATCGCACTGTATACTCGAATATCACTTGCATTTTATTACATGTAACACGACACGGATGGCTGCTGACTACTGTAAATTGTTTATAAAATAATACAACTGTTTTTTCTTTTTTTTCGATTATTTTTTATGTATTCGAATAGAAAATATTGCTGAAATCAGGTATCATATACATGTAAAAAAGCTGTTGTAAGTTTGGATTGAATTGTGGAAAACATACGTATTGACACATGCGTCGTTTATGCGGATAAACATGTAATTTTCCGCAGTTTGTAGGAGTTTTACAAAATTATGTTTCGATTATGAATAAGTCAAATATGACCCTTGTTCAGGAAGACCCAGGTCTGCAGTCAAAAATCTAACATTGATAAGTTCCAGTCCATCATTGAGAAAGATGCGCGTTTTAATGTTAGACAGCTAGCACGGCAAGCACAAATGGAAAACCTGGGTATAACATCTGTCCACTCCGTCCTGAAGAAACTTCTTTATTATATCACTATACTATGGTGGCATAAAGGGGACATGGAATACATATTTTTTATCATATGACGTTCCTTCTTTTCCGTGTAATATAACCATTATATATGTTCTTATATTCAACGCATGTAATATAACAACGTCATGACGTCATTTAACCCTATATAATTTATAGGATAAAAACAACGTGCAAAAAGGCAAGCGAAACGTCAAATATTAGGTTAAATCTAAGCATTCAAAGTAATGTGATAAAAAGAATCTCACATGAATTGTCAGATAATATAAAACCTTATTGAACTCGTCCAAGAAAATGGCCTGCATTTTACCATTTTCTACCGCGTGCGCACGCAGTAGTTATCACGTGCGCACGCGGTAGCCATCGCGTTCTCACTAACGCAGGTCTGAGATAATGAGAAATTGAATTCGTTTTAAATAAAGACTATGGTATCGTTATAAGCCACAGACATTTAAATGGTTATTGCGATCGATGTGGCTACATAGACGTCATTTTTCTGACTGTAATTAGATGTATACAAAAATAACTCCAAGAATCCTGACGATTGCATGGGTATCGTTTGATGACATGTCGGTGTAGGGAAAGTGGTTTAAGTGTTTGTATCACAGATGTTCGTCTTATTTTGCATCATATGGATCCAAAATGTATTTTGAAAAGAACAAGACGTTTGCAGAGGCGTTCATATAATGCAGTTTGTCCAAACTTCATCTGGCAAACAGTTCATGTATAACTGATGAAATAATATGCAAGAAAAAGTGTGGATGCCGTTAGAAGTGATACTTTATTTGTCCTATTTACTCTTGTTGCAGAACGAACTCGACACTGCAGTGAAATGTGGAATAGTCATAATATCAGACGATCAACTAATGCTGCTCCATTTGATCGACCTGGCGTAATGTACCGCTTCTCCGCTTTGTGAAACACAGAGAATCAGATTGTGGAGTTACCGTGGGCAGACCTGGCAGCGTGTGCTGAGGAAGCTGAGTTCCGATTTGTTATCCCATGTGATCCAGATGTGTACGAAGTCTGCGTGATTATCATGCGACGTCACAATATTTTACCCGCAAAATCATGTCGAGAAACCTTTGTTTTGTACCTTTTTTTTCTAAAAACAGAAATTACACAGCATTTTGAAGGACTAAATGTAACATTTAATAGTTTGATTATAACTTTCCAAGAAAAAGGTCAATTTATTCGATTTGTCAAGCCACGGCATCTATGATAATGTACGGTTTATGTCGTTTCCGTAGTTTTTTCTTATTTTGTTTTAAGAGCAATAGTAACCTGTTCTCAACACCTACCTGAACAGGTGTAGTTTTTATTTACTTTAAAAACATGAAGTTTATATGTGCAATGATGATATTATACTTTTAACCGTCATTCAAACTTATTTCCTTTATGTCTATATGAAATCACGCATTACTAATCTCTCTCAACATGCCGCAGTTTAGTATTCAATCAAGTTATTAGCAGTATATTTAACTATTTATGTATACATAAATAAAGTAAATGCTGTACGTGGAACGTAGCTGTCACATAGTGCCGGGTAAGCATACCGTGTGCCACCGTGTGGTAAATTTCTTGCGGACGGTGGAACACGGTGAGGGCACACGGCTGGGCGTTGAGCGATCGGTGAACACGTTTGGCGTCCGTTAGTGGCCGGCGAGATCCGTCGAAAGTTTTGAACATGTCCAAAAATTTCTCCGTGTAGATACAAGCGGTGGAACACGATAATAACCCGGTATAAGGTCGGTAAGAGGCCGGTATTAGGACCGTCGGCCGGTACGATGCCGTTATGAAACCATACATAGGGATGTGCATAAAGTTAGTTCCTTATTCCTTATTCCTTTTTCGAATAAGGAACTGGTTCCTTATTCCTTATTCAAACACAAATAAAGAACAAAAAAAGTGGCAGATGCACATGACTTGTTGTTAAAATAAATGTGATCTATAGCATGTATTTAAGCATGAGAAATATTATATAAGAGGTTCCAAGTGCATAAGAACCATTTTTATGAAGAAAATGCGAAAGTCGAATAAGGAATAAGGAAATGGACATAAAGTTTATTGCCCTTAATTGGAATGTAGCCCTTGTGATAGTGAGCAAGTATGTGAAGTTTGGACACAGATGGTTTAATAGTTTATAATTTAAGGCCAAAGTAAAGGTGTTAAAAAGACAATACCTTAACTTTTAAATTAATAATGATAATGTGATTATGGTAACTAGTATTAAACGAGGTACGAAAACGAGATTGGAAATCAAAGCATTCATTTTGAATTTCATATGTATTTACGAAAAGCTCCAATCGAAATATGAATTGATATAGCATTGATATGGTTATTTAGTTTATTTACTAATTTGTCCCACTGCTTTGGTCATTAACAGACGTCTGCGATGTAGATCGACCACACAACGAGGCTCAATTAAGGGAATTAATTAGTAAGCAACCATTCTACATGATTGCCTTTATAGATATGTGTTGATAATGACACCAGTCATTTAAAAAAAAAACAAGAACAAGAAGACCCTAACAGGGAAATATCACGGGTTTATCCTGTGTGTGTTATGATGCTTAATGAGGGTCCGTCCGCATGATACCATACTTCTATTCCGGAACCCGGAGTGTAGCCTGCTCTCCTTAAAAAAGAGTTTTTTAATGCCGAAAGGGTCAAATTTTGAAATATGCCATAGATTTTATGACATGTTGATTTATAGTGAAATTATAATTGTGTATGCCAAAGGGGTAGGGATATACCAGCGTGGCTAATTTAGCCCCTACAAAAAGGGTGTATCCCTGAGAGTTACCCAGATAGCAATGGTATATGGGACCCATATGGGCTGTATCTGGGTATGCCTATATGGGCTAAACTATGTGGGACCCATGTGGGTCCCATATATAGAGCTTTCTTTCCCATACAGGGTGGAAAAGTATTGCTGCTTGGGATATGAACTATCAGACAGCCGTTGTGGGAGTTGGTAGAACTTTGCCTTCCTTCTTCGTCTGTCCCTCCGGGCGATGCTGCGCACTTGAGGTGCCCCAGATCAACCCCTCGGAACCGATGAAACCGTCCTTCTGGCTACTGGCTGATGGTCATTTTGTTTAGCAGGTGGTTTGTTTTGTTTTGAAATATGCCAACGAATATCCGCCCAATTCAGGGCTTGAGAATGTTTTTGAATTTGGATAGCTAATTCAGCTAGCGAGGTATCATGACCTCGGATATTGGTTGAAGTTATATTATTTAATCATTCTCTGTCCTATATCGAAGTCGCCAAATATGAAATTATTCCGGGCCGGCAGAAGCCGGTCTGGTTACTGATACGGTTTTGCCAGGCTAAGCTGTACAATGAGTTTCTTCGTGCCTGTCATTACTTTTAATTTTGTACAAAGGTTAGAAAAATGTAAAAAATATACGCTTTTGAATTTAAAAAAAAATCAATGACGATGAACAGATATAACCATTCTGTAGATATGTTTTTTATTTATGTTAATTTTATCTGCGGAGTGGTCACGCTCGTAGCGGTTTATATTGCGGCACAACGCAAAATCAAGTATACACGTACTTTTCGTACTTACACTTCTTCTGCCAGCGTCGGAGACCCACGGCTGCCTATATTACAGGAACGGAATAAGCGCTCGTGGATCTTCGACGCTGTTCTTCTGCTAACGATAATAACAACTTTTGACTATGGGAACATGGGTTGTAAAACTGATTACATCACGTTATTATTTAAACTTTTTGTATCATAAGTTACCTGCTAGGAATGTAGACCTTCGATTGAGTCCTATTGTAATTATGCTGAAATCGAAGTACGAAGCCAGTACGAAAACCAATGGGTATTTAATTTAATACACATTTTATTCAAGAATACATAGGATTGAACAACAGGCTAAATGCCCATGTGAGTCCACTCCTTTTACAGGTCATGCATACATAGCATGTGAGAAATTAAAAGTATTGCATGCATTATGACAATAGATATATAGAAATACAAATAAAAGAATAATACATTGCATTACAGGGAGAAATATGACAAAATTTGTGCCTAAAAATATATAAAGTGTCATTTATAGGGACCATCTAAAATCAAAGCGCTAATAGCGCTGAGAGAACAGGGTTTTTAATACGATGATGTCTCATTTCTTTTGTTTATCAAAGTAAATTCAATAAACGATAACCAAGTTTTCAAGCGACACCAATAAACCCAATGTTATAAATCCGCTTTAACTTTGCTTGAACATGGTCGTTAAAAAAAGATGAACACATTATTTGTTTCAATGGATTTCTAACAAAAAGTACATCACTACTCTTACTTTCCCCATTTCTCTTGCCCAAAGTTTACAAGATTATATGAATATGTGGAAGGAAATCTAAAATAACAAACTTCATTATTTATTTTATGTTTTTTTGTTTTTGTTTTTTCATTTCATTTTATATACACATTTTCTTGTTATAGATAAATTAATGATATTCAATATAACAAAAATATATGTATCTTATATTGCAAAAATAATTTAAAAAAAAAAAGTTTGTAAACATTGTTCTACGGCTGTGACTCGAACCCACACCCTTTTTCAACGCCGTTTGCATGGCGATCTAGCCTGACTATTTTACCCACTGCACTAATGAGCCATACAAAAGAAATTTGATCTATATATTGTTGCCTGTTGCTGGAAATTCCAGCCAGTCATTGTTTCAAAATATCTCAGAATGAGGAGCGATTTTTTTTTTTCGCTCGCGTACTTTCTTTTTTCATTACAGTTTATTTAAAACGTTATCTCCAGCATCGATTATTTTAATTCAGTTTCGCCTTCCATAACGCAATCGTACTGAAATAAGTAAGAAAATCATCACCATTTAGTGATAAGACAGAAAACAAAATTTAGAACTATTTTTCTGCGTAGAAAAAAAAGGAAATCTATAAAATATAGATGCCTAAATATAGCCCCAAACTGTTGTCCGAGTCAACATGTGTGCCACCATAGAGTAGCGTTGCAAGCATCCCTTTTCAAACAT
>CM037791.1:21302973-21314649 GCA_021229015.1 Solen grandis
CTAGCATCATGTCAAGTTGACCGCAAATGTTATATAATGTCTTTCGCAATTTGACATGGGTTTAACGTCGTATCGACAGTCGTTCAGTAATTTAGGGACTTTCTCTACATGAGACAGATATAGTGCTTCCACGCTGCGATACTGTGATATCACACTGTAGATAAGAAACGTATCAAGATAATGAAACCGGTATGATCTAGTATTGTAAGGATACTTGTTATCCAGGTAGCTAGAATGTTGTTGTTGTTGTCGTTGTTGTTGTTGAAAGAACGGCTGTATAATGATCAAGGACTCGACCGAGATATCTGGTTTTAATATATGCACGCGCAAACAAAAAGTGCATCGAGTCAAAAACTGGTTTAATGTTGATAATACACGTATGCTGATCAAGATCCGAAGGGGAAGGTTGGGGTGGGGTCAAGGTGGAGGAGAACCAATTATCCGGACCCCGGCCCCCCAAACATTTTGATGAAATAGGAGTTTTCCTGTTTTATCCTAGATCCAGATGTGGTTTCCGTTTGCTAAAAAAAAAGTAATAATGATAATACATAACTTTATCATGCGAGGATCTAGAGGGAGAGAGGGTTGGGGTGGGGTCGAAAATGACCATTAATTGGTCCCGCCGCAAAATAGATTCTCCTTTTTTTATCTTGGCTTCGTTTGCCCCCCCCCCCCCACACACACCACCACCCAGATAGCAATATATAAGGGACCCATATGGGTCCCATATGGTTTCCCACATGGGCCCCATATGGGCTACCCACATGGGACCCATGTCGAAAGTGCAACCTGTATTGGCCTGGGTCCCATATGGGCAGCCCACCAAGATCCAATATGGGCCCCTCAAGGGTCCCATATGGGCAGCCCACCTAGATTCTACATAGGCCCCATATGGGCTACCCACATGGGACCCATGTCGAAAGTGCAACCTGTTTTGGCTGGGTCCCATATGGGCAGTCTACCAAAGATCCAATATGTGCCCCTTAAGGGTCCTGTATGGGCAGCCTGCCTAGATTCTACATAGGCCCCATATGGGCTACCCACATGGGACCCATGTCGAAAGTGCAACCTGTTTTGGTCTGGGTCCCATATGGGCAGTCTACCAAGATCCAATATGGGCCCCTTAAAGGTCCCATACTTGCACCCCATTTGCATGTAATATGGCTCCATACCACTGCACTGTCTGAATGTGCAGTCAAATGTGGAAAACTGGTACCAACAGCCTCTGAAAATTTGTCGCTCCAAAAAAACATTACTGAAAATCAGAAAATTGGTCCCTCAAATACAACATACAGTTTTATTTTTCTTCTTAATTTAATTAAAACTTCAATTTAATCACATGCTGAGAAAATACAATTCGAAAAGTCATAATTCATTCAAATACAATTTGAATACAAATGGATATTTTTCATTTTCAATGTGCTATTTAAAGTTTAAAATTTATTTCCAAGCCATAAGACAATTTCTTATGCAACAAAAACAAACACTTAAAGATTGCATATCTTTAACACTGCACATAAACTCAACAACTTATTATACAAAAATGCATACTATTGTATAAAGAAAATAACTAGCATAACAAGACTAGACTAATTAATGCATCACAATCACACACATAACAACTATTATTTCATCTTAAGTTCTTAACCTTAAAGTACTTGAAATATGAAATGACATTAAAATTCAAAATAAAAAGGCTAACTTAATATGGATTATTAGCAAAAACCATATCAAACTGGTGAAAATATAATTATACAGACTAAGCAGACTATCTTGCTCAGCCAAGTGATACATGGATATGTGAAAATATAATTTATATAAAACATATAGATTGTTGGCATAGCATGTTTAACAATGTGAAAAAATAATCTGAATTAATCTTATCAACAATTCTCATGCACATACTAGTAGTCCAATCTTCACAAAACTGTTAGTTACAGAACAGATTCTTTTAAAGCTTAATAAAAGAAAAAAATAGTATAGTATACTTAATTCAAAGTTTGGCGTGTCTGAAAAATAATGGACTGATATTCAACTATTCAAAACTATATTCTAAACTATTCACTATGAATCTGTCCCTCCACTTATTGAGAGTGTCTCCTGTTGGAATTCCTACATTGAAGACTTGTCTGACTTTTGCTGCACTGTTTTCTTCCCCCTTCCCTGTTCAGTACCACCTGCCAGTCATTTATAGACCTCTTACTCAGCGTCCTCAGTGGTGTGGTTCTGAAAGTTCAAAAGGTATAAAATATATCTTAAGGAAGCAAACCAAACAATGTTGGGACTGTTAAACTTGGCATTGAAACTAAAAAATATAACTGATTAGAATAAAGTATCATTTTTTTTTCATATGTGTTCCACTGAATAATGCATTTTATAAATAAATCATAATGTAGGTGATGTGTGTTATCAGCTCAAACCTCTGGGTTCTATTTAGTCTTAACATAGCTTTCTTGTAAATGATATAAAAATTGAATAATTCCAAGGCATTGACTATGATTTTACATTTAAGACTTGGCTAGAGTTTTAAATTACTGTAAAATTTGGAAATGGCAGCATCCCCTTCAGTCCATGGAAGTTGTAGTTTACATCCAGCTCATTTCCATTCAGAAAACTCCTCACAACGTCCCAGAGATTTGAATTAAACAGGTTGACAGGTATTCTGGTATTCTATCTACAATTACACAAAGCGTATACATTATGAATCATCTAGTTCTATATGTCAGAGATGTGAATACCTTAATGTAGCTTCATGTATATCTGTAGCAAGTTTAAATAGCAAGGTATACTTTGATCGGAATACAAGTGATTTATGACAGTGCTTTAAAGATAATAGTAAACACAGATTTGTTGCAGGATTTGTTATCTTGTAGGAATACCATATGGAATGTATACCAGAAAATTGCCAATGACAGTACGTAACGTTATCATTATTATTCAACAATACAGTAAATAATGCAAAAAGTAACAATAAAATTTATCTAACTTTTGATCGAAATTATTGATCCTTTGGTCCTCAAACTAAAATTTATAGCAGATAAAAGTAAATTCTAGACTTAGACACCTTGAATTTGAACTACCGGTACATACAATATACGATAAACAAGTCGAACTCAACTCGCGAAAATACGTTACAAACCAATTCCTTATTCATAATAAGAATTATTTTCAAAAAAAGCAAGACTTAATTATTAGAAAGGCATCTTAATCAATGTTATACATACGTATTTCACGTTTTGAATAGGCTAATAATGTTCGTCTGGCCGTCACTCTGAAGAAAAGCTAAGTAGGTTAACATCGCGTTGTGTTGTTGACCGTTGGTTTGAATATTGCGGTTAACCGGAAATATAGAGTGCGCATGTGTAAAATAGTATATCTGGGACCCATATGGGTCCCACATAGTCGAACCCATATAGGCATATCCAGATACAGCCCATGTGGGTCCAGTATGGGAAAGAAAGCTCTATATATGGGACCCACATGGGTCCCACATAGGCAAACCCATATAGGCATACCCAGATACAGCCCATATGGGTCCAGTATGGGAAAAAACCTATATATGGGACCCACATGGGTCCCACATCGTCGAACCCATATAGGCATAACAAGATACAGCCCATATGGGTCCCATATGGGGTCCCACATAGTTTAGCCCATATAGGCATACCCAGATACAGCCCATATGGGTCCCATATACCCTTGCTATCTGGGCACCACCAACAACAACAAAAACAACAACAACAACAATATAAGATGCCTGGAAGGGTTTTACCGTTGAAAAATAAACGAAAACCGATCTCCTACCCGTCCGTACTACTTCGTGTTCCCTATTTTGTACTATGTTTATGATGTAGATTGTTCTAGTTGTGCGTTCTATTTCATACGCCGAGGTCAAAGTTTCATGTCCATATAATTACACATATCGAACACGCCTCATGTCAAAAGAATGAAATGGATTTGATGCTATATGTACACATGTATATTCAAATTCCTATATTGACATATAACGGGAACAATTTCACAAATATGGCAGCAGTGGAGAAAATGTGGCTTAACGCACCAACGAAAGAAATACACGAAATGCACAAAATATTGTTAAAAGTCATATATGTCGCATACTGTAATGTCAACAAAATAACCCAAATTAACACAAAAACATACAAAACTTCGTCAAAAATATTTTTCTGACAAGCCACTTACATACTGTTCTACATATACAAGTGAATATATAGTTTTGAAACGGTCATTTATCTTAAGCAGGATTTTAAAGCAGCCCGTTCACAGATGATCGGTAGAAATAGAACCTCTCCCTCGCTAATGTTGATGAAGACTTTGTTTCCTGACAAATAAACTTGGCAGGCGTAGGGCATATTGCATTGGGGAAACGCTTTTTTTTTTTTTCGTAAACGCCCTCTTCAGAGAAATCGGTTAAACATAGAAATTAAAACACACACACACCATTTTTTTTTTAAAAAAGGCTTCATACATGTATCAGTGGATTTCATCTAAAAAAGGAAATCAATGCTTTGAAAAATGGTTCATACAACAACAACAACAACAAATACTCTACTGCATGAAATATATATGTTTATGGCAAAAAAAAAAATACAAAAGCAAAGGTGGGCAGAATTGCAGAGAATTAAAGTAATTAGGAATGTTTTAAACAGCATTGATGCTGCTGCTGCTGCTACTACTGCTGCTGCTGATGATGATGAAAGGACAAAAAGAATGCATTGCAAGCATTTTACACACACAGTTGTGTTAATAAACAGTTATTAGTTTATAAGATAAATAGATATATTTGACTATTTCCATCACCTACAGCATAAGTCTTCTCAGTCACTCTTGACTATTATGAGACGGGCTAAGTTTTCCTTTCCGTTGACTCATGAATAGAAAATCGACTTATATTTGTTTACCGTTGGTCAATGACAAAATAGGGTTTAAAATACAGTATGAATTTCGGACATAGCAATAAAAAGAGAGAGTGTGTGTGTGTGTGTTTGTGTGTGTGTGTGTGTTTATTACATTCATGTTACAGTCAGTGCATTTTCTTTGATTTTTTTTTTTTAATGTCTACCTATTTCTATATTTAGGTCATGTGAGGATAAAATTTTGCTATACGATATTCATTATACTAAATATTGTCTAGATAGTTCCCAAACATGAAATTATGTTTAATCATGTTATGCTTCTAATCTTCTGGAGATACAGAAGTTTGAATACCAGGTTAGCCTGTATATATTAATCAGTCTTTATTTTATTTGTAAATAATTCGTCTGCATATTATACCGATTTCCTTAATGTGATACACGCCCAATTCTCGTCATTGTAGGTTTTCCCATTTTCATTTTCTAACATCTTCATGCGCAGATACAGAGGGTGGTAACGGGGGTCCGGACCCCTCCCCCCGCCCGAGATTTGGCTATTATGCCTAAGATATGCATAAAAAAGGGAGGAGACATGGGCCTGACCCTCCCCCACTCCCGGGTTTTGGCTGTTATGTATAAAATATGTCGGTAGGGGCATGACCCCCCTGGGATTTGGGTATTACGGCGGTAACGGTCGAACTGGGCATGGTAATTATTCCTGTCATCGGACCCCCCTAACCGTCCCCGCCAAATTTCTGAATTTGCGCATGATCTTGTAGGTAGGTAGGTAGGTAGGTAGGTAGGTAGGTAGGTAGATAGATAGATAGATTTTATTCAACATAATACTGTACAGTTACATGGCATATATACATAACATACAATAACAATGAACAATGTATGCAATAATATTGCCACATCAACAAACAATACATGTTAAGGATAACACAGAAAAGAGTTACTGAAAGCTCTTATTTCCACTGTGGTCCTTTAAACATACATGTAGTATGAGTAATAGAACTGTCATTTGAGTTACCGGTAAGTATTTTACAGATTTGTTTCTCGGTATGCCGATATTGTTTACTACTTGATGAGTACATAATAAAATGAGTATATCGTCCGTAAATAATGACATTAAACTATGCTCTCCTTCTTCTCTATCAGTCTAGGTTGTTTCTTTAATTTATTTTGATAAGGTGCTACCTCATCGTATAATATCCCCGTAAACTACCGCGGTATTTAAGTCGTGTGTGATACAAATATTAAAATTTAAAACATATTTGTTTGATTTTTGGGTTAATCGTCCCATCGACAGTATTTCAGTCATTTAGAGACGATGTCTACTTCAGATATAGTGCTGTCACACTCCAATATCACGCCGTAGACATGTGGCATAATACCACGACACCAGTCACATTATCCTGACACCGGGCCAACCAGTCCTGCAACTACCCTTATATTCTGAGCGCCAAGTAAGGGAGCTATAACATATATATGTACTGATTAAATAAAACATGTTAGCAAGACACAGTACTTGAGTTTAGAAAGTACACATATATTTATATACATTTGACTAGATTAGGCATGGAATGTTTGAAAACCCAAGTTCTCTGAGATGGTGATTTTTTGCAATCAAGAATGAGTCGTGGAATTTTTCAAGTCATGCCCATATCTATTATTTTGTTTCATATCAACCTCGATCTGGTCTGTATTTCATAAGCCATTAATTTCGCCGTTTCAATTTGCCCCTTTTTGATGAAAAACGACTTTTTGTAGCTACATTAGGTAACTAAAATCCGTTTCTGATCAGGATTGCGGTTTTCTCTCTGTCCATGCAGTTATTTTTTCTCCATTTTTTGTTTGTTCAATAATATCATATATCATTTACATAAATTTATTCTCGCATCATGTTTATCTCTAATGTATTGTTACATGCCTATGTCGACTACGTTTCCCTATTATAATCATAAACTTAAGTGTTTTTCCCGCTACACGTTTAAGTCGATTGTGTATTATACCGACCCGTTCTTAATCATGTCATCCAGGCGACTGTGCTGTTTGCTCTTCAAGCACGATAAAGCGTCTTCATGATTGTAAACATCCCGTTGTTTACGGCATCAAAATGGAGGCAACGTTACGAAGAACGATGACTTCGGTCACAGATACATTGTTTCCTGTATCAAAATCTGCCAGAGATCCGCAGCAGCATCAAATATTGAAAAGCGGTAATTCTAATTTAAGAATGATCCAACACAGTTATTGTTTAACTCCGAAATTAAAATACATGCATCATTGGCATGTCATAGCACGTACTTTTTAGACAGCCGGATTCTAGATTTTCGATTCCGGACCTCTGGACTATCATATCTCACCAATACACAGTTCCCTCGTAATGTCGTAAGCACTGATAAGATATTTTGCAGCCATTTAGTATAACATAAGTTTAAGTTACGACCGAAATCTGAGATTTCTTGCTGTATTTAAATCCCCTCTGTCTTCTTATTTTTCATGATACCAATATCAAATTTAAAAGCTTTTATTCATCATTTGTGTGTGTTATTTGAAAATAATATGTTGATACATTTAAAGGTAAAACTATAACTAAACTATAATTAAAGCTAATTTGTTCAGGAGTCTAATGGTCCGGATTTGTTTCAGGATGAATGCTTATTTTTTTTTTATATACTGTGCATTTGTTTTTCCATACAAGATATTATACAGTTTTGAATTAATTTTAAATGGTCCCTAATTTGGACATGAAATATTTATAATTATATACATGACCCATTGTTGGAGTTTGTGCCATGTCCTTTTCCTGAGTTTTAAATTCTTTTAGAATATGAAAGTTCACATTAGCACCAGTAGCAGCTGAATTGGAACAAGAAAATTTTGTAAACTATGGTTTTTTGTAGCGATACAGATTGACTCTGGATATGAAAGGTCCAGGAATATTAACTAGTACATGTAATACTTGCTGAGATATTGCAGACAAATGTAAAGATTTTTGTTCAATATGACACACACCTAGGCAGTCCTGACAATATTCGGCATAAAAGATGCACTTGCATGTATGCGTTTTCACCTAAGACAGTGTGATATTAACATTGGGAATGTCAATTATGGACCATAGGCTGCTTAATATATTGCTGGAAAAATATTGACAATCCACTGAACATTATCTTATAATACTGTTCAAAATTACCCATTACAGATGACAATAAATCATTATATCAAAGAAATTGACCATGATAAAAGTGAAATTGAGCAGTATTTTTTTCTAACACTTTCTCTTTGCTTTCTTGTGTAAAATTGCAATACCAGTAAATTGTAGTTTCACTTATGAACAGAATTATGAATTTAAATGGTTTAAATACATGTGTATAGACAGATTGCCTAGTGGTCTAATCCTGTTCCCAGACCATTGCCTTTGCCCAATGTGCATTTTTTTTTGCCCCACACAAGGAAAAAACAAACAACTTTGATGCCCACTGAGAAAGTTGTCAACCTAGCTGTTAGAATTTGCTTTGTGAATGATCCTATTCTACAGGATGATGTACTGTAAGTGTCCATTTGCAGTAGTTGTAGTAGTAGAGATTTCTTAAAATATTTTTTTACTACCTGTAGCTTTCTCATTTGGAAAATTGCGTTATATATGCCAAAAAATTGGAAATTATAAGATCATGAAAGTTTTTAAGATTAACAATAAAATTATCAAATCATAGGTGGTATTATGTCATAGAAAGTTTCAAATCAACTTTTAAATGATGACTATCAAAAATTTCTTGAGAAAAAAAAACAAAAAAAAACTTTAATAGGAAAAATATGGAAGATATCTAGGGAATAATTTCAGATTTTGGCTAGGGCAGGGGAAACAGCCTGTATAAGGTAGTAAATTAACCCCAATAAATCACTGACCAGTAAACTTGACTAAAACAGCATCAATAGAGGAGTTTCTGCAGACATTGTTTATTTTCTTACTCTGAACTATTTGACAAGGCAATTTAAATGTTACTCCGGAGATACATATTTTCTTGTTTTCCAACACTGTAGATGACCTTTCCTTGGATTATTTTCAATTGTTCACTTTTCTGTTTCGTTACAGGTAATGACTACGTAACAAACCTGCCTTTACAGATGGCTGTTTATTTCAACATCTTTTTCTCACCTTTCTGGTTAACTTCAGTCCTGGTTGTATTTGAAGTTAAGGTAAGTACCAGATACATTACTAAGTAATACTTTGGTAACATCTGACCAGTACGGTGGTACCTTACAAAGGTCGCCACATATTGAATTCTAAATACATGTACATGTAATAGTATATGTCTGGCAAGCCTTTTCTGTTTGTCAGTAGACCAAACATTGTCGGAATGTAAGTAACATTTGTTTTCAAACTTTGAAAACTTGCTTGTGCCTTGTAAAATACCCATATATATATATTGATATGGAGTAGGTGAGTGATTGGACACTTGATAGTAAATAGAGTGCTCCAATGTCTTGTGATTGGACACTATAATCAAAATAGTTCTATATATGTTTCATTCAACTTTCAGAAATAGTAAATAAAGCATAATAATACCATTTTTAAAGGTATCATTTGAAAGGTGGTGTGGTAGAATACGATAGACACATTCCACAACATGGCATCTTCACAGTTCAGGGTAGCGATATCCGAAGTTCATCTTATAAAGTTAGTGCTTGTGCAAAAAGTGAATGAGTCGTCTTAATATATTTTTAATACTGTCTGTGACGGTATTGCCTATGATGGGGAATCATCCAATTTTTTTACGATCACGGATTGTTGCATTGGGTGACATTGCGTCTGTAGATGGGTATTGATAGACATAATACATACATATAGTTAAAATCAAATTCTCAGTCAATGACCATCTGTGAAGGAGCTGCTTCTAATGGTTTGGCTATGTACATGTTTTGTTCTTGGTTTCAGTATCCACACATGTTTATGCTGTATCAAATAACATTGATTGCTGTCTACATCACCTACACGATAATTGAAATTGTCCGGCTATACCTCGGCTACGTTGGAAATTTAATGGAGAGGGTAAGCTTAACACTCTGTTATTACTTATTCAAAGCTTTCCTTAAGAGGAGGCTGGCAGCAGATTAAACTGCATCAAATCCTTTCCTTGCCGGCTCAAAATTACCATATTTAAAAAAAAACGAGAAACAAGTCAAATGATGTAAAAATCAAGTTTTCAAGTGTCGCCCAAGGCAAGCAAAACTATTCTTAGTAACAGTGACCTTGATCCTATTGACCTAAAAATCGATCCTAATCTTCCTCTTCCCATAAGGTGTCTTATCATCATACCTCATTTCCAAAAGAAGTTATTTGACAGAAACGAAAAACTCTAATTTTGGTAATAGTGACCTTGACCCTATCATCCTGAAAATCAATTCCAGTCTTCCTCTTTCTATAAGGTATCTACCTACCAAGTATGAAAACTGTATCTCTATTCTAACAGGAGATATTCGACAGAAACAAATGTTTGACACCCGCCCAATAACATACCCTATTCTAAATGACCAAGATTTTCGTTGAAAACCTGGTTAAAAATGGGAATAATAATAATAAAAAAACTTTAAGAAAACAGATCCCCCTGCCTCCTACGATTTAAAAGTAGCCTTCGATTCTTTAGGCAAACCCTGCATATTGGCTTTCCTTTGCCTCTTCCTGTCCTTAAATTCATGGACAGTTATTTCATATCAGTAGGCAATTTAGTTATCACCACAGCCAATTATCTGTTTATCTGTTCGGCCATCATTAAAAAATTGTTTGTTTGTAATGCTCCAACCCTGAATTCCAGGGGTGGGTTGGTAGGTAGGTATTTTGTTTTATTTCAAATGATAAAAATATAGCTGAAAGTAATTTTTTTTTCTACAGACTGGACGTAAAAAAGATAAAAAAAAAATAAAATTAACAACTCAAGACCTAAAAAAAAAAATTGAGTAGGGGCCATACAAACATATTGGCCTCATCACTAAAAATAAATTTGATTTTCATATGCTGAAATTGTCATATTATGGCAAGGTGCTGGTGTTTTTTTCCCCGTTTAGGTATTGTTACATAGCATACAGTCTGTCTCATTGAATTTGCACACAATTTTCATGTTTGTGAAAAATAAATAAACCAGCCTGGCCCATTGGCCAATGAGAACACTGCCTTCAAGTATGTGTGCTCACTTCTGAATGGTTGAAATCCGGTGAAAAATCTGGGACAATAGCAAAAGCATAAAGATGTTGGCGAAAAAACAACAAAAAAACAGCAGAATGTACACCAATTCAAAAATGAAATATTGTTTTCCATCCATGTGACCAGGTTCCAGAGTTGGCCGGCTTCTGGTTGCTGACACTTCTTCTGCAGTTCCCGCTAATCCTACTGCTGCTGTTCAATGAGGATGCCATGATTCTGCCTCTGGAGAGAGCCGTGCACATTATTGAGGCCATATTTGTAGTGTTTGAGATTATCTGTGGATATTACGCTATCCGTGTGATGGTCAACTATCAGGTGACCAAGTTCCACCTACGGCAGTTCACAGACTTGGAGAATATGCCGGACGATGATTATTGGTTGGTGGACAATGGGCAGGAGATGCATGAACATTACTCCTAGGTTATACTCTTTAAAACAATAAATAATCAGCATGTATGGATTGCCATTAGAGCTCGCCAAGTGAAAGCATTACGCAAGGTTTTATGATAGTAAGGTTTTCAATATTCAGATGTTGATGTAGTAGTTGTGGGAAATAGACTGAATTGCTCTGGCACAAGAATGACTGGCAAATCTAGGTAA
>CM037791.1:21314749-21364749 GCA_021229015.1 Solen grandis
CAACAGTCTGCATGGCAAAAACAAAATCTACAGTTTCATGTACCAATGATAATTCAGAAAATTGATATTCATGAAGTCATAAATCTGTACATGAATATTCATGAGGGTTTACCCAAAATAAGGACAGGATATATTCATCAACTTGTGGAGTAAAATAACAAAACTTCCACCATTTTCATAGAAATTTTTAGATTTTGCAGTAAAACTGAAGCCATGCCTCTACCTAGCCAATAGCTACACTTGGATATCATGTGACATTCTACCTAGCCAATATCTACACTTGGATATCATGTGACATTCTACCTAGCTAATATCTACACTTGGATATCATGTGACATTCTACCTAGCCAATATCTACACTTGGATATCATGTGACATTCTACCTAGCTAATATCTACACTTGGATATCATGTGACATTCTACCTAGCCAATATCTACACTTGGATATCATGTGACATTCTACCTAGCCAATATCTACACTTGGATATCATGTGACATTCTACCTAGCCAATATCTACACTTGGATATCATGTGACATTCTACCTAGCCAATATCTACACTTGGATATCATGTGATCAATGGCTGACAAGGGGAATATGGAAAAACATGTGCCTTAATTTATGACAAAGTTTGTGAGCAGTTGACACATGGCCTGTTGTTTTAAAAAATACATAGACTTCATTCCATGTGATTAAGACCACCTCGTCATTAAGATCACCATGTCATTAAGACCACCTTGTCATTAAGACCACCTCGTCATTAAGACCACCATGTCATTAAGACCACCTTGTCATTAAGACCACCTGTCATTAAGACCACCTTGTCATTAAGACCACCTCGTCATTAAGACCACCATGTCATTAAGACCACCTTGTCATTAAGACCACCTCATCATTAAGACCACCATGTCATTAAGACCACCTTGTCATTAAGACCACCATGTCATTAAGACCACCTTGTCATTAAGACCACCTCGTCATTAAGACCACCTGTCATTAAGACCACCTGTCATTAAGACCACCTCGTCATTAAGACCACCTTGTCATTAAGACCACCTTGTCATTAAGACCACCTTGTCATTAAGACCACCTCGTCATTAAGACCACCTTGTCATTAAGACCACCTCGTCATTAAGATCACCATGTCACTAAGACCACCTTGTCATTAAGACCACCTCGTCATTAAGACCACCTTGTCATTAAGACCACCTCGTCATTAAAATTACCATGTCATTAAGACCAGCCTGTCATTAAGACCACCTCGTCATTAAGACCACCTTGTCATTAAGACCACCTCGTCATTAAGACCACCATGTCATTAAGACCACCTCGTCATTAAGACCACCTTGTCATTAAGACCACCTCGTCATTAAGACCACCTTGTCATTAAGACCACCTCGTCATTAAGACCACCTCGTCATTAAGACCACCTCGTCATTAAGACCACCTCGTCATTAAGACCACCTTGTCATTAAGACCACCTCGTCATTAAGACCACCTTGTCATTAAGACCACCTCGTCATTAAGACCACCATGTCATTAAGACCACCATGTCATTAAGACCACCTTGTCATTAAGACCACCTCGTCATTAAGACCACCTTGTCATTAAGACCACCTTGTCATTAAGACCACCTCGTCATTAAGACCACCTTGTCATTAAGATCACCTTGTCATTAAGATCACCATGTCATTAAGATCACCTTGTCATTAAGACCACCTTGTCATTAAGACCACCTTGTCATTAAGATCACCATGTCATTAAGATCACCATGTCATTAAGATCACCTTGTCATTAAGACCACCTTGTCATTAAGACCACCTCGTCATTAAGACCACCTCGTCATTAAGACCACCTCGTCATTAAGACCACCTTATCATTAAGATCACCATGTCATTAAGATCACCTTGTCATTAAGACCACCTCGTCATTAAGACCACCTTGTCATTAAGATCACCATGTCATTAAGACCACCTCATCATTAAGACCACCTTGTCATTAAGACCAGCATGTCATTAAGACCAGCATGTCATTAAGACCACCTTGTCATTAAGACCACCTTGTCATTAAGACCACCTTGTCATTAAGACCACCTTGTCATTAAGACCACCTGTCATTAAGACCACCTTGTCATTAAGACCATTTTTCTCTGAAGACCACCTTCTCATCATTAAGACCACACTGTCATTAAGACCAACCCACTTTTAGGACCACCTCACTATTTCAACCACCTAAGTTAATTTTCAGGACACAATTCCTCTTCAAGTCAGTTTGGCAGTCAGACTAAATCATCATTAAGACCAGCACAGTGCATCTACCGATGTAACAAGGTACATACATGCACATAAACATACTTACACACACACATATATATGTTTATAAACACACACACACACACCAACAGACTAAAACAGTATTTCTCTGTACACACTTTGACCCAAACTTTCTTACACTATCTACCCATCCCATTTAACAGTATTTCTCTGTACACACTTTGACCCAAACTTTCTTACACTATCTACCCATCCCATTTAACAGTATTTCTCTGTACACACTTTGACCCAAACTTTCTTACACTATCTACTCATCCCATTTTGCTTTTATTTTCTTTTATCTATCCACTGAGTAGTTCAAACTCATAGCTTCCATTTAGTACCAACTTATAGCCCAAAAACCATACCCCAGATATCCAATATTACAGCTTGAATGCAGAGCTCTAATGTATCCTCCTCTTATTGACTAAATTTGCACTAAATGCCTACAATTAAAACATGTAACAGCCTGGTTGATTGATGAACTGACTGACAGATTGATTAAGTGTTTGGGGGTTAAATACTGCTTTTTGGTCATGTAATGGAGTCATAGTGTTCTAATGGAGCCAGAGTGTAATAATGGAGCCAGAGTGTAATAATGGAGCCAGAGTGTAATAATGGAGCCATAGCATTATAATGGAGCCACAGCATTATAATGGAGCCACACAGCGTTATAAAGGAGCCACACAGCGTTATAATAAAACCACACAGCATTATAATGGAGCCACACAGTTATAATGGAGCCTGTTATTATGGAGTCAGCGCTAAAATTGAGCAGGATATGATCAACCTACATCTTATTTCTATATCAACACTGTATTTCTATACTCTATTTCTGTATTAACACCATTTTTATATATTAAAACCTTATTTCTACATCAACACAATATATTTCTATCCGTATTCCTATATCATCCAGTAAATCTGAACCAGTTTACTGGTTTATACCAAGTAACTTTACCTAAAATTAGGCCCAAAAACCTATATAAAAGAGGAATTTTAAAAAAAACTAGGTTGTAAACCTTGACAAAGACGGAACAGTGATTTTGTCAGCAAGGTATCATTGGAAAACCATATTGCATGAATATTTTATGATCCCATACACTAAAAGACCAGCTTCACAAAAGACAAAGTTTCTAGAACAAAGCCAAAGCTAAATCCGGAGACAAAATGCCCTCGGCATTTCCTTCAGACAATTCAGTCGGTTTGTTCCCATTTTGCCAACTTCACACCTTTTACTCGTCTCAGTTTGCTAACTTTCAAATTGTTGGCTGAATGTTACCTGTATGCAGTCAAGTGTGTTGGTGTATACAATTGACCCTGATCACATAATTAGTGTCATACAGATAATATGATCAAAATTTTCTTTTCTTACTTGTTTTTTCTGTTTTTCTATTTTTGAAGGGTTTTGAAAGGGAACATATGGAAAGACAACAACGCTAAGATTTTTACTACTTCATTATTATAAATTAAACAAGAGGCCCATGATGGCCCTAAATCGCTCACCTGAGATAAATAGGTTGACCCAAGGAACATCTGTACCAATTTATTTTAAAATCTGGCCAGTAGTTTTGAAGATGATGATTTTTAAAGTTTTCTTATTTTTTTTCTTTTTGTTGCCATGGCAACAAGAGTTCTATATGGATCAAGTTTATTTTAGGAACTTTTGTGAAGGTTGACCCAAGGATCATTCCTGCCAAATTTAATCAAATTCTTTCCAGTGGTTTCAGAGGAAATGTTGATTAAAGTTTTCCCTAAATACATATAAGGCAAATAAGCCCCGCCCCTGGCGGCCATGTTTTTTTACGGATCGGAAAAATTTTAGCAACTTTGGTAGAGGTTGACCCAAGGAACACCTGTACCAATTTATTTTAAAATCTGGCCAGTAGTTTTGAAGAAGATGATTTTTAAAGTTTTCATTTTTTTTTCTTTTTGTTGCCATGGCAACCAGAGTTCTACATGGATCAAGTTTATTTTAGCAACTTTTGTGAAGGTTGACCCAAGGATCATCCCTGCCAAGTTTAATCAAATTCTGTCCAGTGGTTTCAGAGGAGATGTTGTTTAAAGGTTTCTCTATATACATATATGGCAAATAAGCCCCGCCCCTGGCGGCCATGTTTTTTTACGGATCGGAATAATTTTAGCAACTTTGGTAGATGTTGACCCAAGGAACATCTGTACCAATTTATTTTGAAATCTGGCCAGTAGTTTTGAAGAAGATGATTTTTAAAGTTTTCAAATTATTTTTCTTTTTGTTGCCATGGCAACCAGAGTTCTCCATGGATCAACTTTATTTTAGCAACTTTTGTAGAGCCTCACCCAAGGAACATTCATGCCAAGTTTCATTAAATTATGTCCAGCGGTTTCAGAGGAGATGTCGTTTAAAGCAAATTGTTGACGACGGACGACGACGGACGCCGGACGAAGGGCGATCACAAAAGCTCACCTTGAGCACTTTGTGCTCAGGTGAGCTAAAAATACCAAGCAAACCTACAGATAATAACAATGAATTGACATTCATTAAAAACACCATTGACATCATTTATTAATCAAGTGAGACAATTCTGGCCGTTAACATCTGTATTTTTCCGCACAGCTTGTATTCCCTTTTTATATATAGACACAATGACCTCTTTCGTCCATGATTTGGGATAAACACCGTAATCGAATATCTATATTGAATAGTGTACACAAGTATGGTGAAATAAACTCATGATTTACGATGGTTCAAAGTTTATACTGCTTTTCAGATTTTACATCACATGAAGATTTTGATTTTTTAAAAATATATTTCCAAAATTTTCTGGGTGATTCTTACTCACTGATACTAGCTTATAATATTTCTTTATTATAATATATGGCCTTTGCTTTTCAACTAGTTTTCTTGAATTATTTCTAGCAGCCATGAGACTTATTATCACCATATTTATTATATAGTATCTTCATCTCACATTGAAATATCATCCTTTAAGTTATCTTATCAACCCAAATAGAATTATGTTTAATGTTTGGAAAAAAAAAAGAAAAACAAACAGACCTACATACATTCATCAAAAGAACAATTTTCTGAAGTCAATTTTTCATTTATACTATTAGATCTAGGTGTTAATTTATGAACATTTCAAATTTGTGAACATTTTATTCGTCCCATATTATTTTTTCAATGGTAATGTTATAATTAGTAAGTACATCTTTGTACATAACCCGCTGATATAAATAGGGCAATGATCTGAAAAATCAGTAATATCTAGGACTATAGTATTAGAGTACAATTACTGTGATTACAAATCAAGTAGTCAACAGTATACTAGCTACATGTTTCTGCCATCGGGCAGATCAACATAATCAATTAATAATTACATGTATTTACTTTAAAATAGTGTGTAAGTATATACTGTTTAAACACATACACTTATATTTGTGTTTTTATACATGTATACCAAAGACTGGAAGGTGCAGGGTAAGTTCGAAAAGAAAAAAAATGATAAGATTGTTTGAAAACTGATAAAATTTATCACTTTATTATACTTATCAACTTTATTATATTTTTATGTTTTATACATTTTGTACATTGACAAAATTATTTCCATGTTGAAAACATTACAGTGATTTTTCAATATGACACTGTGCGTATTTAACACCTTTTCACTACCTGGTCATATTCCCAACTTTCTATTTAGTACCAGAATATAGACAGTTGGCAAAGTGGGAACACCCCGTTCTGTCGTTTCCTTTCCTCTACAGGCAGTTTAACTGCTTAAAATGATCAAAAGAAAGACAAGGTCCTCAAGTCTAGTACTGTAGAAATGCTTACATCACAATAAATTCCCCTCTTTACTCAAGGGCTTTACAAACAACTCATGTTGAAAACTTTGATATTTCACATCATTTTGTTTTTTTACGTGCCCCCTCCTCTAAACTTGTATTTTCTATAGTGATAAAAGAAAGTATGACAGGATATAAAACATGCACCTGTCCGTTGCTGAAATATCCTTCATTACATTTCTAAATAATCAAACATTGTTTGAAAAACATGAAATAAAATATTCAATATTTTTTAAAGGTGAGGCGTTTTAAAAGTCCTTAGGTATTGAATGCTTCATTATTTTCAAGATTTTTTTTTATTCTTTCCATGACATCAATTTCAAGTTTTGAGGAAAACCTCAATTTGCAATATTTCATGAAACACAGATCAGGAACAATGACTCAATTTTTGAAATCCATACTGAAGCTTTTGGTAAACAGGACACATACTCCTGCATAGTCACTTTGTAAGGAGAACAAAGTGATAGTTCCTCCTGCTCTACAATATTTTATAATTACATTCTCTTTGTTATCTCATGAAATAGACTCCATTTGGGTAATTAAGTCCATTTGGGTAATTGAAACACTATCCCCTATAGACTGGGACCATGGCAGGTCATAAACAACTATATGAAAATTCATAATAACCAGTCTGGTGTTCTATAAATAGATTTGGACACATTCCTATTCCAACCTGACCTATGTTACACACATTTAATAAGCCTAGCTACTCTTGTTTGCTTTGGTTTGACACCCCACCAATGGTATTTAACAAATGATCATTGAATAAGAATATGATTTTTAACTATCTGTACGTATTACATTTATTATTTCCTACCTAAAGACACATGGTCACCAAATGTAATATTCCGAAATTGTAAGAAAAATAGGTAGTTTCTCCATCACAAGCAATAGCGTTACAACTGGCGTGCATTCAGCATGGCAAACCGTATGCAACCGGTCGCTGGCATGCATTCAGCATGGCAAACCGTATGCAACCGGTCGCTTACAGTCAGCTATGGAGTTGTCTTAGGACCATAAAGCATGCTGTTCATGTACTCCTTATGCATGGGTATACGTTAATATCATGGTTTATGATAATGAGATAGTTTCATAGCTAACTGTAAGCGTACGGTTGCATACGGTTTGTCATACTGAACACACGCCCCGTATTGAACCTATACTTAGAATTAATTTCAATTATAAAACCTATAATTAGAATTTCCATTTCTGTATGCCTTCACAGAACTGTTGACATATTCACCCTTCCAACATGCACTCATTTCACAGTCTGAACTTAAAAGTTCACTACAGCAAGAACGCCATGTTGCAGAATGCGTCATGTGATACCACAAACAATCGGGGATACAATTTTCAATATTTAACCAATTAACCAATAGTGGACATTTATGAAAAATAGCGTTTTCCCATGCAATATGACCTACACTTGCTGAGTTTATTTATCAGGACACAAAATCTTCACCAACATTAACAAGGGAGGGTAGAAATAACTTTTTTCTAATTATACCGATCACCTATGAACCAGCTGTTTTAAAATTGGTACCACAAGTTTTATTGTGCTAGAAGCAAATATTGCCAAGTTTTAGGCTACACCAACTGTTTTACATTCCTCAATATGAACATCAGCAGACTGGTTATGTCATATAGCACAATCTGCTGTCCTGAATTCTAAAATTGCAGAAATCCAGTCTAGAATGAAAAATAAATATTAGACTGGTTACGAAATATTCTGGCTATTTATGTAAATGTAACACAGTCCAAATGATTATAGTAATTGACAAAGAACCAGTCTGGGATATTTCTGAATCAGACCTGTATGAGTGCACTCAAAGGATCATGGGTGAATCATGGCTGTACCACATAGATCTCCTATGTTGAAGATTACATTAAAATAAATAAAGTAACTTAAATAAAATGATTGTACATGCTAATAAGTTGTAGCCAAATTATTATGCTAATAAAATTTATTTTTTGCAATGTGTATGACATTTTGAGATTAAAAAACTTTTCTGCATATTGCACTTACATGACAGCATTTTCAAAAATATTATGTGAAAGTGAAAGCAAGATAGTAATTCTTGTTTACATGGATGGCTCATGGAGTATATCTTTTGCTTACTCTTAAAATGGACATTTCAAGCAGGAAAAGAGAAATAAATGTAAAAGAAAATCATTTAAAAACAAAATAAAACACATTTAATCTGATATGATTAAAATATCTACCTAATATATTCCACTTGTCTTCTTGAGTGGATATGCTACTGAGTACAGAGTTATGCACTTAAAATTTCCAAGTGTCTGGACACCCACATCTATTGACGGGCAACCAGTGTACCTCTCATGTATGTGACCATGAATCAAATCCAAAACACAGTAATTAAAAGAAAAGACATATATGAATAAAGCAATTGTTTCATATTATGATATGGAATGCAGGAATGTGTCAGTGTGCAAGGGTAAAAAGAAATATACATTTCTATATTACCTTTGTTTCTATATGACCTACATTTCTATGTGACCTACATTTTATTGACCAATTTCTATATGATAATTTTATACACATTTCTATATGACTACCTTTCTACGTGACCAATATTTCTATATGACCTATATTTTCTACATGATCAACATTTCTTTATGACCTACCTTTCTACATGACCAATATTTCTATATGACCTATATTTCTACATGATCAACATTTCTTTATGACCTACCTTTCTACATGACCAATATTTCTATATGACCTATATTTCTACATGATCAACATTTCTTTATGACCTACCTTTATACATGACCAATATTTCTACATGACCTACATTTCTATATGAACCCATATTTCTATATGACCTACATTTCTTTATGACCTATGTTTTTATATGGATAAGGTTTATAAATGACCTGCATTGCTTTAGGACCTACGTTTCTATAGGACCTCACACTAATGGAGCAGAGGTGGTGTATCACACAACACAATCTGAGTCATAAGAACAGGCCCTCCTATTAAGGTAATCCATTCAATCATAATCATGGTCCTTCAAATGCTTTAAATATTTTAGTGCAGATGGAAGCATCCATTGATTTGCATATATAAGCTCTTTTGTTCAAAGTCTATAAAGGCTTGCATTTACTACAAAATCCCTATGATCACTTGCTGGACCATGATCAAAATTAATGATGGATAGATTACCTTATGTTCTTACTTACACAATGATACTTCAAAACAGTTGACCAAGCCTTATTTTACTGCATTATTTTCGTGAAGAGAAAATTTCAAGATAATACTATTTTATACTTGTGAATGTACGTATACATAGATTTTTTTACATAATGTTCTATGTGGTTCCTGATTCCTTGACCTGGGACAGAACTCAAACCTTCCAGTTGTAGAACTGACACTTGAACTAGAGACCCAACTCCCAACTGTATCCTCCAATTTTAAGGAAAATCAATATGGAATTGACATGGAATTTCAAATTTAAATTGTGACCTTGACATTGAACCAGCATGGTTGAGATATAGGTTCTGACCATCGTCTCACTGAGGTAAACAGATTTAATTTTAACCCTTTCCCTCATATAGACTCATTTTGACGCACTCAATAGGTATCACATAAAGCCTGATCTGCAGAAAACCACAGTTAAACCTTACCCAATTTAATTACAAAATCCTCATTTCCAGACCACTGAGGAGCAGCGAACAGCATAAAACCTGATCAGCCTGCGAGTTACTCGCAGGCTGATCTGGTTTTATGCTGTTCGCATAGGTCTTTTCATGGTGTCCTCTATGACGGAAAGGGTTAATAAAAATCCTTCCAAAGGAGATAAGCAGCAGACACAAAATCAAATGTTCAAACTATTGACCTTCAAATGACCTTCAAATATGACCTTGACCTTGAGTTGGCATGGTTCTACACCAAGGTACTAAAAAATCTATCAAAGGATTTAAAAGAAAATACTGTCAGTTCTTCCTGCAGACAAACAGAACCCAAAGTAACTGTTTTCACAGAATCACCATTGATTGGAAATGCCCCACATCATGTGTTGGCAGAATTAAATGACAAGCAGTCCAATAAATCTAATATTTCTCCCAAAAGTGATGGTGTGAAATTGTCTGTATATAGGAGAGGCGCTGATCCAGAAATAGCATAGATCAATTAACTGCCAGACAGTGTTAATTGTTCCGGGTCTTTCATTTGAATTTGATTGCTGGTAATCCATTAAACAGACCTCGAATGTCGAAGTAAACAGACCAAGTTTGCAGTTCCATTTGGAGTTCTCTGATGGAACCAATTCTATCTTCACCCTTCTTTTGGGTCTATTCCTTTTCCCATACTATTATCGTCAGCAAAATATCACTATTTCCAAAGAAAGCAAGAGTTGTACACTGAATGTTTAGTAGGTAAGATAGGACAAAATGGAAGGAGACAAATGATGGGATTGAAGTTTATACATGTAGTTTGTTTATTGATGTTGGATTGACAATATAGGAATATAGGACGTCACAATATAGGACATGACAAATATAGGACATGACAATATAGGACATGACAATATAGGACATGACAATATAGGACATGACAATATAGGATGTGACAATATAGGACATGATAATATAGGACATGACAATATAGGACGTGACAATATAGGACATGACAATATAGGGCGTGACAATATAGGATATGACAATATAGGACATGACAATATAGGATGTGACAATATAGGATGTGACAAGTTAGGATGTGACAATATAGGATGTGACAATATAGGACGTTACAATATAGGATGTGACAATATAGGACGTCACAATATAGGATGTGACAATATAGGCAAGGGATTCCGGGAGCGATACCCTAGCTCATTTTGTGAATAGACCCCTTTTATGTGTATAGCATTGATACATGGGAGAAAAGTTTCTGGGTAGAACCAGTATTGAGTACTTTGAGTTCCCATAGCAACAACATTTAACAATATTTAGGCTCAAAACCAACACACCATTTGTTAGAGTTGGACACAATGTAACTATGACAATGAAATGTAACTATGACAATAAACTAACAAAATTTAGTTCATTTATTACATTCTGGAGCTCCATCATTTCCTAACTTTTTATTTTATTCAAAAAACAAGAAATGTTTGTTTTTTTAAAACAATATGCAATATTGATAGGAATTAAAGTAATGGAATTTTTTTTAATGTGATGCACAAAATCATCATCTGTATTATAAGCATTTCATTCTAGGAAGTCAAAATAAGCAGATAAAAACTCGGTAAAGTGTCCCCTCCACAGCAATCAGCCAAGTAAGCATTATCATCATTTCAACAAATATCATGGGGAATACCTTCTGTAAGTATACAGGAATATCAACCAACTAGATTTGCATACTGCAAATGCACCGGTTTTCGTGATGATCAACAGTTTCAAACCTGATCAGCCAAGTTAAAATACCAGAAAAACAACAAAATGCAAAATGCTTTATATATCTTAGTGATTTTCTTCATTGGTGAATTCAGCTGTGACCAAAACTTAAATTAAAGGCATCTCCAAAGGAATGTGATGTCCCACTGAGCCAGGCCCCCATCTGCTGTGATCAGACCTGTTAATATCTGGTCATCACTGCAGGGAGTCTTTAACCAATACAGTAGCTATGTGTGTAAAACCTCTGATGGGTTGATGCATAACTAAATTACCTGCTACAATGGAAGTGAGATAGTAGGCTAGTTTTACACATACATTCATGACCTGTTACATCCCAACTTAAAGAGCAAAGATAGCAGAGCAGAGTTCTAATTATAGAACATAGGTATCCAGTGAAGCACATTCTGTCAAATTTTCTCAGTTTTTATTCTGGGTCATGTATTTAAATTCTCTATAAATTCATCAATTCTCGACAGATTTGCAAAATTCTTTTTTTGTTGACGAGGTAAGACATTCTTTTTTCCAATGATGACAAAGTATATCACACATTTAAACTTTAAAGGCTTTGAAATCAGTTCAAAGTATGACCAAACTTCAAACTGCCACCAAACAACCAAATCAACCCCGATCTGAAAAAACTAAATTTCTTCAAAAAGTACTCTTTAGAGGCTTTTGATTTTACCCATATTCTTTCGATAAAATATTTTTAGATTTTGAGATATTTAAGGTCAAAGAAAAAACCAATAATCGCAATATGACCTTGACCTTTGCATTTTTTGAAATTTTGAAACTGCGAAGTCCTTTGAAACAACAAACAATACAATCTGTGAAAATTTCATAAAGATTGATTAAAAAATAATGGCAGAATCATCAAAAAACTAAAAAAATGCCTATTCTCCAAAAAAAAAAATTCCTCCATATTTTAGTGCACTTTGACCGCTTATTGAAAGCCATTTTATGCATTTTCTGAAATCGCCACCCCATATATTTTGTGCGCAAAGATCTTCGGAATCAATTTCAAAAAACAGAATGAGCGTATCTAATCTCTAACAAAAATGGGCATGTTTTTCGTGGACACACCCTAATTTGCCAGATTTTTTCAAAGATTCAAACATTCAACCTCTACTAGCTCAAAATTTTCAAAGATATGGATATTGCCACTCATCATATTTAAAGGGGCAGTTGACAGAGAACAGAATGCAAAAAACTGCATACAAATAAAATGTCAAATGACAGAGTTATCGGCAATTATATGTTTTGATGCTAAACGCCACCTAGCGGCAAAACTTAGTATAAAATAAAAAACAAACTTAATGGTGCACAACTTCAGATACATGTGAGTATGCATGGAAATTTTCATATTTGTAGCACTTCTAATCATGCCGCAACAGCGGCCACAAAAAAAGTGCAAAGAATAATAATAATGGAAAAAAAAAGGGAAAAAGAAACACAAGAAGAACAGTAGGTTTTCGCGGCTGCGTTGCAGTCCACGAAAACCTAATGAAAATCATTCAAATAGTCATTCTTACATCATTATCCTTAAGTAGGTCAAACATGAGGTTTTCCCTAGAACCAGTCTATACCACTTGACATGACTTGAGGGTAACCATTCAGCAGTTAAACCACTTATATAATGAGAACCATTCTGCAGCAATCTTTGATCAAGTAGGAGATATTATCTCCCCCCCCCTCCCACTTTCACACGGAGAGCGGAAATATGAAACCACTTTAGAGTGAAACCATTATGAATTGTTCTCATTGGGATACTTTCTCAAGATCCTATAAATAGACTACATTTATTTCATGAATCAAGAATTTTGGGGAATGATAACCTTTATCTTTCTCTCATGCATATTTTTTTTGTGAATGATAACTTTTATCTTTCACTCATGCATAAAAAAAAATTTGGTGAATGATAACCTTTATCTTTCACTCATGCATATTTTTTTTTTTTTTTTTGTGAATGTTAACTTTTATCTTTCACTCCAACATGAAAGACATTATCACTTTGAAATGATATCATTTATAATTTCAATGCAAAAAAAATTATACATGTATGCACATTTTACATGTATAATAGTATTATTATACTTAGGGCGTATATAGAGAATACTAGGTTAGTGTTGGATAAAGATAAGTTTATCCTGCGAGGCCAAGAAAATATAAACCACGAGCCTTGGCGAGCGGTTTATTTTTTTTCTTTGCCGAGCAGGATAAACTTATCTTTATCCAACACTAACCTAGTATTCTATTTATCCTATCATTCTAACTAATAATCTGATATCTGACACGAAAATAAAAGAAAAAAATCTGGATTCTCCCAACTATCTGCCCTTTAGTATTCTTCCGCGTGTGCAAGCAAACAAACCGTTCTGCGTACACGCCTAAGTTGTCCCAGGATTTAAAAAACGGTTATAACAATTCACGAACTTTTCGAAACTTTTTATTAAGCATATGCGTTAAGCATTTTCAACTTTCAAATACTCGACAAGAAAAAATATATTTAAAAAGAATAGTATCTTACACGGTTGAGCCCAATACACAAAACACATTTGAACTCAAGAAAGTAGTTCCGATGATGTCAGAGTAAATAAAATTTCACGAATGAGTTTAAAGCTAAGTTTATTCGATAGGCAGTTTATACCACGATGTGAGTCTGATGATAGAATAAAACATACTACTGAAATGATGATATTTGTTATTTCATACCCACATGCCAAACAATATGTAAGTAAAATGATAACATTGAATATATCACTCTTGTATATTCTTGATAAATCCAGACGTATTTCCAATAGCCAAATGATTTCTCTCCTGCATAAAGTCCTTTTATATATATAGCCATGAAATATACTGCCTATCATGAAATAACAATGTTTGTCTTTCACACAATTGTTCAATATTTGATGGTTAAATTCTACACAATATCTGTGACTTGACAAGAGGTGTAACCAGGAGTGCGTTCAGTTAACCATAATGCTCACAACTGTTAAGAATTTGGTCCCCAGCTTACACTCTATACTCTATGATACAACAGGGATACAAACGCTAACATTATGGAGTGTAAAGGTTAACTGAATGCAAGTGGGGGGAGTGGGGGTGCTGGTGGTGCTGGAATGCCAGGCTTATTGCTGTTGCAACATGAAGCATAAATGGCTATGAAAATACAGAATAAAAACATCCGATAGAGGCTATAAAGAGAGATATCTGTAACCAGTCAGGTAGCTATAAAGAGAGATATCTGTAACCAGTCAGGTAGCTATAAAGAGAGATATCTGTAACCAGTCAGGTAGCTATAAAGAGAGATATTTGTAACCAGTCAGGTAGATGACTAGCTACACCACACACACTCTAAGTGTGAGGTCCAAGGTTTGATTCCAATTCTTGTCGTATACTCATCTAACCTGGACACAAGGATTTTTCTGTCTAAAATCAAAACTTGGAAATTGTTAAAATAAGTGCCATCAGCATGGCATGGTCTAACCATACGGTGAAGCTCTACTATAAGGCTTCAATACATCTAGACAGGTAGATAAAAATGCACATGTTAAGAAAACAAATCACAAAATTGAGGCTTACATGATGGTTGTGTTATATTGAAGTGTGTTATAATGGAGAGTGTTATAATGGAGAGTGTTATAATGGAGAGTGTTATAATGGAGAGTGTTATATTGAAGTGTGTTATAATGGAGAGTGTTATAATGGAGAGTGTTATAATGGAGAGTGTTATAATGGAGCGAGTTTTAATGAAGTGTTTTTTAATGAAATGTGTTATAATAGAGTGTGTTTTAATGGAACTCTTTTAACTGGATTTCCAAACTATATGTTATATATCACATACTCTACCAACTGTATATCAATAAATTTAAAAGAAACACATGTAAACCAGTTTCTATTAGAACTGACACAAAATCTAGCAGTAGTTTACTCCAGAATAACTCCAACTCCGACACTGAAACGATTCATATAAATGGTTACACTAAAGCACAAGTCACTCAAGCCATCAAAGCTCAAAAGTAATCCATTGACAATAAATCCATTCTTAGTCTTACCAATAAAACCTTTTCAACATTTAGCGCTAGAACTGTATGTAAATAAGCCACGTCACTATAACAGTTACTTGGCACACTACTGAAGCACAAAAAACAACTTCACAAGTCATGTGAATGCTGAGGGTTCCTAAGTGATGACTTGAACACACATGACCATAGTTTCTCGATTAAACACACCCTGTGGGGAGGGGCTTAAATTTACATTTTTATCTATAAGAAGGGAGGGGGAGGGGCTTAAATTTACATTTTTATCTATAAGAAGGGAGGGGGAGGGGCTTAAATTTACATTTTTATCTATAAGAAGGGAGGGGGAGGGGCTTAAATTTACATTTTTATCTATAAGAAGGGAGGGGGAGGGGCTTAAATTTACATTTTTATCTATAAGAAGGGAGGGGGAGGGGCTTAAATTTACATTTTTTTCTATAAGAAGGGAGAGGGAGGGATTAAATTTACATGTTTTTTTTCTAAAGGTAGGGCTGAAGAGGGTCTAAAAGGGGCTTTTCCTTTTCAGGTGGGTCAGTGGGTCTGGGAGGGAGGAGGGGGATTCAATGTACATTTTCATTTAGAAATTAGATAGGTTTCATCAAATATTTCAGCTTGAGGTTGTCATCATCTTGAAAACTGTTGAGGGAGTTTATTGCCCCTTTTCCTCTTGCGGTCTCATTTAACACTTATGGCCATGACTCAAACCAGGATTAAGGATTACCAACCATGCTTGAACTATGGTTAGAAGTGGTCTGCATGAACTGACCCTTGATTACTATGGTGAATGGTTTTCCATGGTCAATCATGGAAACCCAGGCTGACCATGGTTGATTAAACTGATGACCATGGTTGGCAATTGTCAGACCATTATGCAATTATGGCAGACAGGCATGAGGTGACCATGGTTACACCAATACAGATCATGGTTATATTACTGAGCATAGTTATTCTGACACATTAAGGTTGACCAGTCCAGCTAGTGAAGGAGCTGTCTGATCAGTGCTCATTCAATTTTGTAACTCAGATTTTATACAATCTGCATGGTGTAGAAAATTCATTATTTCATATAATATACCATTATTATAAGTTCAGTAATTTAATATTCATCAAACCATGGATTTGTGCATGAATATTCATGAGGTAAATTGATTTGGTCAAGTGCCCAACGGAACCCACTGAAGACAACTGCTCAAAAAACAGGTTTAAACACAAAGTGCATGTCGAGAGATGAGAGCAAAACTAAGCTTAAGTGCATATGTATATATGAGCACTTGGCCTAGTTTCCCTCTTACACTTTCATGTACTCTCATGTAAACCAGGTCAATCATTAATCACATGATTTCCCTGTACAGTGATTGGATAATCTGATGGCTCAATTTGAATATTTCTGTGAACATTGGAATGGTCCATAGTTTTGTGTACTAATTTGAACCGATTCATTCAAGTCCCTTCTCATTAGTGACTAAATAGTAGAATGCCCAGTTACACTTAAGGTGACCTATCCTCCATCAAGTTATCATAAAAAAATTACAGTAAATGCAAGCCTTTAAAGACTTAGAGCAGAAGAGCCTATAAATCCAAGTCAATGGATGCTTGTATCTGAAGTCTCTTTAAGCATTTTAAGGAAACTGATTATAATTTAATGATGGATGGATTACCTTAATTGTGTTATGTGCTGTTTGAAAAATCTTCAACTTAGAGGTGAGCAGAAGGGGGTGTGGGTTTACTGGAGAGAACTTTACACACATCCATTCAGCCATGTTTATTAACAGTTCAGGACTCCAACACTGGCACGTATACAAAACAGCATAGACTTGCCACAGGAGGCTTATCAGTTAGCTATGGTGTCATGTTTAATAGATTGTTGTATTAATGAAGGAACAGTGAATAATTCCCCCTCCCTCCCCCTTTTTCACAGGAAAATGGGTCCCTTCCCTTTTGGTCAAAATATATTTCTCTAACTTCACGGTCCATTAGGGGATGTTTATGACAAAAATAGTGGGATTTTACCAGTTCATGCTCAAAATAAGGAGATTTTTTTTAAGTTGCCAAGGCTTACCCAAAATCAATGCAATAAATGCAGAAAATAATGTGAAAATATGAAAATTCAATCTTTCTTTTGACGATATGCAAACTGTACCACAGTTTACCGAGGTTTTTAGGTAAATACTGTGGTACGTACCACGATATACCGCACAAAATATTCCGGGTCTTGTGCTGAAAACTATTCATACATTAAAATTTTACAAAGGAAAACAAGTCAAGGCCATATTGATTATGAGTGAATATTTTCAATTAATAATGTATTTTCATACATTTATATCAAATCTACGCAGGTTATACCAGTAATGACAAAATCATAGAAAATTTGTATCAGGTTGTTTCCGTAAATAGGAAACCACTGATGTACCTTGTACCGGTTTCTACAACAAGCTGTTTCAGACTGCACTTTACCGGTAAAAAGGTACACCTCTAGTTATTACATGGTAACCAGACAGTCACAGATCCCATGGTAACCAGACAGTCTCACATCCCATGATAACCAGACAGTCTCACATCCCATGATAACTAGACAGTCTCACATCCCATGGTAACCAGACAGTCTCACATCCCATGGTTACCAGACAGTCTCACATCCCATGGTAACCAGACAGTCTCACATCCCATGGTAACCAGACAGTCTCACATCCCATGGTAACCAGACAATCTCACATCCCATGGTAACCAGACAGTCTCACATCCCATGGTAACCAGACAGTCTCACATCCCATGGTAACCAGACAGTCTCACATCCCATGGTAACCAGACAGTCTCACATCCCATGATAACCAGACAGTCTACATCCCATGGTACAGACAGTCTACATCCCATGTAACAGACACCGGAACCCGGAACCGACAGTCTCCTGGGGCTGGATGGGGACTGGCAAGTCAAGAGGTGGGGGTTGGGGATGATAGTTGCTAACAGCAGAGGCCCTGGAGCAGGGTTGACAGGCACGGACCGGACCACGAAGTCATAATCATTCATTAAAATTTCAATCTACCCTTTGGGCGCATATCCAAGTGTTTTGATTGGAAAATCAGATGATATAACTTGAATTGGATAAGTTTATTAAGTTAGTAAAAAAAAACAAGAGGGCCATGATGGCCCTGGATCGCTCACCTGAGTACCATTGCTACAACTGATTACAAGGTTTTTAAACAGACAAGAATTCTGATATAACTCAATCTTAAACATTTTAGCCCTGACAATACTACACACCAAATATATAAGCACTGGGCCTTATGGTTTCAGAGGAGAAGACTTAGTGCGGGGTCATTTATCTCCAAAGGGCCACCATTTTGAAAATCTTGATAATGAACCATTAGATGATGCTACATACCAAATATCTAAGCTCTAGGCCTAATGGATTCATAGAAGAAGATTTTTAAAGATTTTCCTATATAAATCTATGTTAAACAAGTGACCCCTGGTGCGGGGGCATTTATCACCATAGGGTCATGATTTGTACAATCTTGGTAATAAACCATAAGATGATGCTTCATACCAAATATCTAATCTCTAGGCCTTATGGATTCACAGAAGAAGATTTTTAAAGATTTTCCTATATAACTCTATGTAAAACAAGTGACCCCTGGTGCGGGGTCATTTATCACCATAGGGCTATGATTTGTACAATCTTGGTAATGAACTATAAGATGATGCTACATACCAAATATCTAAGCTCTAGGCCTAATGGATTCAAAGAGAAGATTTTAAAGATTTTCCTATATAACTCTATGTAAAACAAGTGACCCCTGGTGCGGGGTCATTTATCATCGTAGGGCTATCATTTGTACAATCTTGGTAATGGCCCATAAGATGATGCTACATACCAAATATCTAAGCTCTAGGCCTAATGGATTCATAGAAGAAGATTTTTAAAGTTTTTTCTATATAACTCTATGTAAAACAAGTGACCCATGGTGCGGGGTCATTTATCACCATAGGGTCATGATTTGTACAATCTTGGTAATGAACCATAAGATGATGCTTCATACCAAATATCTAATCTCTAGGCCTTATGGATTCATAGAAGAAGATTTTTAAACATTTTCCTATATAACTCTATGTTAAACAAGTGACCCCTGGTGCGGGGTCATTTATCACCATAGGGCTATGATTTGAACAATCTTGGTAATGAACCATAAGATGATGCTACATACCAAATATCTAAGCTCTAGGCCTAATGGATTCATAGAAGAAGATTTTTAAAGTTTTTCCTATATAACTCTATGTAAAACAAGTGACCCATGGTGCGGGGTCATTTATCACCATAGGGTCATGATTTGTACAATCTTGGTAATGAACCATAAGATGATGCTTCATACCAAATATCTAATCTCTAGGCCTTATGGATTCATAGAAGAAGATTTTTAAAGATTTTCCTATATAACTCTATGTAAAACAAGTGACCCCTGGTGCGGGGGCATTTATCACCGTAGGGCTATGATTTGAACAATCTTGGTAATGAACCATTAGATGATGCTACATACCAAATATCTAAGCTCTAGGCCTAATGGATTCATAGAAGAAGATTTTTAAAGATTTTCCTATATAACTCTATGTAAAACAAGTGACCCCTGGTGCGGGGTCATTTATCACCGTAGGGCTATGATTTGTACAATCTTGGTAATGGCCCATAAGATGATGCTACATACCAAATATCTAAGCTCTAGGCCTTGCAGTTTTGCAGAAGAAGATTTTCAAAGTTTGCATTTTTAAAATCTATTTTTAGCTCCTGTGACCTACTTTTTTAACCAATCTGAATAATTTGTACAACTTTGATAGAGGGCATCATAAGGATGATTCCTGTGAAGTTTGGTCAAAATCCCTTCAGCGGTTCATGAGGAGATGTTGTTTAAAGCAAATTGTTGACGACGGACGCACGCACGCACGCACGCACGCACGCACGCACGGACGACGGACGACGGACGACGGACAAAAGGCGATCACAATAGCTCACCATGAGCAAGTTGTGCTCAGGTGAGCTAACAAGAGGGCCATGATGGCCCTGGATCGCTCACCTGAGTACCATTGCTACAACTGATTACAAGGTTTTTAAACAGACAAGAATTCTGATATAACTCAATCTTAAACATTTTAGCCCTGACAATACTACACACCAAATATATAAGCACTGGGCCTTATGGTTTCAGAGGAGAAGACTTAGTGCGGGGTCATTTATCTCCAAAGGGCCACCATTTTGAAAATCTTGATAATGAACCATTAGATGATGCTACATACCAAATATCTAAGCTCTAGGCCTAATGGATTCATAGAAGAAGATTTTTAAAGATTTTCCTATATAACTCTATGTTAAACAAGTGACCCCTGGTGTGGGGGCATTTATCACCATAGGGTCATGATTTGTACAATCTTGGTAATAAACCATAAGATGATGCTCATACCAAATATCTAACTCTAGGCCTTATGGATTCATAGAAGAAGATTTTTAAAGATTTTCCTATATAACTCTATGTAAAACAAGTGACCCCTGGTGCGGGGTCATTTATCATCGTAGGGCTATGATTTGTACAATCTTGGTAATGAACCATAAGATGATGCTACATACCAAATATCTAAGCTCTAGGCCTAATGGATTCATAGAAGAAGATTTTTAAAGATTTTCCTATATAACTCTATGTAAAACAAGTGACCCCTGGTGCGGGGTCATTTATCATCGTAGGGCTATGATTTGTACAATCTTGGTAATGAACCATAAGATGATGCTACATACCAAATATCTAATCTCTAGGCCTTATGGATTCACAGAAGAAGATTTTTAAAGTTTTTCCTATATAAATCTTTGTTAAACAAGTGACCCCTGGTGCGGGGGCATTTATCACCATAGGGCTATGATTTGAACAATCTTGGTAATGAACCATAAGATGATGCTACATACCAAATATCTAAGCTCAAGGCCTAATGGATTCATAGAAGAAGATTTTTAAAGTTTTTCCTATATAACTCTATGTAAAACAAGTGACCCATGGTGCGGGGTCATTTATCACCATAGGGTCATGATTTGTACAATCTTGGTAATGAACCATAAGATGATGCTTCATACCAAATATCTAATCTCTAGGCCTTATGGATTCATAGAAGAAGATTTTTAAACATTTTCCTATATAACTCTATGTAAAACAAGTGACCCCTGGTGCGGGGGCATTTATCACCGTAGGGCTATGATTTGAACAATCTTGGTAATGAACCATTAGATGATGCTACATACCAAATATCTAAGCTCTAGGCCTAATGGATTCATAGAAGAAGATTTTTAAAGATTTTCCATATAACTCTATGTAAAACAAGTGACCCCTGGTGCGGGGTCATTTATCACCGTAGGGCTATGATTTGTACAATCTTGGTAATGGCCCATAAGATGATGCTACATACCAAATATCTAAGCTCTAGGCCTTGCAGTTTTGCAGAAGAAGATTTTCAAAGTTTGCATTTTTAAAATCTATTTTTAGCTCCTGTGACCTACTTTTTTAACCAATCTGAATAATTTGTACAACTTTGATAGAGGGCATCATAAGGATGATTCCTGTGAAGTTTGGTCAAAATCCCTTCAGCGGTTCATGAGGAGATGTTGTTTAAAGCAAATTGTTGACGACGGACGGACGCACGCACGCACGCACGCACGGACGACGGACGACGGACGACGGACAAAAGGTGATCACAATAGCTCACCATGAGCACGTTGTGCTCAGGTGAGCTAAAAAGTAGATGAAACCAATTCTTCAGCAGCCATACAAGGGAAACAGTCTCACAAGGAAACCAGTCATTCAAGGAAAACAGTCATTTAAGCGAACTGCGCAACCCATGTGGCTGTCTAATATAGGTTAAAATTTGTTCTTTATTTTTCTGCAGGCAGCAGGTAGCTGCCAAAATAACTGGTGAATAACAGGTGAATGCTACGTAAAGAAAGACTCTTTCATGCCATGTCTTTAAAACTCTCTCTCTCTCTCTGTATTTCAAATCCTGCTTCAGTCTCCCCACTAAATATAACACCCAGCATCTGCAGTCCGACTACCCAAACACCAGTGTACATGAACTACAAGCTCATATTTCAGACATTATAATCCCGTTTTTATTCCCATTTCCACTGAGAGAGAGTTTTGACTAATTTTGTTACACTGTGCCATCAGTTACAATTTGTTTCAAGGGTTCTCATTCATGATCTCCATGGCGACATAGTGACTTGTGGGACAGTTCTGCCATGAAGCTGCAGAGTTTTCTGTTTCTTGACCTAAATTGAAATAGTTGCCAGACAGATGGGTGGAGAGACTAATGAAAGAGGTCAGACAGACAGATGGGTGGATAGACAGGTAAACAAAGTCAGACAGACAGACTGAAAGATGAACTAAGTCAGATAGACAGATGGGTAGATAGACAGATGAACAAAGTCAGATAGACAGATAGACAGACTGAGGGATGAACAAAGTCAGATAGACAGATGGACAGACTGAGAGATGAACAAAGTCAGACAGACATGCTGATACCTACAAACATTTGCCACAGCTCATGTGGGTCAAAATACTTCAGTACGGTCCTCTATCAGTAGTCAAGAGTCTGGATTTAATAATTGAACACTTTGTGGTAATTGCACAAGGCTGTCTACAGCATGGGGAAACAAATGTCCGCTATGATTTTGGATGCAATATCGAAAACTTCTACCAACCACCAGGAAGTATTGACTGCCTCTTTCTATAGCCAGCTATATTCCTTCTAGTACTGTAGACATTAAACAGTTTACACCAATCAATGGTTGATCAATGAACAATAAAACATCCTCTGAGAGTCTAATGACATCATTACAGAAAGCCAAACAGGAAAATAAAACTTCTAGATCCAGTCCAGGACATGTATTGAGTTACAATTTGTAAACCATTCTATGAGAAAAAATATGTAACAATTTTAGATTCAAAGAAAGGGTATGTGTAAGCGTATTAGATTCAACCAAGTCAGTACATTGTGTTAAAACAATAGATTCAGTCTAAAAAATAAGATGCAGTAAAGATTAATATCCATTTCAAATAATGAATTATGTGATACTTTTAAAACCCTGAAAAATGTCTTATAAAGAATATGAAAATGGTGGGTGGTTCTAATTACAAGTTGTGTAAAGAAATCAGAATACACGTATTACATCCAACAATGTTCACATCCATAATCCCACAACCATTTCCGAATCCATTATCATGTTCTCATCATCTCACATACCTTTATTCCGTATCCATTATCATGTTCCCATCATCTCACATACCTTTATTCCGTATCCATTATCATGTTCCCATCATCTCACATACCTTTATTCCGTATTCATTATCATGTTCCCATAATCTCACATACCTTTATTCTGTATCCATTATCATGCATCTATTATCCCATATTCATAATCTTACATCCATTATCCCACATTCATTATCAAATTTCCATTATCCCACCTCCACCCATTATCCTCATTATGTTTCCATTATCCCACACCACTCTCTCACCCACATATCCTGTGTCCATTATCTCACATACATTATCCCTTATTATGTTTCCATTATCCCACACCACTCTCTCAACCCACATCCTGTGTCCATTATCTCACACACATTATCCCTCATTATGTTTCATTATCCCACACCACTTTCTCATCCCACATCCTGTGTCCATTATCTCACACACATTATCCCTCATTATGTTTCCATTATCCCATACCACTTTCTCATCCCACATACTGTGTCAATATCTCAATAATTATCCTTTATTCTTTCTTATACATTATCTCACAGGAACATTCCCTTTAAAAAATTTAAAAACCTTAAAATCACATAACATATACTTCCTAATCACGTAACATATACTTCCTAATCACGTAACATATACTTCCTAATCACATAACATATACTTCATAATCACATAACATATACTTCCTAATCACGTAACATATACTTCCTAATCACATAACATATACTTCCTAATCACATAACATATACTTCCTAATCACGTAACATATACTTCCTAATCACGTAACATATACTTCCTAATCACATAACATATACTTCATAATCACATAACATATACTTCCTAATCACGTAACATATACTTCCTAATCACGTAACATATACTTCCTAATCACATAACATATACTTCCTAATCACGTAACATATACTTCCTAATCACATAACATATACTTCATAATCACATAACATATACTTCCTAATCATGTAACATATACTTCATAATCACATAACATATACTTCCTAATCACATAACATATACTTCATAATCACATAACATATACTTCCTTATCACATAACATATACTTCCTTATCATGTAACATATACTTCATAATCACATAACATATACTTCCTTATCACATAACATATACTTCCTTATCACATAACATATACTTCCTTATACATACAATCTCATAAACAAAAAAATTTTTTAAACCTGTCACATAAAACACCATTCCTTACTAAATTACAAAAGATTATAATCATATTCATATTTCCTTATGTCATTACACACCCTCATCACACATTACACACCCTCATCACACAATACACACCCTCATCACACAATACACACCCTCATCACACAATACACACCCTCACCACACAATACACACCCTCATCACACATTACACACCCTCATAACACAATACACACCCTCACCACACATTACACACCCTCATAACACAATACACACCCTCATCACACACCACACATTACACACCCTCATAACACAATACACACCCTCATCACACATTACATACCCTCATAACACAATACACACCTTCACCACACATTACACACCCTCATCACACATTATACACCTTCACCATACATTACACACCCTCATAACACAATACACACCTTCACCAAACATAACACACTCATAACACAATACACACCCTCACCACACATTACACACCCTCATCACACAATACACACCCTCATCACACATTACACACCCTCATCACACAAAACACACCATCACCACACATTAGCATATATTGCCATATCACATTCAAGTGACAAACTTGTCAACAACAAAACAAATTCCAACATTTCATGTCCTATTTTCAACAAATGAGAAAATAACATCCCAACTTTATCTGATAATTCCAAACTTTTCAACACAAACTTTTTGATACAATTTTCTGAAGGCATATCAATGTCATTCTTTTCAAGCAAGATTCCACATCCATGAATACATGAAATCCAACTGAGTTAGAAATCTCAACTGAATGCAGACTGCCAGATTACCTGTTAATACCTTACACCCATACAGTAATTATACGGCTGCCTTGCAGGGTAATCAAATTCCTGCATGAAATGATAACAATCTCTCTCCTTCACATTCCATGAAATATAACCATATATATTTCACCTTCAAGGAACTTTACCCTTCATTCTATTAAAGACATTCTATACCCTTTGTACCAAATTTATTTAAGTTATTTAATACTTCTGCTAAAAAGATTTAGAAATGAATGACAAACACGTCATGCATTATGAAAGATCAGATGTGATCATTTCCATGGATCTTTCAAAATCCTTCATCCCTAAAATTCCTCACGAATAAAACAGACTTTTCTTCATCATCAGAGTGAGAGCTTCAGAAATAACGCTGAATTCTACTTACATTTTCTTCTATCTCCCAAAAGATGTCTTGATAAAATCCAGTGAAGTCTTTAACATAACACACAGCCCTACCTATCCCACACAGTTATGTACATAGACACACACTGAGATGAATCTGTAAACCAGTCTCTCTCACACTGCAAGAATGATGTTCTGAAATTCCAAGTGTTTGGAACCAGTCCAGCAGCTACAGCTGTGTTCACTTCAGTGATCCATATCTCATTGTGTATAGCTGCAACCTTCCATCTGTTCTATATTTAGCCACTGCCTTCACTTCACTATACCAAGTGAGCTAAATGACAAGTTTTGGCAAACCTTAAGTTCCACTAACCCGTTGGGGAACCATTATACCAGTATGTGAACTTCACTTAGTCTGACCCTTTCAAAATCAAAATACGTCACCAAAATATCAGGTCACACAATGTCTGTCTGACAGTAATTTGGAGATGTTTGTCTGCATGAGATGAATACAGTGTTACCATACAGTGATATCATACCGTAGACCACACCCAGTCAATAGGGGATATCAAAAACTCACATAATTGGGTTTTTCCATGTAGGTACAAACGAGGTGCTCATGTAATTGTTGCTGTAAAGCATGCAGCACAACAGTAATTCTATTATATTCTTTGTGGACCTTAGGAAAAACAATGGAGTAGGTCTTTCTGGACATTTGACCAACCAGTCCTAGAACTGACCGTCTTATGCTGAGCGCCAAATACCAATATCATTTAGAATGACTGGCAAGTCATGGCCTGGGATTGAAACTACAACCTCCCGGTTACAGAGTGGACACTCTGACCACTCAGTCACGGGAGTCGTTGAGGTACTGACGAGTTGTAAACTCTTTATCCATTTACCTCCTATACAGTGCAAACTGTCCACAACAACAACTTTTTGTAATGACAACCTGCCGCCATTACCCGGTCCTGACATTTTTCCTATTTAACATCTGTTTAAATTACCTGACCATAACAACATCTATCTTACCTGTTAACCAACATACCATTTAAAAGTACTGTTAGTGATAAATACTCTTAAATGCGCTTTTTTATCCGACATATCTAAGACGCCACATGTGCAAACCATTACTTGCGGTGTTGATAAATCAATTACATTATGGATTTTAATATTGTGGTGATTTCAGAAGTAGATGTAAGTTTTTGCATGTTTGATGAAGTAATTTAATACAAGTTTTCAAAATGTGAATACATTTTATTTTCATTACAGCCCACATGTAGTATATCAGATGTCATATATACACTCAGTTCCAAAAAAGTGTTAACTTTTTAATTTTAAATATTTCGATATTTGAACAATATTCATAATGTTTGTTGCACATTAGTAGGAATACAAACAGAAAAGAAAATAAGGGGAGTAGTCTATTTTTTATCTTTTAATAATGGGTTGTTGTTTTTTCTTACAATAGTATTATTATTGGACTATTTTTTCTTCTCAGTAATCAATACCTTCACCTTTATATTCAGCATTAAGCCACAGACCTAGGAATCAATTAAAAATAGAAAAATCAGGTTTGTCCCAAAAGTTTGGTAATTATATCTCTGTTGTGACAATTAAATCTAGCCAGGGGGAAATCAGGCCTCTTTATTTTTTTCTTGGTGATTACAAGATCTGGAGGTAAAAATTTTCCCAAGATTTGAAATTGTTAAATTCATTCTTGCAGGGTATAAACAAGAGACTGACTTCTCTGTATCACAGATAATTTGAGGCATATCAGTCAGCCCAAAACTCTCAAAGATTGAAAAACAAACTCATATTAATCCATTCTGACAACAATAATCAATGAGCCGTGTTCACAATGTATTTTACACTCCAATTTGAGCAGATACTTGAAATATGCCTGAGATTGTACATAAGTATTTTTCTCAAAAACACAGGGCCTGAACTATCACATAATGTGATTACTAAATACCCTCATAACCTAGCCTTCATATAACAAGATATGTAAACATTTTATAAAAACACACATAACAAGATATGTAAACATTTTATAAAAACACACATAACAAGATATGTAAACATTTTATAAAAACACACATAACAAGACACATAACAAGATATGTAAACATTTTATAAAAATGCACATAACAAGATATTTAAACATTTTATAAAACCGTACGGCATAAAATGTCTATTACCTATATAGCCTTGGCTTCACATTGTTAACAAAGGGCCCCCTGACTGAACAAATAAAGTCACTGACTCAACACCATTCAGCCCCTCATCGCTAGTATGGTCAATCAAGTTTTTCAGAAGAGAAAGTTTGCCAGATGGCTTGCAGCAGACCTTTTATGGTCAGCTCTCGACATTTTCCCCATTACAGATGACAAAAGCAACCAGCTGTGGAGTTCTGATACCAGATTGTTTTTGAAAGAAATGATTACTGATAACTTACACTAATTCCTGGGCTGGACTAGTTCTTTGCACCTGGGAAGGTCATGAAAAATCCTTGCCCAAACGCAATTCAAACCCACAACTTTTGAATCTGTAGTCAGGTGCCTTACCACTGGGCCACAGTGCCTTATATTGTTTGTTTTTAATTACATTTTAATTGACATTTATTGTGTATCTGTAAAATGTATATCTCATGCATAGTTTGTTAGAGTGTAAGACATGCTCTTTGAATGAATGCTGAATATCATATATGGACCACAGGGGTATGGCACATATAATTTTTTGTTGAAAAATAAATTGCTCTTGCTCTATATTTATATATTAAGGACTAAACTCATTCTAATATGCAGGATTGTCATGCACTCGACAGCCAATGAAATCCTGCATACTAGGATCAGGTTTCAAAATACAAAAATACAGTCATGCGACAAAAAGAGTGGTTCGAATGAGAACGTTTTAAACATTTGGCAAAGTGTGCTGGACTTTTTAAGATGAAACATCATAAGACAGAGATATCTTTTTTTATACTTTATTGAACTGGTTTGTTAAAATGTGTGAAATATGTACGTTACTTGCTGTTAACACTGAAAGTCAAGGGGACAAGGTCATGTCCGACCAACAAAAAATGACGCTGTTAAAGGAATGTATAGGATGAAGGCGAGGAAAAGAGTGATCGATGTTGGACTTTCATGTGTTATTTTTCGGGGGAGGGGGGCTGGGATGCCTTGGCTTGTGTCAGGACCAAATATATTCCTAAATACTGTATTGTGTTTACATTTGAGATCTGGCCGTGGCAAATTCACTGGTATGGAAACTGGCAGTCGGTGAGTTTCTTTCCTTGTATATGAATATAAAACATGATATTTTTTATATTAATCATAGTTGCTGAACCCCTGTAACATGGATAACAAGACAGCTGTCACTGAAGTCATGAAATATTCTTAAGCTTGGTAATATTTTACATATCCTTTGTCTTTTGAATAGCAAAATCTGAAACCTAAATAGCTGGTCACAAGATAAAGGGATCAATTACCAAATATACAGACCTTTCCATCAAAATCATGGTACAGTAAAGCTGAAATCATCCGTCTAAAATCATTGATTTTACCTTTAACCTTTACCTCATGAATATTCATGTACAGATCTAAGACTTGAATATTAGTTTACTTGAAATTCTAAGGGTATAATAAAACAATGGATTTTCTTTGCCATGCAGACTGTGTAGAATTTTGAGCTACAATATTCACCAAGCTATGGATTTGTACATAAAATTCATGAAGTAAAGAGTTTGAAAGTTTTGTGAAAAAGAGCTCCATTTATACATATGTCGTACCTGGTCAACTTCTTCAGGAATGGTTGCTTGTATATCCAAGGGCTCGTCTGAAGCACCTGGGGGGTCTATCACACTGTCTATGGATATGCTCATCTTTCCCGCTGATGTGTAGAAAATCTCCTTCCTTGTTGAATAGCCTTGATTAGACTGGAATGTTTCCACATGGCCCCCTTCACCTATACCACTGCCTTCACTCTTGTCCATTACTGTAGTCAAATGTTCCTCACTCTCTTCTATTACCGTAGTCCCTTTTTCCTGACCCTGCCTCAGGGCACTGTTTCCAGCATGTTCCCCATTAGAAGTTTCTATTTGGTTTTCAGCAGCTGTGTCAGTTACCTGTTTTTCTTTCATTTCTGTTAAACTTTTCTCAACTCTATCTGACGTCTCTGATTCATCCGGTTCACATGTATGCTGTACTGCATGGACTTCTTTAGCAAGGTCATCATCAAAGTTGTTTTGCTTATGACTGTCACCTTCAGAAAGATCACCACTATCAAGAAATCTTGTATCTTTTTTAACTCCCATAGAATTTGGTGTAAAGCTTTCCTCAACTGCATCTTTGTTGTTTTCAAAGCCTTCATTACTAGAATCACTGTGGTCCAAAACTTCTATCTCTGAACCAGTACTGCCTCCATTTGCATTAAAGACTTCATCTGGGTGTATAGAGTTCAAAACCTCATCTACAAAATTCTGAGCAACTTCAACCAATTCTTCATCAGGTTCTGTCAGTTCATCAGTCTTAACTTCTTCTTGTACAAAAGATACACCATGTGAATTCTTTTCTGGTATTTCATCATCAACATCTTCATGGTCAGCACTGAAACCTTCCTCCATCTTCTGATCAGAGTTTGCATTGTCAATGACATCATCCCCTTTTCCATCATCTGAAGCCTCCTTTGGTATTTGGTCCAATGTTTTTCTAATACCAGCATCAGCAGTAAAGTCTTCTTCAGCAATTGTTCCTATTTCATTTCTGTTATTTCTTGCTGGATCTTCAAGGTATGAATTGTCCACTGGAGAAGTTACTGGGGAGACATCAGTTGAGTTATTGATCCTGTAGCTGCCTTCAGTTGTTGTTGAACTCGAATCAGAATCACTTGAGTCTTCTACAGTTTCTTCCATTGCATCGGCAATCTCAGTCATTATATATTTCTCATCTTTGTGGAATTTCATATCTTGGACAGTTTCTATAGCAACTGTTAGAGCAGAAGTAACCAGGCTATCAGCAAGATTCAACACATTATCATCTGTTGCACTATCACCTAATTTCCTAGCAGTAATATCACTGTAGGATTCAAATGGAGAACCCTTCATGGGCTCTAGTTCATTGTCTGAATCAGATTCAGAATTGGAATGCTGAACCCCATAATCCGGAATCATTGGATTTATCTTATATCCCAGACCTAGTACATCTTCATTTGGACTTTCAAGCGGTGAGAATGCATCACCAATCTCAATATTCTGTAGGACCGTTCCTTTGATTTCAGCATTCATATCATAGAATCCTGCAGTACCATCTTCACTTGAAGAGACAGTGTCAACACTTTCTGTCATTGACACCTGGATTTCTGGATTTGTATGCCCTTCTTTGTCATCATTTGCAGATCTATCTGGATTTACTTCATAGAAACCAATAACTGGTTTGTCTACATCAGGAGTATCTAATGGTGAAACACTCTCGTTGGTAATTGTGCTTTGTACTAAGGAATTTACTTCAGGGTTCACTTCATAGAAGCCTGTGACATTTTCTCCTAAGTTTGTGTGACTCACAGTCATATCTGGTCCACACTCAGGATTGACCTCATAGAAACCTGTAACATGCTCATCATTTGGTGTTTCAACTGGAGATACTGTTTCAATGGTAAGTATACTTTCATCCATTGCATCCCCAGGAGTCATCTGAACATCAACACTCTCTGCTACCTTGCCTGTCTCATGGTCACACGGATCTATATTATCTGAATGTTTACTTTCAACTTCTGTACTGCTGAACGCAAATCCTTCATCCAACATATTATCAACATTTTCTTTACCATTTTCTTCCAATGACATACCTTTTTTTTCAGTATAAATGTCAGAATTATCCAAAGTATTGTCTACATTAATCCTAATACTTCCTCTTTCTCCATCTTCTTCCTCTTCTTGAATATTCTCCTGTACATGATGATGGTTTGCAATATTTTCTCTAACAGTCACCAAGTCTGACTCACTGTCTGTTGTGCAGTAACTGCTGCTAGAGTCAGGACTGATGCTATTAACTTCAGCAGTGTCTAGCCCATAAACGTTTTTGCCTGTATTTGAAACATTATCATCCCCAGGTTCAAATAGCAACACTGAAGGTGGCTCTGTCCTTGATAGATCAGCTGTTACTTCATGTTCTACTCTATTGGTTACCTCAAGCTCATCAGTGTTCTCAAAAACCAAATTAATACAAGCGTAATTGACTGCTACACTGTCTTTATCCGTATTCTCAGTGACTGACACGTTATCATTCATAGCCTCTTGATTCTCACCACACAGCTCAAAATGACTGTCCGTGACACAGGCTTCAAAATTTTCATCCAGTATCATACCTTGAATGTTCTGAGCTATATCAGCCATGTCCTGCGTCTCTGTAGAGATTTCACCAACTTTTGTAATGACTGCTTGTACCTTCTCATCGCGACTGGCCTTTCTGAAGGATTCCCCTTCCACTACCTGAAATCATGATTTGGTCAATTTCTATTTTATTCCTTTACTTACTGAATATTTATGTACAGTCATATGACTTGATCAAAATTAATTGACTGAATTTCAAATGGTATTTTAAACAATGGAGTTTTCTTTGCATGGCAGAATAATCTGAGATCAATATTGTATCAGCAAACAGAAGAGACCCTGATCAGACTTTTCAGACTTTCCTCTTTTTGGTCATACAATACTGTTGCTCAGATTATAACTCTGTTTGTCAAAGTTAATCCATTTATCATTTAAAGGTGAGCATATCAACATCTATCAAGTCATTAATTTGTACATGAATATTCATGAGTTAAAGGGTTAAATTAATGAAATATATTGAACAATTCTATCCTAGAACTGAAAATGGATTTCTATTGACACTTACCATCAAATATGCAATGTTCAGACTCTAATTATGATCAATGTGATCATAAACTGATTTGACTATCATGATCATACACTGATAACCATTCTGATCATACACTGATAACCATTCTGATCATACACTGATAACCATTCTGACCATACACTGATGTCTACTCATATCATACACTGATAACCATTCTGACCATACACTGATGTCTACTCATATCATACACTGAAACCATTCTGACCATACAATGATGTCTACTCATATCATACACTGATAACCATTCTGACCATACAATGATGTCTACTCATATCATACACTGAAACCATTCTGACCATACAATGATGTCTACTCATATCATACACTGATAACCATTCTGACCATACAATGATGTCTACTCATATCATACACTGATAACCATTCTGACCATACAATGATGTCTACTCATATCATACAATGATAACCATTCTGACCATACAATGATGTCTACTCATATCATACAATGATAACCATTCTGACCATACAATGATGTCTACTCATATCATACACTGATAACCATTCTGACCATACAATGATGTCTACTCATATCATACACTGATAACCATTCTGACCATACAATGATGTCTACTCATATCATACAATGATAACCATTCTGACCATACAATGATGTCTACTCATATCATACACTGATAACCATTCTGACCATACAATGATGTCTACTCATATCATACACTGATAACCATTCTGACCATACAATGATGTCTACTCATATCATACACTGATAACCATTCTGACCATACAATGATGTCTACTCATATCATACACTGATAACCATTCTGACCATACAATGATGTCTACTCATATCATACAATGATAACCATTCTGACCATACAATGATGTCTACTCATATCATACAATGATAACCATTCTGACCATACAATGATGTCTACTCATATCATACACTGATAACCATTCTGACCATACAATGATGTCTACTCATATCATACACTGATAACCATTCTGACCATACAATGATGTCTACTCATATCATACACTGAAACCATTCTGACCATACAATGATGTCTACTCATATCATACAATGATAACCATTCTGACCATACAATGATGTCTACTCATATCATACAATGATAACCATTCTGACCATACAATGATGTCTACTCATATCATACACTGAAACCATTCTGACCATACAATGATGTCTACTCATATCATACACTGAAACCATTCTGACCATACAATGATGTCTACTCATATCATACACTGAAACCATTCTGACCATACAATGATGTCTACTCATATCATACACTGAAACCATTCTGACCATACAATGATGTCTACTCATATCATACACTGAAACCATTCTGACCATACAATGATGTCTACTCATATCATACACTGAAACCATTCTGACCATACAATGATGTCTACTCATATCATACAATGATAACCATTCTGACCATACAATGATGTCTACTCATATCATACACTGAAACCATTCTGACCATACAATGATGTCTACTCTGATCATACACTGATAACCATTCTGACCATACACTGATGTCTACTCTGATCATACACTGATAACCATTCTGATCATACACTGATGTCTACTCTGATCATACACTGATAACCATTCTGACCATACACTGATATCAACTCTGATCATACACTGAAACCATTCTGACCATACAATGATGTCTACTCATATCATACACTGATAACCATTCTGATCATACACTAATGTCTTCTCTGATCATACACTGATAACCATTCTGACCATACACTGATAACCATTCTGACCATACACTGATAACCATTCTGATCATACACTGATAACCATTCTGATCATACACTGATAACCATTCTGATCATACACTGATAACCATTCTGATCATACACTGATAACCATTCTGACCATACACTGATAACCATTCTGATCATACACTGATAACCATTCTGATCATACACTGATGTCTACTCTGATCATACACTGATGTCTACTCTGATCATACTGTCTTACTTCTTTATCAGCATCAGTCTCAATGACCTGGGCACATGCAGTTGGTGATGTTACTATATTCAGGTTGCCATGGAGAGGGTCCATGTGGGGTAAGTATTCCGTTTCTATGGAGAACTGAGGCAGGGTCCCATGACTTCTTGGAGTTCTTGGTGATCTTGATGCACCTGAAACATCAATATCCTCCAATTAATGTTGGACATATCTTTAATTTGACAAATACAATACAATCATATATAATTTTCTTTCCTTTTCTGCAACAATCATGAAAAGAACAAATAACTGGATTATCCAATCACAACACTGGAATATCATGTGATCAGTGGTTGACCTGATCAAGGAAAATTCAAATCAATTAATCCAGTATCATGATCAATATGATGAAATAATTTTCATATATCATTTACAAGGATAACCTGACACCAAACCCACCAAAATGTTTTTAAACAAAAGATCAGACAGAGAGATAATCTATGTTAATCAATGAAAATCTTAAAAAAAACAAAAAAAACAAAAAAAAACAAACAAACAAGAGGCCCATGATGGCCCTAAATCGCTTACCTGAGATAAAAAGGTTGACCCAAGGAACATCTGTACCAATTTATTTTAAAATCTGGCCAGTAGTTTTGAAGAAGATGATTTTTTTAAAGTTTTCATATTTTTTTTCTTTTTGTTGCCATGGCAACCACAGTTCTACATGGATCAAGTTTATTTTAGGAACCTTTGTGAAGGTTGACCCAAGGATCATTCCTGCCAAGTTTAATCAAATTCTGTCCAGTGGTTTCAGAGGAGATGTTGATTAAAGGTTTCTCTATATACATATAAGGCAAATAAGCCCCGCCCCTGGCGGCTATGTTTTTTTACGGATCGGAATAATTTTAGCAACTTTGGTAGAGGTTGAACCAAGGAACATCTGTACCAATTTATTTTAAAATCTGGCCAGTAGTTTTGAAGAAGATGATTTTTAAAGTTTCCATTTTTTTTTCTCTTTTTGTTGCCATGGCAACCAGAGTTCTACATGGATCAAGTTTATTTTAGCAACTTTTGTGAAGGTTGACCCAAGGATCATCCCTGCCAAGTTTAATCAAATTCTGTCAAGTGGTTTCAGAGGAGATGTTGATTAAAGGTTTCTCTATATACATGTACATATAAGGCAAATAAGCCCCGCCCCTGGCGGCCATGTTTTTTTTTACAGATCGGAATAATTTTAGCAACTTTGGTAAAGGTTGACCCAAGGAACATCTGTACCAATTTATTTTAAAATCTGGCCAGTAGTTTTGAAGAAGATGATTTTTAAAGTTTCCATTTTTTTTTCTTTTTGTTGCCATGCCAACCAGAGTTCTACATGGATCAAGTTTATTTTAGCAACTTTTGTGAAGGTTGACCCAAGGATCATCCCTGCCAAGTTTAATCAAATTCTGTCCAGTGGTTTCAGAGGAGATGTTGTTTAAAGGTTTCTCTATATACATATAAGGCAAATAAGCCCTGCCCCTGGCGGCCATGTTTTTTTACGGATCGGAATAATTTTAGCAACTTTGGTAAAGGTTGAACCAAGGAACATCTGTACCAATTAATTTTAAATTCTGGACAGTAGTTTTGAAGAAGATGATTTTTAAAGTTTTCATTTTTTTTTTTTTCGGTTGCCATGGCAACCAGAGTTCTGCATGGATCAAGTTTATTTTAGCAACTTTTGTGAAGGTTGACCCAAGGATCATTCCTGCCAAGTTTAATCAAATTCTGTCCAGTGGTTTCAGAGGAGATGTCATTTAAAGCAAATTGTTGACGACGCACGACGACGGACGACGGGTGATCACAAAAGCTCACCTTGAGCACGTTGTGCTCAGGTGAGCTAAAAACACACATTTAAAATCACTTCACAATTACACATCTAATCCCAATTACTTTCCCATAAGTGTGCCTATGTAAAATTTAACAGCAATTAACTCTGAGTGACAATCTAGGCAGTTGTTATTGACGAAACTCCTCTCTTGTGTGAAGGAAGATATAGCCAGTTTACAATAAAAGATCTGCAGGGCAAGATGACTACTATCTACCATATCATAACAAATAAACACCCCAGAGTCCTTCACAGTTTTTTAAGGTAATCAATCCATCATTAATTTGTGATCACAGTCCATCAAGAGATCATTGGAATTTTGTAGCAAAAGCAAGCCCTTATTGACTTTAAGCAAAAAAAAACCCTGAAAACTCTATGTAAATGGATGCATGCATCTGCACTATAGTCTTTTTAATCATTTGAATGACCATGATATTACAACATGTATAAACAATTACATAACAGAATTTAGAAATTATATGCCATTTAAAAAGTCTTTTAGAAGAGCTGGATCAAAATTGAATTCCTTTAAATTACAATACATGTAATTGTTTAATTAAAGGTCCTATTCTGGGAATTTCCAATAAATATAAGAATTCTTTAATTGATGATTACAGGTAGATTTGTTCAAATCTGCATGCCAAGTTTCATTGAAATATCTCCAAAACACCACAAGCTTTTGGACAGACCAACCAACCGACTGACCAACCAGCCAACCTACAGGCTGATTCCATTATAGCCTCTTAAACATTTGCTTGCCAGGTTATAACAAAATTTCAATCCCTAAATGTCCCAGTTACAGGGTAGATGCAGTTTCCACTTTGTGACCAAGACCAGTTTCAAATGATTTACTTGAGAGAATACAGCATAACACAGTGACTCCTCTTTGTAACTAGATGGTCAAATTATCTTCCTGTCATATCCTGGTTTACAGACCGTATACACTTATAACTCCCCCTCATACACAATTCTTATAAACTAGAAATGTGTCCACTAAATGCAGGTCCCATTTTCACAAACCAGGGTCTCCATTATCCTTACATGTGGGATAATAACAGACCCAGTCACATTATCCTGAAATGTGGGATGATACCAGACACAGTCACATTATCCTGACATGTGGGATGATACCAGACACAGTCACATTATCCTGACATGTGATACCAGACCCAGTCACATTATCCTGACATGTGGGATGATACCAGACCCAGTCACATTACCCTGATATGTGATACCAGACCCAGTCACATTATCCTGACATGAGGGATGATACCAGACCCAGTCACATTATCCTGTCATGTGTCTTGATACCAGACACAGTCACATTATCCTGTCATGTGACATGATACCAGACCAAGTCAATTCATCTTGTCACATTATCCTGGCATGTGACATGATACCAGACCCAGTCACATTATCCTGACATGTGGGATGATAACAGACCCAGTCACATTATCCTGACATGATGGATGATACCAGACCCAGTCACATTATCCTGTCATGTGTCTTGACACCAGACACAGTCACATTATCCTGTCATGTGACATGATACCAGACCCAGTCACATTATTCTGTTATGTGACATGATACCAGACACAGTCACATTATCCTGTCACATTATCCTGTCATTTGTCATGATACCAGACCCAGTCACATTATCCTGTCACATTATCCTGTCATGTGACTTGATACCAGACCCAATCACATTACCCTGTCACATTATCCTGTCATGTGTCTTGATATCAGACCTAGTCACATTATCTTGTCAATTGACATGATACCAGACCAAGTCACATTACCCTGTCACATTATCCTGTCATGTGACTTGATACCAGACCCAGTCACATTATCCTGACACTGGGTCAACCAGTCCTTTATCTTCCCTTACGTGCTGAGTACCAGTCAAGAGGGATATACCAGTATGTACACTTAACAAAATTGCCAGTTACCAGTATTCTGAAGACAATATTTTTATAACCACTTTATTCCCGTACTTGAAATTTTCTACTTTGGCAAAATTAGTTGACCATGAAAAAATTGGTCAAAACAGGTATTATTTTGCATGTACTGCACAACAAAACGAAAAACAAAACACCAATTTATTTTCAAACATATTCTTTGATGATTGTCAAAAACATTTTAAAATGATATGAATAACACTAAATGAACAAGCGCAAGCCATTGGAATGATAACATCATCAGGTAAATGCCTTTTGGTAATACTGGTTGATATTGAAATAAGTATTCTCTCTAACTCACTATTGGTTTTTGTTTTTATTTGGTTATCTGTGAAAGAGAAACCAAAGTTCTGTTTATGTTGTGTAGCATGTCCACCCTTAGATAAATATTAATGCGGAAAGAATATAGGTGGTAACTTAGCAATTTTGTTAAGTGTATTTCTAATGACTTTGGTATATCTTGACTCCTGATCAAACCCACAACTTCCTGGTTACTGGTGAACAAAAAAGACAGGTCAGTTGCCTGGTGTCTAGTATAGGTTATTATCAACACAGTGTTGAAGGTCAAGAAGAAGTATCACACCTTACAAACCCAGACACAATACAACAGGATGTAACTATGATCAGCTTGAACAACTACCAGCCATGATTTTATCCTTACCTTGCTGTGGAGAGTCTGCAGACCCTATCCCTGAATCCCCAGACGTTTGGGTTGTCCATTTTGGTTTCTCCTGCAAAATCTCTACGGTAACACACTCTGCCAGGGCTGGGTTACTCATGTCCGGAAATATTTCTACTGCGTTTTTCATCAGATCCTTTGTTAAGTTTCTGGACATGGTTTCTGTGACTTCTTTCTCAGCAGCTTCAGCCATCTCTATAAACAGTAAATTATCTTCTGACTGGTTCACAGTTTTAACATTCAAATTTACCCCTTCTGTCCCATGGCTCACAGAAATACCAGGACCAGTCTGATTTTCAAAAGCTGACTGGTTACCACTTTCTGCTGTTGATTGGTTTAATGGATTTGTATAAAACTTATCTAAACCATTTTTTGTATCCTTCGTCACTCCAGGCTCGGAGCTGCCAAATGGATCAAAATCATCAGTATTGCCATTATTAGATTTTTCTTCACTTTTCAAAATATCCAATTTTTTAAAAAGTTCGTCCTGCGACACAGAGCCTGTTGTGTCCTTCTGCTTCTTCATTAGTTGGAAACCGTTGTGTGTATCCACATAACTGTTTACAGGAGTAAAAGGTACAAAGTCTGATAAACTCCTCTCTTTTCGTTCATTGTCAGACTCAACAGATGTATAATTATTATTATCACTTTGTTCATGTGTAACTTGACAACTGGCCCCTAAAGAATCAAACTGTGAAAACACATCAAATGTGTAATCTGTAGTGGTAGATTCAGAGACTGAGGTGGAGTCATCTGGAATGTCCAGCAGTGACTCCACTAAAGAGTTACGCTTCTCTTGAACTTTTTCCTCCATACTTATTGTTGAATTGTTGAGGTCTTGTAGCGTTTTGTTTCTCAGGAAGGAATCTGTGTCTTCCAGAAGACTGTTTTGAGGAGTGTATGGCGTGGTCTGCAAGCCGGATTCCTCCGCTAGCGTCAGTGTGTCAGTAAATTCCAGCCCTCCACCCAGTGATGCTTTCTTCCTGTGAATTCGTTCCACCATCTCTGCATTGTTGAAGCTTGGTAAATCATGGTCCCTACTCATGCTTTGGAATCCTCCATCCATAAGGCTGTTAGGTGGCGTAGAAATACTTGGGTACCCGGAACTCCGTGACTGCAATGCCGAGGACACAGAATCAATTGGAGTCCCCATGGCGGAGTTGATAAACGGACTGTTTGTGCCAGAATTATCCAAAGGACTGTTGGCTCCTGAGTTCAGAGCATCCATCTCAGGTGATGAGACTTTGTCGTAGAAATCTGATTCACTTAGCTCAGCCAGATTGTCTGCTTCAGAAGGACTCTGATCAACTTCTACTGTTAAGCTGATAGATTTTCTAGCCTTGGGTTTGGCTCCCAGCGCCGCTGCAATGTCAAGGTAGTCTATCTTGTGACTGGATTCTTTCTCTGCATCAGATTGTTCATTATCAAATCCATCCGGAGAATTAGAGATAAAAGGATCATGAGTGTCTTGGTCCACTATTGGGTTTATCTCAATACTTGGGCTGACATTCATCTGTTGCTGGAATGGGTTAAGATTTTCCATTGTAGCCTCATTAACACCTGTATCCACATCTTCTGAATTCTCACGAAGTCTTGGAATGGATTTACAGTATCAAAACTGTTATTCTTGAATGGATTAATAGCACTTGCAATCTTTTCACTGTCACTTTCTCTACTAGAGTGGATATCAGCAGAACTAAATGGATCAAAGTCATCCGATATTGTGTCAGCAAATGGGTTTGTAATTTTTGTCTTTATTGTCTTGTTGCCTAATAAATTCAAATCACAACCCAGTTGGTCATTTGGACCAACATCTATTTCAAAAAATGGTTTTGAATTATCTAGACTGGCATCATCTGTATGTATTCTAAGTTCAGCAATGTCTGGTGTTATATCATTAGACACCCCTACACTGTTAGATGAACCAACATTAGCATCATCAGTCACACTCTCCTCCTTGTTTTCAGCTTCATTGTTGGCTAAAGCATTTGTGTTATCTTCAACTGAGCTGAAAGGGTCAACTAACTCACTACTACCTGAAGTCATGAAATCAAATAAATTACTTGAATTTGCTGAAGAAACTTTCCCAGAGGACTTTTCTGCCGATGGGTAATTCATTCCAAAGAAGGCAGGACTGTCACTTGAATGATTAGTTGTGTTTCCAAACACAGACTGATATGTCCCACTACTTGGTGTGTCTCTGGTTTCAATTGGTGTTGAAAATGGGTCAAAGTCAACAAGTGTATCCACATTGGCTTTTGCAACTTCATCACCAGATTGACCTGCTGCAAAGTTATCCCCACTAAATGGATCTAGTGAACCTATATCTATATCTAACAAACTATCAGACTTTTGTTGCACATTTTCCAACTGCCCATCACTTTCATGATATGTTTTACCCACATATTTAACAGTAGCCTGTCTCGAATTTTTTCCAAAGTCATTTTCAAAACTATCCGAGTCTGAATCTATTACATTAGTGAATGATGTGAAACTGTCGGCACCGGCTATGTCTGAATGTTGTGGAACAAAGTCTTTGCTTGTGACATCTGGTGTGTGGTCACCATGGAGAAAGGATTGCAAGATTGGAAGGACATGTTTCCTGGTCGCCTGAATGTTACCCTGATGAAATACACAGATTTCATCAAAAGGTGGGAAAACTGGCTCAAGGGAGAGATCCACTTCAACTGCACAGTCTAGGCAGTCTGCCACCTGGAACACATGGGCAGTATGATGCATTATGGGACACTGATGAATTATGGGACGGCGGGATGAATAATGATCTTTGTAGATCTACATCTAAGTCAAAAGTCAAATATGACAACTTTCAGTTTGTAAATATCTAGTTAAAGAAACTTTTAACTTTTCTGTTATTATATTGTAATTTCAAAGACTATTATTCTTAAATGCTTAGTGTAACACAACACAAACACAACCTACTTCAGAAAACCTACTTCAATAACACAAACCTACTTCAGAAATCTAATTTTGATGACAATGATGACAGGGTTGATAATAATGATGATTATTATGATGATGATGATAGCAATTATGAGGATGTCAATTATGATGATGATGATGATGATGATGATGATAATGACAGGGTTGATAATGATGATGATGATGATGATGATGATGATGATGACTGTACCTGATCCTTATAGATCCTGTTTGTAGAGTACACAGCAATCTGTCTGTTGGTCTGACCAGGATGGTCATCTGTGGCCATTATGACCACCACATCTGCCCCCTGACCTTGTATGAAGGTCTTAAGGTCACTCTGTATCCCATCTTTTGCCAGTAGTTCCTGTCAGGATAATACATCAAATGGTGTGAAAAATGTGCAGTCTGAACAAATCTAAAACAACTGCCCTTTCACTTGCAGGGATGTTATTGGCTAACCAGCTCATAACACATTGCCAATACCAGAGAGAGAGAGAGAGAGAATGAGAGAAGGGAGGTAACCACATCTCATTCAACAAGTGACTGTATCGGAGTGACTTCCCTTCCCTTAGCTATGTTTTATTTTATATGTTTAGTATTTCATTTACATTCCCCTCCTATGTTGACATTTAAATAAATCTCAGCTGTTATAGATATAAAAAATGTAAAACTGGATCAACTGACAAGACCCTTAGTTTAACCTTATTTAAACTGAGTTTAAACTGACAAGACCCTTAGTTTAACCTTATTTAAACTGAGTTTAAACTGACAAGACCCTTAGTTTACAGGGCCTTTTTACCCTTCTTAACTGTAGCCGGTAAAGGGCTGCTTCCCCAAGCCAAATAACCACCTTTTTTCCCCAAAAATAGTCCTCAAATTCCCCACACTTAAATAAAATTCCCCATTAAGGAGGTAGCTGATCATTGAGAAACCTAGAGAACAATATTATGACGCTAATTTAACTCTGTTTAACTCTATTGATTCTTAAACAAAATATTTCATTAGTCTTTATATTTAGTTTCTAGTATGTCTTGCTGTGCCAAGACCGGTTTATGCTTATATTTATGAATATGGTAAAAAAAAAATCCCTTAATAAGTTGTAAACAAGTGGCTTGCTATTTTCCCCATAAAAAGGGCTAGAGCGCTTTCCCCAAAATTGGAAAAAAGGCCCTGGTTTAACCTTATTTAAACTGAGTTTAAACTGACAATACCTTTAGTTTAACCTTATTTAAACTGAGTTTAAACTGACAAGACCCTTAGTTTAACCTTATTTAAACTAAGTTTAAACTGACAAGACCCTTAGCAATGCTTGATGACTATTAGAGATATTTAAGTAACCCAATGTAAACAACAATGTATGAGAATCAGACCTGCTTCCTATCTGACCTGATTTAATTATTTTTCCAGGACTGAATAAAATTAATGAAGACAGTGTATGTGGGAACCACCAGATGTAAGACTGGTTTTAAGACATACTGTGTAAGACTAAGACTGGTTTTAAGACATACTGTGTAAATCTGGTTTTAAGACATACTGTGTAAGACTGGATTTAAGACATACTGTGTAACACTGTTTTTAGACATACTGTGTAAGATTAAGACTGGTTTTAAGACATACTGTGTAAGATTATGACTGGTTTTAAGACATACTGTGTAAGACTAAGACTGGTTTTAAGACATACTGTGTAAGACTATGACTGGTTTTAAGACATACTGTGTAAGACTATGACTGGTTTTAAGACATACTGTGTAAGATTAAGACTGGTTTTAAGACATACTGTGTAAGACTATGACTGGTTTTAAGACATACTGTGTAGATTATGACTGGTTTTAAGACATACTGTGTAAGATTATGACTGGTTTTAAGACATACTGTGTAAGATTAAGACTGGTTTTAAGACATACTTTATAGATTATGACTGGTTTTAAGACATACTGTGTAAGATTATGACTGGTTTTAAGACATACTGTGTAAGATTAAGACTGGTGTTGTTTTTTTTCCTTCTTTATCAGGGTCTGTTCATAGGCATCTCCCTCTAAAATGTCTTCATGCTTGTTTATTGGGTTTAATGTCCTACTGACAGTATTTAAATCCTTTAAAGACAATGTCTACTTGAGACAGATATAGTGCTGCCACACTGCACTATCATGTCGTAGACATGTGGCATGACACCACACCCAGTCACATTATCCTGACATCGGGCCAACCAGTCCTGGAACTACCCCTATCTGCTGAGCACCAAGCAAGGGAGCTATACCAGTACCATTTTTCACAACTTTGGTGATCGAATCCATGACCTCCCGCTCCAAAGGCAGACAGTATAACCACTCGGCCACTGGGGCCACTGGGGACAGTAAATAAAAATCTTAAAATTCATACAGTTGTCACCAAAAATGCTGTATACTTGATAGCTGAAAAGGTCATATGACATCAAAATCATGTTATAAACCAATAAAAAAACACCCTGTTGTCATGGTAACTTTTGACAAGCAGACAACAACTGTTCTGGTCCTTTTCATTTGTGTGAGATAACAAGACATCTACCTCTATTGCCATGGAAACAGAGACCATAGCGATCTTCATACTGGTCCCATCAACTACCTTGACATCTTTCTCAAGGGCATCCATGTTGGCTTATCCTGAAAGTAGATGGAATTAATCATGATGGGAAATTGTATCAGACTCTAAAGCATTGCCAGAAAGATTCTAAATCATTGCCAGAAATTGTATCAGACTCTAAATCATTGCCAGAAATTGTATCAGACTCTAAAGCATTGCCAGAAAGATTCTAAATCATTGCCAGAAATTGTATCAGACTCTAAAGCATTGCCAGAAAGATTCTAAAGCATTGCCAGAAATTGTATCAGACTCTAAAGCATTGCCAGAAAGATTCTAAAGCATTGCCAGAAAGATTCTAAATCATTGCCAGATAAGATCTAAATCATTGCCAGAAAGATTCTAAATCATTGCCAGAATTGTATCAGACTCTAAAGCATTGCCAGAAAGACTCTAAAGCATTACTAGAAAGATTCTAAATCATTGCCAGAAATTGTATCAGACTCTAAATCATTGCCAGAAATTGTATCAGACTCTAAATCATTGCCAGAAATTGTATCAGACTATAAATCATTGCCAGAAATTGTATCAGACTCTAATCATTGCCAGAAATTGTTTAAGACTCTAAATCACTGCCAGAAATTGTATCAGACTCTAAATCAATTGCCAGAAATTGTATCAGACTCTGAATCATTGCCAGAAATTGTATCAGACTCTAAATCATTGCCAGAAATTGTATCAGGTTCTAAATCATTGCCAGGCATTGTATCAGACTCTTGTTTATCACTTTAAATTGTTTCAGACTCTTGGTTGCATTGAATGAAGATGAAACCAGTCCACAGTGTGTATTGAAATTCTTTTTCTTTTCTTTTCAATAAAATCATTTATGCGTTCAAAAGCTATTCTTGGAAAAAAAACATGTCCTTTCTCTCTTTAATACCATGAGGAATACAGATAAGCTGAAATGTCTGGACTGATAATTGCCAGCATCTATAAATTCAATTTTTCAGATATTCTGATTTTGCAGATTTTATGTCTAATAAAAACTCTTCTTGTTTTCCTTATGTCAAAAATACATTAAATGGTGTGTTCATAAGAACTCTGAATTTCTTAAAAAGTAGAAAAGTGTCTGCTTTAGGATTCAATATTTAATTTTTTGATCTTCGAGTAACACTTCTTCTGTCCTGCAGTCAACCACTCTAGCTAACCTCTTGTATAAAACAGCTTAACAAGTTGGTTAGTAAAGTATGAGCGGTATTTTAATCAGCATAATTTGGTTATTTGACCAAAAATATGCTTAGTTAAATTCTAACTACAGTTTTATCCAAGTTTTACACAACTGCTAACAACATTTTTATACAATTGCTAACCAGTTTTATACAATTGCTAACCGCCGTCTTATACAATTGCCAAAAGCAGTTTTATACAATTGCTAACCACAGTTTTAACCATGGTTTTAACTAAACCATAATTTTTCCATCAGTTAAATTTTAACCAGTGGATACAATTTGGCTACTGCAGATAAAAGCAGAACTACAGCTTGAGGTCAATATACATTTTTATGTGATAACGAAACTCTATTTCCTACATAAATGTTCAGACAAAAATGAGTTTTATCAACAGCTCTTGTTACCTTAATGACACTATAAAGTGATAAAAGGGGAAACAATTTTCTGGGACTGCTTTCGTATCTCCAAGGTTACTATAATACTGTCACCATGGAGATAACCATACCATCTCTGGGGCAACTTGAGGATGTATTGTTAGAAAGTGAGGAACCACAGCCCTACCCATGAATTTCCAGGGGTAGAAGTAATAATAAAAGTAGCAGTAGCTATCGTAGTAATGGAAGTAGTAATAATACTTGTAGAAGCATCAGCAGTAGATGTAGGTTATATAAGAGGATTTCCTTTCCTCAACTGAGTGACTCAGTGATTTCTGAAAACATCTTTATGGATATTCTATCTGTAAGAAAAGTGCAATACTGAATTTGCCAATAAAGTTTATCAGGTCCTCTAATTCACAACTTTCTCTGTCTCTAATGTCGTCTCTTACTACCAACACTACTGACACCACCATAATTATTTTTCCCTCATGGCAAATAATTCCAACGGAAACAATATTCTTGTAGTACTGCTACAACTGTCTTGTTCAAGGTAGAAATGTCAACAACGGATGTCGCCCATCTGTGTAGAGACACTAAACATTCCGCCACAATCCGTCAAGATCCTATTCCGACACACTGTAGACTTATTGATCCCAAGGAATCTTGATATAATCCCCTCATCTGTTGGTTTCTCCTGTAGATGCCGGAATTGTTTCAACAAGATACAGGCAATTTCTGCATCAGTAGCGACATTGGACAAAAATCAGATTTTTTGTGTTGTAAAAGACTTATCCCATGATTTGTTGTAAAAAACCTGTCATAGCAGATATAAATGATACAGATTTATGGTGGTTTTTTTTGTCTGTTACAAAGTTTTATCTTATTCTGTCTGAAAAAAAATCAAGAGCAAAAACATCTCACTTGACCAAAGTAAGTGGGAAATTGTCATGCCCTCAAAAATATTTAAATGCTTGAATACATTTTTCTCTCATTTAGAAGGTATCAGTGAGAGTTCAAAAATCTCTAAATCTCAGAATGACCCAGTGATGCATTCAATTAACCTACAGGCTGCCATGAATAGGAAAAGCAGAGTTAAATAAATTGTAATTTATTATCAAAAGCTGGATGGATGCATTGAAAAAGCAGCCAACTTAAATTTAAACTGAATTTAATATGGCTGAACAAGACCAGTTTTAGAAACTGAGATTTTGTTTGAAAGAGATACAAGAACATATAGATTTCTTATCTGCAGCCCAAAAGAACAGTTTACCCATCTCTGGCTTGCTAATGTCTATAACTGTATAACTGGAATAAAAAGGCTTAAGTGAACCAATAAGGGGATTTTTTTTTCATTAAACAGCAAAAATTGTGCTCTCATTTGAAATCCTAGTAGCAAGTCTATATATCCAGTGAACATACGGTGAAATCAATATTGACTCCCATTCTGATAATGTTGTCCTGTGTGTCCAATGGACCGTTCTCTTGTAGTAATGGAATAAGCATGTCTAGTGTAACAGTCATACAAGATAAAGTAGAGGCTTACAATTGCTTAGAATGTGGAATTGAATTCCAATACACTTCCAGATTACTACAAGATATTGTCATAACCCTGCCAGATTATTGTAAAAACATTGTCAGAATTTTTTCTGAACGCTGTCATTATGTTGCCAGAACATTAATGCAAACCATAATGTGCAGAACTTGTCAAATGCTGTCAAACTCATAATGCTGCAGAACATGTCAAAGTGTCAGAAAAATGTTGTCAGAATGCTGCTGTAACACTATTAATATTGCTATAACACTGCCATAACATTGTCAGATCCAGATATCTTGTCATAACGCTGCCATAACATTGTCAGATCCAGATATCTTGTCATAATGCTGCCATAACATTGTCAGATCCAGATATCTTGTCATAACGCTGCCATAACATTGTCAGATCCAGATATCTTGTGCCATAACATTGTCAGATCCAGATATCTTGTCATAATGCTGCCATAACATTGTAAAAATCTCTGTCAGAAAACTGTCAGAACATTGCCAGAACACTGCCCTATCACATCTACAAAGACTTTTCTTTTTTGCTTCTACATAATTTATTGAAAGTATTTAATATAATTATGCTTTTTACAGGGTTGTACTGTATTTACAAATAGTGATCAACTGTCTTAGTGTGCACCAGACAGAGTTGCTTGCCTTATAATAGTGAACTTTATTTTTTTAGATTAAATAAAATACATTTTTTGTTGTTTGTTTTTATGCCAAAATATCTTGTTTTAATTGGTGTTGACACTAAAATTTAGATCTAATTTTAAAACTGAAATTGAAAAAACTGCTATTTTTTTTAAAGTTTATACTCATCACAACACTGGGATTTACTTTACTTTGACAACTTGTGTACCATTCTGGCCAGGATGTATTGCTGCAAGGCTGAAAACTTGTACATATTGTTTTTTATTAGACTATTTTGTAACTTACAATAATTTATGACATCAGTACTATTCAAATCAAGGGCTATATTACCCTATTTTTTTTTTCTTCAGCAGAGGAAATTCATAAGCGTCTTTGCCTCTGAAAATTACATTAAATTCATGCAGTTTTCCCAAAAAATGTTCTTTCCCACAAGGTTTTTCTTCCTCAAACTAAAGAAACTAAAGAAAATTGTGTTTTTAATTCCTCAAATATGACATAATGACAATCATCATCAGAAAAAACATTACTTACATAATAATAGTGTGCCAAGTAATGAATTTATTTTTCTCAAACAATCCTCTGGGGAGAACAGTGAAGTGAGCAGGAAAAACATTAGTACAGCATACTTCTGTTTAAAAGGAAGAAACAGACAAATGGATGAAAGGAAAAGGACAGACAGACAAATGGACACATGGAAGAAACAGAAAGACAAAGGAATGGCCAGACAAGTAGAAGGAAGAAGGAAAAGATAGATATAACAACAAAAAGGAAATGGAAACAAAAAAAAGAAAGACAATGGAGAGACATACAAATGGATGGACAAATACAGCAGATAAACAGCTGGTCTTACAGACAAATGAAGACATGTAACAGAGAGGGGGACTTTTCAGGACCACCCCCCCCCAGCATCTAGCAGCATATAGACTACACAACAAATACATAGCAACTCTCTATAGCACTGATACTGATTAAATAATTCATAACATCATCTGTATAGAACATAGCCAGCTACTGTCAGTTTCGGCCGCCTTGTCCTAGCAATATCAATAGCTTGTCATTGATGCATCTCATCTTATA
>CM037791.1:21364849-21378171 GCA_021229015.1 Solen grandis
GATATTTCTTTACTTTGGTAAAACAGCTTATTTACCAAATTGTAGGCATATTTAGGATTATTGGTGGTAAATGTGGCATCAAATGTCCATCAAGAGCGATGCTGGTCTTGTCCAAATATGTTATGGATTTTTTCCTGACATAATTTACTTTTCAGAATAATATTACTATATAAATGATAAAGGATCGAAATCATCATAAACAAAGCTAACCGTTTTGTAGGAGTTTAACTTAAACTTCCTGATGTAAAGTATTCAATCTTGTACTTGTGATGATAATCATTGTTTCATCATTTTTTTGTTTCAGAATGTATTTCTCCTGTGAATATTATTACAAACATAAATAAAGACCCCCCCACCCCCCCAAAAACAACAACAAAAAAACCCCTAGGATTTAGCTAACTATTTCACTAACCAAATCTTCATACTTATGAGTCCTTGAATTTATAGGATACGGATAGATTATGCAATTCAACTCTACCGCTGTGTTGGTTGTAACTGGATCTATTAGTCACAAAAAAGCAAATCCGGACGAAGTTAAATTTGTCTTCCTAATTTAAAGTAATTTAACCCAAGTGACGAATTCAGTTAGTTTCGAGCCTGTTCGATTAAGCGTTCATGTAATAAGATACCTTTATACGACTAGCAGAATAATATCTAGGACAGACATGCAGTTGAACTAACACATTAGAGTAAACACTTGAATGATAAATATGTAATTGTGTATGTTTATATACATTTAATCGACTTCCAGTCTATCTTCTTCTAACACTTGACTGAATAGGAATATACTAGTTAATCAATGAGGGACACACGTCATAACAGTTAAATGAGGTTTCTATGGATACCATGGACTTAAGAATGTTTCTGATAGTATTTTGGGTCGTGTTGAATACTGGAGGAAAGGCATTTAATACTTTGTTTAAAGCTTTAAATAAATGGTTAATGACAGTTGACAATGTATATCACAGTTGAATATAAATCAAAATCTATCTATCTATCTATCTATCTATCTATCTATCTATCTATCTATCTATCTATCTATCTATCTATCTATCTATCTATCTATCTATCTATCTATCTATCTATCTATCTATCTATCTATCCGTCCGTCCGTCCGTCCGTCCGTCTTTGTCTGTCTGTCTATCTATCTGTCTATCTAATAGCTCTCCCTTTCTCTCTCTATCTCTCGCCGCAAAAGGTCTAATCAAGAGTAAACTAGTTACATCTAGATTTATAGTGGACATAATATTAATCCTTTATATCTTTATACTAGTCTGCCAGAATCCAATACCTAACGGCCCAGCTACAGTACAGCCGCTGAAATGTGCAGCACCTAACTGTGACTGCTGTGCTACAAAGGTCTGTAACACATGTAATGGTAACTGTGCAGAGGGTTTCTTCGGTGGAACATGTCGCAGTAAGTGTCCAGACCGATGTGTGTCTTGTTATGATTACGGTGCAACTAATGAGAATTATCAGGCTCATGGCTACTGCACAGAATGTAAACCCGGATACTACAGTGACCCCCCTGCCTATTTCCAGTGTAACTACAACTGTCCTCCTGGGTGTGTTTCTTGTCAGTCCGCGACCCAGTGTCACTCGTGTAATAAGGGGTATTACCTGGTATCAACTACTTCAGAGTACGGTCAATGTATGGTTTGTCCAGATACTTGTGCTGCCTGTACCTCTTCATCTTCCTGCTTGGTATGTAAGACACAGTTTGAAGGGAACACGTGTGAGAACTGTATATCCGGGTATTACGGAAACCATTGTAATATTCCCTGTCCCGACGGCTGTAAGAATAACATTTGTGTTAGGTCTTCAGGAGACTGTGTCAGTTGTTACGACAACTTTACAGGTCCAAAATGTGACAAGTGTTATCCAGGAAAGTACGGTCAGGAATGTAACCAGGACTGTCCAGTCAACTGTAGACTTTCAGAGTGTGGCCGATATACCGGACAATGTACTAAAGGATGTGTGGACAATTTTATAGGGAATACCTGTGATGAGTGTATAGATGGAAAGCACGGTACAAACTGTAGAAGGAGTGCCCAGTAAACTGTTACTTGGGCAAATGCAACCGCAACACTGGGTTATGTAATGAATGTAAAACAAACTTCCAGGGAGACACGTGTGAGGACTGTCAAGATGGGTGGCATGGTTCTGACTGTTCCTTCCCTTGTCCAAGTAACTGTAAAGGCAATGTGTGTGAAAGAGGAGGAGGTGAGTGTAAGGAGTGCAATGACGGTTTCTATGGGTCATACTGCAACAACTCCTGTTCATCTTACTGCAATGCAACAACTTGCTATCAGAATGGTGTTTGTGTCAAAGGATGTAAGACAGGACATTCCGGAGATAGGTGTTGTGTTGAAGGTGATGGCTGTTTAGAATGTTTTTCCAATAACAACTGTTCTAAATGTGTTAACGGGAAGCATGGAGAGACTTGTGAGAATGACTGTTCAGCTAGCTGCGTAGCAGGCAAGTGTAACAAAGAAGACGGTGTCTGCGTAAAACCTCCAAAGCCAGGTCCGGAGCCTCAACAATTAGGGGCCATTATTGGTGGGGCAGTTGCTGGACTGTTGTTCGTTGCGATCGTCGTTGTGTTGGTGGTTTGTCTGGTCAGAAGACGGTAAATAAGCTTTCTTTGTGTTTTATAAATATGTTTTTCATCATATATATTCATCAAATCCCCCTTCTTTTCAAGCCAGAATATGTCCTTTAACAAAACCCCACCTTATCTATTTATAACTAGACAGATGCATGCATAAGTTAAAAGTAAACTTGCACACACACAATTATATATAGACCAATATTCTAAAATTTTGTAAAAGGTTTATCCCTTATGATTCTTATATATGGATTTTTTAAAAAAAAAAATTCAGTTATATGTTATATTTATTGTCTTACTGAATATTTATGAAATATAACATTAGTCCCGAAAATAGTTTTAGATGAAGCAAAACTCACTCTGATTCATAGTTTAAAATATAGGCTCAGGGTATTGATGAATATGGGCGCTGTGTTTAGCACCAACCTATACTGTGCAGCCAACTTCGTAGATCACTGTAAAAAATTTTATGCAGTTTACCGCTATGTAGCCGCAAACAGGGCAGATAAAAGTCTTATTGGTTTCACTTTGATTATTTATTAAAGATTTGATACTTAAGCGTAAGAAATTTTAACCATTTTTTTTTAAATCAGGTGACATTTACAGTGAATTATTGTTGGTCCTTAATCGTAAATCCTAATAAGGTTTGCTTATGATACAAACTTACACTGGTATTCGCATTTCTCTTGTGTGTTCGTTAAAAATGTAATAAGGACTATTGCGCTTTTTATTATCATTTTAATCGAAATTCCATCTTTTGACAAGGCAACACATTTAATCATCAACTCATCTAGGTTGTGAGTACGATCCTCGGCTGCAACATACTAAAGTCGCTACAATTGGTACTTATTTGTTTGTCGCTCGGCTTAGTGGCAAGAGGAACCTTGTTACTTCTATGATCCATAAGACTGCAATATCTGTAAAGGCAATTGTAAAGAATGGCCAAAATAGTCCAAATTCTTGTACATTAGGTGATTCTACACACCTGTGCTGTGACAAATGATCAGAATCTAATTCCTGGTACTACAGTATCCCAGCCCTACTCCGGATTATTACCTGTGCCTGTCTTGCTAAATGTGCTTTGTGTCAGTCTACATCTCAGTGTCAAACTTGTGAGAAGGAAGGCTTTATTTGATTTAAACAGCCAATTTACATTTAATCTATTTTTTTCTTGTGCATTTTTAACTTCCTGTTTGGAGTTTAAAGCTGGTAGCATATTATTATTTACATAAATAGGCATAATAAACAATTTCACTGGTAATGTTATGATTACATGATAAATGATACATTCATTCGGGGATTGATGTATTGTCTGAACGATTTTCATATTTGTAGAATATAGATCAACAAAATTAACGAATTAATAGAACTATATATTGAAATCTGAAAAGGTACATAAAAATGTTGTCACTGGGAATTAACTTTTTATCAATATATACACTTGTAATAGTCACTTACATTGCATAACATTACATCTAGTATAAACAGAATGTTTTGGGACTGTAGTTTCCTGCCATCAGAAGATGTGTTGTAGTGACAAATAATTTGTGTTTCAGCTATATATTTTACTCTCTGTCTCTATTGTAATTTAAATGTCACCTTAAATGCTTTTTTATTTTACCTCTGGTCATCTGGCGGCATATCCAATTTGCTTTGTGCGTTTTATGACGTGCAAGTGACCCCACACCCCCACTAAGGCGCGACTGACTTATCTGCATTTGTTGTATAAGTTTTTGGTTTAAGTTATGATAAAACATAAGATCATCCTGAGTTTTAACCTTCATCCTCTGCAGACGTCTGGCGGAACAAATGCTTAATATTTGAATTCAAATATCGTAGTTAATTTACGCAGACCACTGTTTAACACCATAATCGAATATGTATGTTAAAATATAAACAGAAAGAACACAAACACTGTTTTAATGCATCCTGCAAGTGTAACTACAGAGATTTATTTTAACTATCGGATATTAATTAAAAATTTTACCCGGTTCCAAGATACAGAGTTTATTTGCATATTTCATTTCTACTTTTTTCTCCTTTTAAGAGTTATTTTCAGACAAGGTCAAAGAGAGCAGGCGTCTGGAGAGACACACGTTTACTACAATGTATCAGGTTAATTATCTTAACGTATTAAAATTGACTAAGCGAATGTTCACTGTTTTTCACAATACACCTTACACATAACAATACGATCTTTATTAGTTATATTAATCTCAAAGTTAAGTAAAGAATTTGATAACATTTTGAGTGGGAAACAAATGAACATCTGAACCACTAAAAATCTCTTAAAGACCATTTGACTTTATGTGATAGATTCCACTAAACTTGCAAACAGAGGTGCGGTCACTACAGTTGGTGCCGATATTCAAACAACGGAGTTACAGCTGGAAAACGAACGTCTTAAAAAGGAAATCGAGCGTCTAAAAGAGGAAAACACTAGTCTACGCTCAGACCAAATTGTATCGAGAGAAATGTTTTCAGGTGACTGACATTGTTTGTTAAAAGTGCAAGTATGGTGCCCTAAATTTAGTATTGGAAGCGTATTCATTTTCAACGATTTTTGATGTTTACTTTTGATTATGAGTAAATAAATTCTCTTAATTCCATCGAAAAATCAAATTTTATATTATATACATGTAATAACTTGCTTATACATATAAAAGTACATTAATACAGGTCAGTTACAAAAAGTATGTGAGTAAAATATCTTTTCAAATTAAAATAGACTGAACGTTTCGTAATTCGCTTCATATTTTTAATTCCATATTTTTGAATGAGAATTTAGAAAATGTTATCATATTTGATAATAATTCGTAATATCTCTATTTCTCAGACACACAGTCCCACTACACAAGCCTGGATAGACAAGGAAAGGAGGAAAACACATATGAAGGACTGAGCCATTGAGTTATATGCGAACACTATATTTTGCATCAGTCAAACTACATGTAAACAGCTCATAATTGATTTGCTATAAGCAGTAATATCAAAAATAAAAAAATCAACATGAAGAAGGATGCATTGGTTAAAAATATATATTAAAAATCTAGAACTATTGTTGATGGATGGGGATTAATACCATCGCATACAGCTTTGAAGAAGGCAAATGCTATACGTCTCAAGGAATCACTTATAAAGGTATCTATGCTTGTCTTTTGATTCGGATGATCATGAAATATCATTGTTGCAAGTGTGGGACGGGACGGGAAGGGTCTTGTCAGACGTGATTCACATGAGTCCCACATCAATATGTGAAGCGGAGATATGAGCAAGTCCTAAGCACAAGAAAACCAGCACAGGATTTCCCACAACACACATGTCCCTAAAGAGTTAATAGAATATGTAGAATATGTTACTCGTCTTCTCATAAAAATACACTTAATAACCATTTCCATGAATCTATAATGATATTTCCACCTGAAGTATCAATATCGTTTATCTGATTTATAAACCAAAGTTCTACCTGTTGAAACACTTTGTTTATACTGTCACTGTTTCATATCAACATGGTATTGCTTTGTAAATGATATATACTTACATAGATTTTAAACAATAGCTTTATTGTACTTGAGTTTTGTGATTTGTAAGACTATGCCCCCATTATAATAAATACGAATCAGAAGTCTAAAAGAAATATAAATCATCAAACTTTATGCTACTTCCGTGAGAGATTTAAAATAGTAAAATATAATTACAATCCGATACGTTTTCTTATTGATTATTAAGATGACTATGTCGGTCATTTAACAACTTCTTATTTCTTATTATAATACATTGTATTGATTGTAGCTATATTTTCTGTTTCTATGTTGTATTTGCTTATTGTATATTGTTATCTGAATATGCGAAAAATTTGGCAAGTGTCATGATTGATTTTTTTATCCAACGTCCTATACTTCATCATATATAATGGTTTCACTGATTATAATTTAATACATGAGAGCAGTGTTGGTATTCAATAATCAGTCGTATTTTTTATTTCAAAGCCAGAATGATTTTAGCAGGTAGTTGAAATAAATGCTTATTAAATGAATGCCTGTTTTGATTTCCTTTTTTTTTTTTCTTATTGGAATCGTAAACTTTACAAGATAATTAATGAATTTGTTCCCTATTTCTAGCATTTAGAAATACATTCATAAATACAATTTTAAAATATTTATAATTACATAATTTACTTTAACAATATCATACGTAGAACATTCGGAAATACAGACATTGTCCCTCAAAGTCATTCAAGCTAAAACTTACTCTACATTGTTCCATATACATTTTTGAAGACAAGACGGAAACAATTTCCCTCTGTATAAATACACTTTCAAATGACCTTTATGCTTACCGTTTGCAAATTGGCAAACAAGCTTGAACACATTGGACTTTATAACGACATTTGGTCGGCATGATTTGTGTACAAGTTTGATCAACAGTTACAGGGGTATAGACCTTGACTATATAATGGCTGTCAAGATTTAAACGACACTCTGCCTGACGGATATGAATAGGTTTCATGATGCAGTACATATTCATAAATATGAATACAAATTACGCAATAAATACACCACAAACAATGAATATATTTCACAACGACTCAAATTATTTTTATCTTTATTAGAGCACATTTAACATACTTATACCAGATAAATGATGTCATTATCCTGTTACACTTTTCGGACAAATAAATATACGAATTGAAACATATTAGATCATTTAGGGTATGTTTCAGAATGTGCTTATTTGGATTGTATGTCGTATTTGTATTGCGATGGATCGAGAGAAGAGAGGATGCGATGTCTTACTTTGCCTTCCCAAGTAGTTTCGTTTTATTTATAAAATTGTATAAGCCGGTCTTAATGTTTGATACACTACTTCCAAGTAATTATTGGTCAGGTATCTTTCATTGCTACTTTATAGTTTGCTCTCTTGATATATTTAAGGATGAAATTTATCATTTAAATTTTGTTAAACCAATTTGTTATAATTATATCAAATGTATATACCGATAAAAAAGAAATGACCTACATCGCAATTCTTTCAATGAATGTTAATGCTGACTATAACATTCAATATATTTTTTTCTCGATTGTATAAGGTATAGTTTCATCAAAGGAAATTGTCATTTAGAAGAATGCAATCCGTTGCTAGGAAAATAATAAAAAGGTGATGGAATCAAAACAGAAATGAATCAAAATATAAAAGCTAAATAATTTTAAGGCCCAATTTATTTCAATTTTCATAAAAGAAAAAAAAAATAACATTGACATAGTGTAGACTTACACAAATGGTACATACTGTGCAAATATCCTCTGTAACATAACAGTGAAACTCATTCAAAATGTTTATCAAATTATTCAATTTAGTATTTTTGGACGAATATCAACATAGTCTCATTGTTTATATTTTGCTTGACGGGTATTTCCGACAACAATCTGTAATTGGAAATAATTTGCATTTGAAAAACCGTTTTTGAATCACAATTTGTTTATCTGCTACGTCACCAATGTATACACTCGTGATTCGTTAACGGAGACATAAGAAATGTTTATGGAAAATTGACGAAGATTTGCGGAATATTTTTGTAAATACTTGAATGATACTTAGTGAAAGGGAAATATTCTTTCTTATTTATGCATTGTAATAACATTGTCGTCAATAAATATCTCGTAACATATCTGTAACACACACTGCTTTCTGTCGGAAGAATATACACTGCTTTGGAAGCATAATGTGCTTTTAATATTTCATACAACACATCACACAGATCCAAATTGTAATCTACGCCGACAGTAACTGTTGATATAAATCTGTATCCTTTCTTAAAATGAAAGTAGTGCTATCAATGATAATAATAATGTAAATAAAAATAATGAAAAGTAATTAATTTAATAATAATAATAATAATAATATATTATCAATAATAACAGCAAAGACAATAAAACAGTAATATCTGTGATAACGATAATAATAATAATGATGATGAAAATTAAGAATAATACGAAAACAATAATTGTGATTATGAAATTAATAATAGTTTAATTAAAATTTGCATTACTACTTACTCCTATCGTTAAATTATAACTTGCGTTACCGAGCGCAAATTGTAGAGCTTCATGTCGGTAACCTGAAAAATCCTACTTCATAACGAGTCATAAAATTGTCATTGTTCAGAATATCTCATTTCCGACGAAGTTTGTCAATTATCTGCATGTGCCTTTTTCTAAGACGAACTGATGAAGTAGGATAATAAGGATTACAATTTTTAAACAGTAACACACTGTTCAACCGTTTTTGCAAATTGAAAAACTGATTAGTAAATATCTACTAAACAACAAAGTATGCTTACTTCATTACTTTCTTAATCATCATTCCTCCTTATTTTGAATATTTTTCTATATGTAATCACTGAATTATTCCTATATTATCCTTAGATTCCTTTAAATTGTTAGTAATCTTTTATCATATTTCCTGAAAATAAACCCTTTGTTAAAATTGTTAAAAGCGAAAGTCGTTTGTTTAAACGTTTGTAAACGTACCTACGACAACATTTCAGTCATTTGGCTGTCTACTTGTCGCGGAAAAAAATGCTGTCAAATTGAAGTTCCACATCGTAGACATGTGGCATGATACAATATCTGTCACATTATTCTGATACCAGGCACTACCAAGTTTTTAGCTGAGCACCATGCGGGGTGCAGCCAGTAACTTTTTTGACGACTTTGGTATCGGGGATTGAACAACGACTTCCCGCTCCCAGGGCGGACCCTCTAACCACTCGGGCTAAAGGTTTCGTATTCAATATATAACATCTACTGTCGAATCTTCATGATACCATCTGCATGATAAAATTAACCTTTATCACACGGTTATACTTAGAACATTTCTTTTAGAAAAGGACTACTTTTGACATACTACACTCGCACGCTATGACACTCTCGATGTAAAATACATAAATAAAACTGTCACATGAAATGGCTGACATGCCGAACTCAAACTTTTTCCTTGGAGAATATAAATAACGTGGTTGCAAATCCTTGTTAAATCATCTTTCCATTTATTTTACCATGAAAAGAAACAAAGGGAATGATGTCGTGACAGGGCCATGCATATTAAGATCTCAATATACATATATATAGATCTGCTCTTGAATATCAAAAAAGCACCCTGTGTATAAAAGTTATGTTAATTTAAGTTCGAAACTATCAGTTTTATTGTTGATTATTGAGTTCAATTTAGTGGTAAAAGTTTAATGCAAACACTGTCTTCATTAAACTTAAAGAAATAAGTAGTTGAATAAAGAATTACTTCGTATTAACGCCGGCGTTTGCATAGTTGAATACTTACGCTCCCGTAATTTGCAGAAAAAAACAAGGACTATTGCACCGATTTTAAAATTGCTATCTTTATAAGTAAATAATTTACAAACATACATACAAATGTTTTTAAATGTATGTCAGTTTTATATTTTTGTATTTTATTTTGCAAAACGTATTGTACAAATAGTTATGTGCTTACGAATTGGGACAAGTTAACAGGAAAAAAAAATAAAACGAGGTTTGGTCAATAAATTGACCTCAACCCCCCGATTTATATGTTGGAATTTCAAGAAAAAGCAGAAATTTGAACTAAAAAAAAATGTGTCATTCATAACTGCTCGAATAGGAACCCGGACATTGGCGCCATCAATACTTTTATTCTCATTCTTGGAAAAGTATAAGTCCTGCGAAAACGATCCATTGACAGACGGCATCAAGACACACGTCGACCAGTGATCCACGGCTATACCTCGAACTTGCGGCAGAAATTAGTGCAAAAAGAATTTAATAAGAAGAAAGTGAAAGTGAAAATTAGAGTGTGATAATTTGTAGGCATTGATTTTGCTTATCATTGAGTATAAAATTTAACGTGTACAGTGAAGTACATTACACAGCACTCCTATCTGACAGGAAAAAAACAACACTGTCATGTCTTTGAGGTTTTCTCCTTTGCCTAACAAGAGTGCCAGTGCCGCTACACTGCCTTAAAATATAACGATCAAGTTAAAAGAGGCTTCCAAAATGATAATAGGTCAAATGGCTGTGTCAATATGTATCCTTTTTTCCTCCTGAGCAAAAATCTTGCAAAAGTCACCGAACCGTTTATTCCCTGCTTTATGCACATCTACCAATTATAATTATGAAATTGACCAAGTTTCATAAAGATCCGTTCAGAAACTCAGGAACAGCTGCGTTCACAAGGCTGCTATATCAATCAACTGCAGAGGCTAGGTTTCAAGGGTCATACATTTTGTAAAAATCAATAAACGTCTTATCTGATAAAACGACACATCAATAGACTTTCTTCTGAAAATTATGGAAGTGGTCCATGCATGAAATGGGGCTTTCCTTTGACTCGGGAGTTTTGGCCATTTTTTTAAATTTCAGTAATCATGCATTTTGACCGTAGAAAATAAATGGTCTGGAGGTCAAAGTTACACTAACATAACAAGGAAAACAAATTACTCAAAATAGTTATTTCTGTTACAAGTTTGGACCACCTGGGTTTCAATGACTACGGGGAGTCCTGCTGAAGTTCTTTTTAGGTTTAAAATCTCACTGACAGTACATCAATTATTTATTTATTTTGTCTAAATGAGGCAAATTTAGGGCTGTCTCACTGTAACATCATGCTGTTCAAGAAGTGTTTTTACCTTCTTTATAAGGCCGTACATAGGGCGACTCCACAGCGACTATTTCTTTAAGTTAATGCAAGTTTGCATTTGACTTGGATTTCACGGTACATCAAAAGATACAGCATTTTGCAAATTTATCAAGTCAACATATCTTTATACACAAATCTTGAAAAAAAACACCAAGAACAGTAATCGATATAGTATCATAAGGGTCCTGTACTTTTCAGTTATACCCAAGATCTGCAGGGCCCATTCTGTTTGCTTAATTAAATACGATATAGTGGTTCGGATTGTTCAGTTTCTATGGCAAAGATCGTTTTATTGTTACATTTACAATTTAAAGTTCAGTAAATTAATATTTAATTTATTAAGAATATACATGTACTCAACTGTGCAGAGATGGCCTCTATATGTGTCTGAAACTGAACAGGCATTGTAGAAAGAGATGACCCCATGTACTCAGATGGGTTGCTGTCACATTGGACCAGTTGCTGCCCGGTTACTGTAGCAACCACGATAACCACTAACAGGTAAAGGCGGATCATACTGGAACACCGTATGTAACTGAAAAGTTTTGAAGTTTAAACACAGCCATATAATAACTTACTTTTTTCAGGTGATGGGGAAAGTGTCTTAATACCATATCATGAGGGAGGTTGGGTGGGAATCCTCATTATTAGTCTATTTTTGGAGTATAAAGCGACTTTGGTCTATTTAAAATAGCTGAATCTGAGGATTCTTTTTTTAAGGCAAAGACGCCTATAAAGAAAAAGAGCCAAGCTGCCAACTTTCTTACTTGGGAACTGAAAAATTTGGTCCTTTTTAGGGATTATCTGAAATTTGTAGTCCTCTGATAAATTTGTAAAAGATATATTCAGAAAATTTGGATTCCTTTCCAAATATGTGAGTCAAGGACTCTAAATGAAGAGAAAATGGGATCATTTTAGGCACTCTGTAAATAACAAAATAAACAAAGTCAAGAAATCAAAAAGAAGTTTAATATGGGGAAATGGATATTAATCTTGACTATTTACCTCAGTGTATTATAACAAAGATCTATGATTAAATGGTCTTTGATTATAGGCAGTGTGTGCGTCAGAGAGTAACTATTCTGTAGAGCGACATATATTTTTATTCAAGAAATGGGTATTCAAAATGTTTTTTATGCAACTGCCAACCTTTAAATTGAGTTTTCAAAAATTATTTTGTTTTTAATTTCACCATGATTCTTAAACCTTTTTCTTTTTTGGCCAAACTTAATGTGGTAAATACTCAAATTCTCTGCATAGTTGTTATTCTGAAAAAAAGAATCAGACCCAGTGATCTTTCTTTCACTACATGTGACCTCCTTTCATTTGAAAATGAGCGTAAAAATATTAATAAAATATTGGGATATATGATAACATAATATGGTAATGTTAGTGTTTTAGATTTTCAAATATTTATCTTATAGTAGGTGGCATAAGACTTGAACGTTTCCTAAATGTCACAGACAAAAATGATGGTGATAGATAATAATAGAGTTTTATAGTGTTTGAAATTATGCTGTCAAATAATATTGTTTAAATGTTAATGTCATTAATGATAGCGCCATTGTTTTTATTCGCAACACACCTAAGAACATCCGTGACAAATTGATGTGAGTACCATACTTAATTGAAAGGTTGTATAAAGACACAATATGAAGGGTGATCAGAAAATAATACATGCTCTAAATTCGTTATTCTGTTATTGTTTTTGCTGAAAATTTGTGTGAATAAACACTTAATGAATTTACATAATTGCATGATGTTGATGATGTTACTATAGAAACTACATTTCATTCCACACGGGGTCCACAGCTCTAAAAGTTGGAAATCGTATCTAAATTTTCTAAATCTTTGTTTCTGTGAAAGTCTTTAGATATTGACGCAATAAAATAGAATTAAGAGCATATTTCCGAGTATTTTCTGTTCACCCCACGAAATAATATAACACTTATTCAGTTTTGCTCACCAAATTTGACATTTAACTTGGCCTTTTTCTATTGAATGAATGTGACTGTTCCAC
>CM037791.1:21378271-21428271 GCA_021229015.1 Solen grandis
ATAAAACTATCAAAATAAAACTGTAGTAGTTTTTTTATAACATTACATCAATAATAAAATAAAACTGGTAGTAGTTTTTTTATAGTAACAAAAATAACAGTAGTGTTATATAACATTTCAAGTGTATACCTTAAACATTGCATTTCGAGGGGTAAGAGCGAAACTAGGCTAAGTGCACTTAACCTAATTTCGCCTGTTATCCCTAGATATGTACTCATTGGCAACTTCTGCAGTCTTCTTCACTAATAAATGTATAAATAACAGTACAAAAATGAAATTAAAACACAACAAACACGCAAATATTATCTATCTCAAAGCTCACGCCCCAACACCAACAACAACAAATTCTCTGAAAATAAGTGCATCGCAGTCTCATATAAGTACACAAAAAAGTTAATTGGAAGATAAAACAAAATGCAACAAACAGGCATGGTTTGGTGATATGGAAATACATGTACACTATTCAAAATTAATTAGTTAAGAAACAAGTCAGCATCTTCTTTGTCCCTCTCCTACGGTGTTCGAACCGTCGAACCAATCTGATCCGTAAATACTGTTTCTGGACCCCCCGCCTTCCGTTTGAGAATTTGCATATAACACATTATTTTAAACCATCAAAAGAATTTTGCCAACATTAAGAGCACATCAACAAAAACTTTCAGGCTTATGAATTCTAAAAAAACTAATTCTATAAATAAGACCAGTCATGAAACAATCTTATTACAAAGACTTGCTTCTGTCTTATAAGACAAAATTCTACTGTACATTTGAATATCAACGTTGATATTCATGCATACTGTGGGATTTTCTCTAATAATACAGGAGCAAAGTGTACAGTATAAATTTTCTCTAATTCCCAGGGAAGTTATGAAAACATCTGTAAGACGTAGGTATTTATCGATTCGAGTCAACACCGATCAAGATAGTTACGTCATAGACACTATTCATTTGTTTAAACATATTTATTTTACGTCGATTAGGAAATAAGCTCTTACAACTTATACTAATTCCTCTCGACGGTTCCTGGCTTGGACCATACTTTGCGCCCTGGAAGGTCGTGAAGAATAAATGCCTCCAACGGGGTTCGAACCCACAACATTCGGATCTGTAATCGGATACGTTACCACTGGACCTCAGCGCCCTTAGACACTTGTCATAGATTGGATCTAACTTAGTGTGAATGTATCTTCCATATATAGTATAATATGCGTATGAAAAGGGTATCAACAATGAGTCAAGAAAACATATTGAATAAGAGTTATGGTATCACAAAAGATTTTGTCTCTTTACGGAGTTCATTTAAAGATATTTTTCTGCTAGGTGTGGCCTTGATTTTTGGAAGTGATTGATTGTCAAATTATGAGAAAAAAGGAAAACAGGTATACAGGAAAGTAATATACTGCCACATATGACCAACCCGACCTCATTTAAAAGGGTAATTCTTCTTTGTATATTTCTTGGTTCGTTGTATACATTTATCAGTATAATTATTATGAACAAGTCAAATTCTTTACAAGACATGTCATTATAAAATATCATAATTAATGAAAAAAAAATGTATTATCTGTTATTCTTGTCTGTCTTCAAATTTGTTTAAAAGAATACATGTTTGAGTTTAAAAAAATATCCATTAAAACACACACATACATCTATTTTCCAATTTATTATATAATGACGGAACTTTCTGACATATTCCCCCAAGCCGCTATACAAGTTTACCCTGCCTTTACTTTTCCCGTCAGTGTATTTTAGCAGTAAGATTAATATGCTTTAAATAGTTTCTATTTTTAAACAAATACATGTTTATGGATGTAGAAAAAGAAAGAAAATGAAAAAAAAAAAAAAAAAAGAGAAAGAAAAAGGAACGTCCTTTATACGAAGATTGGTTATGGGCATTTTTTATATAATTAAAACTGAACATGTCTCTTGCACGGAAAATAACACAGTTACCACTAATCATTTGGTTTAATCAAGTTAAGTAAAAAGAAGAATGTATTTAGTTTACATTCGAATAATTCCTCTAAGTTTGCCGCCTGAAATAGCCGGACCACGCCCAACATATTCCAATATCTATATATCTCTCGGCAAGCATGAAATAAGCGTTAATTATTACTCTCCCGTCTCATAAGAAAACGTTTAGACTCGTTAATAAAATCTCTCCATTTAATAATGGAAACTTTGTTGTCATGCTCTTTGCATTTTACTTCATTATCTGTATATTAAAAGTTGTTGACCAAAATCGTACTTCACATAATATTTTTTATCGTTCCTCGTGAATATAAGTTCTGCTATCAAGTAACGGTTATCCTTAGGATTCTGTACATTGCTTACGCTTACTTGCAGCTGCAGTGCGGATTCCCTATAAGTAGTATATGTTTGAAATAATTTCTATTTTTATCAATTTTAAAGAAATACATATAGTTTGATATATCAACTGTAAAAAGACAAAGGAAAAAAAACGTAAAAAGGAATGTCATATATACAAAAATAGATTATGTGCAATTGAACAATACGAATAATCATATAGATCTAATCACTATTTTGTTGGCATTTAACATCAATCTGAAAAAGAAAGCAAACACAGTTGACTCTAACCTCTAAGGTATCTTCCTTTTACGAAAATAGTATGTATAATATATAATTTACTTGTTTTCTTCAAGCACCATTTCTATAATTCCTGTAAGTTTACTGCATGAAATAGCATAGCCAAGCCCAACACTTCCTAATATCTATATCTTACTTGGCAAGCATAAAATAAGCGTCAAGTATTACTTTCCCATGTCTTAAGAAACCTTTAGATGTGTTCATTAAATCGCCCCATTTAATGATTGAAACTTTACCACCTTCTTTGTTTATCACCACATTATCAGTAAGTGAAAAGTTGTTGACTAAATCGTACTTTACGTAATAGTTTTTAACGTTATACAAGAATATTAACTCTGCATCCAAATAACTGTTAGGATCAATGTTCAATCCAAATCGACCGTTTAAGCTTACTTGCAGCTGCAGTATGGATTCCCCACAATTCACGTGTTTGCTTGTTAATGTTTGAGATGACTTGGTCATAGGTGTGAACTCGAAATGTATAGATCCACACGTCGTTAATAATGCCATCTCCGCCCTCGTGTTTATTGGAAACCCAGCCCGGAAACATTTCTTTAAATGCTCATTATTCTCTTTTTCTTTATTTAGCGAGTCAATTGTTTTCATTTGCTCCTTTACCAGTTTGTTTAGACGTTTTGCCATGAATGCAAACAGCTCAGTTTTTACCAGTAGAGGTAATTCACCGAATATTTTTGATTGCTCAATCTCTTCAACGTTCTTTTTGTTAAGTAAATTCAAACACTTTTCTTTTGCCTTCACTAGACCGTATGCAACAGCTTTGTCTAGATAGAAAAGTAAGTCTTCGATTGAGTCGAGACCATCTACAAGAACGCATACACAAGCTCCACATGTGTCGAGCAAACTGACAACTTGGTATTCTGCTATAAAGGGTACGACTGTCATGACATTTTTCTCATCTATCTTCTTTAACGTATCCGGATTTGGATAGACACACAACAAAAACTCTAAGAAATCTTCGTACTTCTTTCCGGACAAGACAATTTTCTCTGTAGCAAGTTTGCCTTCAAACGTTTTCCGAAAACCTGGGCATATAGTTGCCAAAACCATTTTAGAGACATATAAGTTCTTTCCTTCAACTTCCAATGTTAGATCCTCCATCCACGTCTTTTCACTGAATGACCTTGGTTTTTCATTGCTGACAACTTCACCTGATTTTACCAAGTATTTCTCGTCAGCATCACCACTCTCAAGCATTCCTGCAGCTTCGTCTTTTTCAATTATCCCTGCCTTTTGTGCTTGTTGTTTTGATGCCATGTTAAGTCGTTATACTTAATAAAACTCGAGACAAGTAACTCATGCATTCAGTCACGTTCGTCAACAATGTGACGGTAGTTAATCCCTGTTCTCGTATTTCTATTACAGTAGATCTAGTATAGTTTAGTAGTGTAGTCTTCAAATGCATTCATATAAAAATAACTCAAACATTATTCATGATGTAAAACTGTATAAAGAGAACATAATAGAAGAGAATTCGAAACTAAATGAACTGAATCAACCAAAATGTATGTGCATACAATCTTTTTTTATCTTCATTGTTATCGAAGGGAATGAAATACATGTGAATCTTTAACCAATGTATTACTGATAACACTAGTGGATCGATGTTGCGCCCGGTTAGAAGAAAAACATACTCTCATTTGTCTTACTTTGATTCAATAACTTTATTTACACTGTGCGAGGTTGCGGTACATTTTAATTAAATGTTGGATTTCTCCTAAGACATTTTTGTTTGACCTTATTTATATATAAATCAAAGCAACCCGTTTGAAAATATTCTGTTTGGTTTAACATCCGCCGACAGTATTTCAGTCATATGGAGACTATGTCTACTTGAGACAGATAAAGTGCTGCTACACTGTAGTATTACGCCGTAACCATGTAGTATGATACCACACCCAGTCACATTATCATGACACCGGGCCAACAAGTCCTGGAACTACCCTATATTCTGAGCGCCAAGCAAGGTAGCTATAACAGTGCCATTTTTTACGATTTTGATATGTCGCGGCCGGGGATCGAACAGAAGACCTCACGCTTCCGAAGCGGACGCTCTAACCACTCGGCTACCGGGGACTGTTGAAGGTATTCATGTATGCAATTACACACATAATTGGACACTGTAATAAATACACAGTTATGCAAACATATAAAAAGCAAATGCAGATCTATTTAAAATCAGTTCGTTTATACTTATCTTTATGCACACTGAGAAATGTGGTGAATAAGGCACTCAAACTACGCTTTTCATACTTTTTCATCCTTGAAATACAAATCAATGCTTAATGTTTTTTCCGTATACACCAATGCAAAACGCTCAGAGAAAGCAATTCATGATAAATGTTGGTATCCTATCGCAGAGTGATTTATAAAGCGAAGAAAAAAGATGGTAGTGATATATTGAGTATCTGAGTGATAAAGTGATAGATACAGTGGTATATAATGTTATACAGAGTGATGGATAGAATGATAGATATAGTGATATATTGAGTATCTGAGTGATAAAGTGATAGATACAGTGGTATATAATGTTATACAGAGTGATGTATAGAATGAAAGATAGAGTGATATATAAAGAGGTATGTTATCGGGTCTTTTAAATTTGTTATGTTTATTGAATGCTGACGTCGCTTTTAACATTTTTTTTTCAATTTCCTCAGAAACATACATTTTGTAGAAAGTCCTAGTTACAGATTAGTCCCTTTGGAGCGGCAACAAGCACTAGCCCATACATATTGCAGGTTACGAACATCGCCTCTTTTTTAATTGTACGCCTTTTTGCAATGGTAGGACGCTGATACCCTTTCGTTGCTCATATATTAATGCTAACCTCTCGAGTTTAAAAAAGTGGACCCACGTTTAGTTCCCTATCCCAAGAGCATTATGAGGCGCGCGTTTGAACTAGCAACGTTAGTTTTTGGATCATGCAGTTTGTTTGTTGTTTGTTGATATCAACAAATCAATTGTTGATCTCTACAAATCACTTCAAATGTAGATTATTCAAATCATTTGTTGATATCATTAACTGAATTATTGATATCAACAATTCATTTGTTGATATCTTCAAATCAATTCCGGAGAAGTATTCGTTTCATTTAATTGTAGATCTCTTCAAATCATTTGCTGAAATCTCCAAATTGTTGATATCAACAATTGAATTGTTGATATCAATAATTCAATTATTGATATCAACAAGTGAATTATTGATATCAATAATTATACATGTATATTGAGATCAACAATTGATTTGTTGATATCATTAATTCTTTTGAAGATCTCTTCAAATGATTTGTTGGTATCTACAAATGATTTGTTGATATCTATAATTTATTTGAAGATATCTCTATATATTTGAAAATATCTTCAAATATTTGAGTTCATGTTGATTTGGCGTTCCATATTTTATAAGCGTTTTTGCCTCTTTTCCCAACCATTTTTGGATAAGTGTCTATGGCTAGACTTGAAAACAAAGCAATTCGTTTGAAATGCATTTGAATGTATTTAAGCACATTTTGGTACAGTATAATACATACACATGTATGGAAACATTAAAAACAAATTAATATATAGAAAGTCAATTGGTTTTTACTTTGAGGTAAAAGTTGATAAATCGCTTTTTTCTTATTATATTTTTTTTTTTTTAAATACTTCATATGCTTGCTTGTAAATGCTTTTAGCTTATTTCCTTAGGCATCAATGCAAAACAAACAATATTATGTGTACTATAAATAGCACAAAGCCATTCATGATGACTGTTTGCCTCCTATCGTAGAGTGATAAATATAGCGATAGAGTGAATTTTACATGAAAAAATAGGGTAATGTGTAGAGCGATAGGGTGATAGACAGAGTTACAGAGTGATAGAGTGATTTATAGCTGATAGTCAGAATGAAGAGTATTTAATAGAGTTACTGAGTGATAGGGTGATAGACAGAGTTACAGAGTGATAGGGTGATTTAAAGCTGATAGTCAGAATTTAAGCTGATAGTCAGAATGAAGAGTATTTAATAGAGTTACTGAGTGATAGGGTGATAGACAGAGTTACAGAGTGATAGGGTGATTTAAAGCTGATAGTCAGAATGAAGAGTATTTAATAGAGTTACTGAGTGATAGGGTGATAGACAGAGTGATAGGGTGATTTAAAGCTGATAGTCAGAATGAAGAGTATTTAATAGAGTTACTGAGTGATAGGGTGTAAAAGAGTTAAAGTGAAAGTGTTTAATAAAGTAAATATAAAGAGAGTTTTGAGTGATATACAGAGTAATATAGTGATAAAGTGATGAATAGAGGAACTGAGTGATGCATAGTGATATATTAAAAAAGTGACAGAGAGAGTGATAGAGTGATAATGTGATATACTTATATAGTGATATATAGTAGAAGATAGAGTGATAGAGATGTTGATATTAAAATGTTACTATGACTGGGTCTTAATCTATTTTATTTAATGAATACTGATTTTATATATATATCATGCCTTAAGGTTATTAGTTCATCATTAGATCGTGAAATATCGACGTCGGACAAGTATCGGTGATTTCCGTCAAAAGATAACCTCTAATTCGTATCTTACTAAATACAACTGCCTTAGAAATCGGACACTATCGGAAAGGATACCGTATAGAGTATTTGTTCATTTTATGTTCAGATAAGGTTATTTCAAGCGTTAAATATGTACTCCTAAGAAAGAAATGGAAGGAACGCTGCTAGGATACCGTATTGTAATTTACATTTTTTTCGTTCCTTTGGCCCATCCTTACAAATATAGCATTGATATTGATACAGCAGTTTCTTCAAAGTGTTAATATGTAACATATTAAAGCGTACAGTGTACAATATTTTAGAATATAATTGAGAATAGTTTATAGTTTGAAGCACGTGCATTCTTTTGATCAAAAAGTCATGCTAACTCGTTATGCGGTATAGTTTTTACAAAAAGAAATAATTATGGCATATTTTATAGTATATTTGACATAATTTTATTTTCCATCCATTATACTATACAAAAACACACAAAAACCAGGGTTTCAAAGATTTTGACAAATATTTAGTCAAAACATATTTTTGGGTGACCGTTCGATTTAGTGAAGTTTCTGAAACGGGGGTCACAGCAGCAAAATGTCTTCTAACTTTGAAGATTAATCAAGAATATGATGTGATTTATGAAAATGATCTATTTTACAGTGTTCTGTATTTTGCCAATGATTCTTACCTTAAAATTTTAGACGCCGAATGTTTTATTCGGGACATCTTCTGGACTTTCAGCAAGACCATCGGTTACCCATTGCTATTAACTTGGAATCTTCGGAAAGCCTTTATTTAGCCACCCCGAACGGTCCCAGTGCCGCAAGCTCTCCGAAGACTTGATCGCTAAAATAATAATTTGGCATCATTTTTATACCCAAATCTAATCAGCATCAATTCAGCATTCTATCGCCAACAATTCACCAACTTTTCAGCATGTTCTGCCATGTTACCGCAACATTTCAGCACGATCAGTCAACATTCGTGAGTCAATTCCTGTACTGTCGTCATTCTTCCGCGAGCATCCGGCTTCTTCGTATAGTTTTCGGCGTTTATACCAAAACGCAAATATTGGGGCTGTAGTGGACTGCAGGTCTAACACTTGTACGCCTTTTTGTAATGGAAGGACGCCTACGTAATTTCTTTGAACATATCTTACTACTAATCTCTCATTTAATAAACAAGAGGGCCATCATGGCCCCAAATTGTTCACCTAAATTCAACTGAAAGACGGTATCACCCAATGATCATTCCAATTGAGTTGCATCAAAATCTGCCCAGCAGTTAAGGAGGAGATGTTGTTTAAAGATTTTTCTTTTCTTTTTTTTAGCTCTGGTGGCCACCTTGGATGGCAGACGGGAATGATTTTAGCTATTTTTGTGCAGTATCACCCAATGAATATTCCTACTGAGTTTCATCAAACCTGCCCAGCGGTTAAAGAGGAGATGTTGTTTAAAGATTTTTCAATTTTTAGATCTGGCGGCCTTCTTGGTTGGAGGACCGGAACGTTTTTGGCTATTTTTTTGCAGTATCACCCAATGATCATTGCTATTGAGTTTCATCAAAATCTGCTCTTCGGTTTTGGAGAAGATGTTGTTTAAAGAGTTTCCTATTTTTAGCTCTGGTGGACATTTTGGTAGGCGAACCGGAGCGATTTTAGCTATTTTTGCTCAGTAACACCTAAGGATAATTCCTGTAAAGTTTCATCAAAATCTGCCCTTCGTGCTCATGTGAGCTAAAAAGTGGTTCCACGTTTCGTTCCCTAAAAAGTTTCTTATCATAATTTGGATACAGTTTCAAGAGATTTTAGCGTTGGGGTTGTCATCAGCGTTACGCTTTAGAATATGCAACTAGTAATCTGATACAGTGTGAGACGCGCCTGAATTTTTCTGAGGTTACAGTTGGCCGGCCTCGACTCAGCGTGTCTTTCCCGCTCTTAGATATATCCACCCACCTCAAAACTTTCATATAGGATACATCATTGGGTCCATATGCAATGCTCAAGTTATGGTGTATTTGCACATACACCAAGTTATGGTATCTTTTTTAAAACAGCGTTTATACATCTTTTTTCAATCGTTTTTGCATAAATGTTTATGACTAGACTTGCAAACACACTAAATTGATGATATATTCAGTTATAGAGTAATGGATATCCATTTCAGTACACATGGGTCTCCTATTGTAGACTGAATAATGACTTGACTTGACTTGGCTATTTGAGTTTACCGTCGCTTCGACAGTATTTCAGTCATATAGCGACGTCCAGCTAAATACTAGGGCTCGGCCGATGGATCGGACTATCGATTAATTGCAATGGTTATGAGGACGATAGTACTGCATCGATAGTGGTTTCTGACCATCGATGATATCGCCGATAGTGTTCCTGGCTATCGATAGTTCAGTAATATATACACCTGACCACAAAGTCTATCTGTTAAGCAAAAGATAAAAACAACAAACATTCCCTAACGTTGCAGTTAAAAGAGTAATTCATATCGTTTTTAGGATTTGTTGCCAGTCTAATGTACATGTAAGGGATGGATATGGCTAAATCACTGACGAATGACGATAAAACTGACTCATAATTATAGCTTTTGAGTTCGAACAACAAATCAAAACAATCTCAATTTACAAGTCAATAACGTTTTCTTGAACTGTCTATAAAGTATAACACATTTTATTTTCGTATGTTTATATAACATGATTAACATTATAGCTGAAAATAAACATTACGTTTATCGCTGACGTGATCATGCTATGGTTCTGGAATTATACCGTACCTGAAATAAACATTATGGCGACTCGTATTGCCACTATCAAAATACAGTAAACTCTCTATAAGGAAAACTAAAAAAATACTAATTTCTCACATTTGATTCCATTTAAATTAAGTTTATATGTTATTAGTCAGAATGTGTTGGATATTTTTGTTTTTACTTTTGAATAAGTTTATTTTTTCTTTACTTGAGATTATATATATATATTTGACAAAGCTGTCAGTTGTGGATTTGAAAATAAAACAAAGATAAAAAATGTTTATAGTTAACCGATACATTTATTTCCCTTTTATAAGACATGAGTCAAAGGGTCATTGGTAAAACAATAGTATCGCAATGCATTGCAATATTAATCCTGTAATAGTTGAACTATTGCAATAGCAACATACTGACTATCGATAGTATCGCAATAGTCATTTTTGGGGTCAATGGTCAGCCCTACTAAATACAGGTGGAGGAAGACCCCGAATGCACGGAGGCATCCGGGTAGAACCACCGACCTACCGCAAGCCTGCTGGAAGGCTTCCTCACATGAAAATCCGAATGACCCTGCCGGGATTCGAACCCACGCGGTGAGGGGCTGAGTGAGTGTTAAAGTCAGCGACTTTACCCTCTCGGCCATGGAGGCCCCACTGAATAATGATAGTAATTGCAATATCCTGAAGAAATGTCATGATTACGTTATTATACACAGCCCTTCTTCAGAGGTCGATTTTAGTTTGAACGTATTTCTTCTTACTTTGGCTGGAAAACAAATTCATACAAATTATATCTATCCTTCTCATTGGTAACTTGGCACCAAAGGGATTCGAATCCTTAACCATCTGATCTGCATAAATGTACCACTACACCACAGCCTGGTTTTCAGTAAGCAAATAGGTTTAAGTCTAAATTTGACGAACTCATCATTATTTGGTCCAATCTGGGATTCACACTAACTATACAAAAATGGTTACGTTAAAGCACGTGGTTTAGTGTGGTCTTGTCATAAAATGTACCTCAAGAGTAACAAAGAAGTTTTAAAGCTAAAATAAGTTCTAGGAAATCAAGCAAATATATCTAGCATGGTGATCGGCTAGAGAAAAAAGATCCATACATACCCATAAAAAATGTAAAAATGTTTATTTTGTGGTTTTGAACAGGGTTATTGTATATGAAATAGAAATACAACGGATAAATAAAATACAAACAAAATATTATTTTAGCAGTCAGTTTAATAGAAACAGAAATATGATAAATTAAAACGCACACATACACAGAAATCACACACTTAATTTAATTGAAATGTTTGAATTACACGTATAAGGATAGCAAATGAAGCCTTATTGAAACGGTAAGAGCTCATGGCAAATTTCTTAACATTTCTTAACTCTTTAACTCATGAATAGTTATGTACACATTTACGATTCGATGAATATTTAGTTACTGAACTTTAGAAAATATTATATGAAATAATGGATTTTCTTTGCCGTGTGGTCTGTGTATAATTTATGAACAAACCGAGGAGACCATAAACAGACAGTTCCTGGATGTGCAAATGTGTTAAACATTACTTCAATCTATATCAATTACAAACATTTTCTAGTAATTTTTACAAATGCGTTATACATTTCTTCGATCTATATCAATTACAAACATTTTTCTCCTAGTAATTTTTGCAAATGCGTTAAACATAACTTCAAACTATATCAATTACAAACATTTTCTCCTTGTAATATTTACAAATGCGTTAAACATTACCTAAATCTATATCAATTACAAACATTTTTCTCCTAGTAATTTTTGCAAATGCGTTTAACATTACTTCAATCTATATCAATTACAAACATTTTCTAGTAATTTTTACAAATGCGTTAAACATTTCTTCAATCTTTATCAATTACAAAAATTTTCTCCTAGTAATTTTTGCAAATGCGTTAAACATTACTTCAATCTATAACAAATACAAACATTTTCTCCTTGTAATATTTACAAATGCGTTAAACATTTCTTCAATCTATATCAATTACAAACATTTTTCTCCTAGTAATATTTGCAAATGCGTTAAACATTACTTCAATCTATATCAATTACAAACATTTTCTCCTAGTAATTTTTACAAATGCGTTAAACATTACTTTAATTTATATCAATTACAAACATTTTCTCCTAGTAATTTTTACAAATGCGTTAAACATTACTTTAATTTATATCAATTTCAAACTTTTCCTCCTAGTGATTTTTAAAAATTGATTGGTCTGGCTTACGTGGTCATAATTCATAAGGACACATATTACAGTGATAATGAACATCGAATATATACAAATAAAACAAATCAAGATCAGACTTGTTCACATGACTAAGATCATTTTATTTTTTACACAATCTGGCCGTCACATAGAGGTGATTGTCAAATTCTACGTCAAATGTATATTTTGAAAATTCGCTTGTTCTGAATGAGAACTTCTGAAATCTACTTTACTATTATTATGAACAGTATATAATAAGCTTGATACAACCTTTTAAAAAAAACATCAACAACACACAAACATGATATATTTCAAAGCGCACGCCCTCATACGAAAACACAAATTGCTCTGAAAATAAGAGCATCGCAGTTTTACGTGGTGTCGTATAATTAAAAAAAAAAAGTTAGTTTGGAGATAAAATAAAAAGCATAAAAAAATAGTAGAGGGAAAGACACCATAAAATTAATTAAAATACAAGTGTTCATGTCAGCATCTTCTTTGCTCTTGGAATTATTCTTTCCCCTGCCGGATTCGAACCGTCGAATCATTCAGATCCGTAATCAGTTTTACTGGACCTCGACCCCATCCTCCCCACGTTGAGACTAAGTTGTTAAAAAATTGCATAAAACACATAACTTATAACTTTGCCTACATTAAACGGCACATTTATTGTGGAAACTTTAAGGTTTACAATTCTACAAATAATTCTACCAATCATAAAACACAATTTTATCAAAACCTTTGCAAGACTTAGATTTTTATCGATTATTGCAATGTGCAATTAACGGTCAAGCTAGTGACGTCACAGTCTCTATTCATTGCCTGGATCTGATTTTAAATGTATCTTTCATATACGACCTCAGTATAATCTTTGTATGCAAATTATCGTTAATGAGGAAGGATAACACCTAAATTATTAAATCTATTAACGGAGTTCATTTAAAATATATGTTTAATGTTCTGTCAGGTTTCGCCTTAAATTTGGACAGTTATCAATGGTCAAACACGACTTCAATGGAACACAGAGACATAAGAAAGTATTATTCAAGATTTTGACATCTGACTTTGTGTTACCACATATGAACACTCACCTCATTACAAAGGGTCATTCTTCTTAATGTATTCTTCAATTATTATCAGCATAATCATAATACCGTTAAACACATTCTTCTTACCCGATATATATATTTTACAATAGGTTTTTCCCCAATCAGTGTATATTAGCCATTAGGATAATGTTTGATATGTTCTATTTTCATCAATTTGAAACAAATACATATATTATGATATACATGTATCAACTTTATTAAGACAAAAGAAAGGAGAAAAAAAAGTAAAAAGGGATGTCTTATATCCAAAAATAGATAATGGGCAATTCAGCAACACGAGTATTTATATAGATCTAATCTTAACTATTTTGTTGAGATTTAACATGAACCTAAAAAAGAAAACAAACACAGTTGACTCTAAGTTCTAAGGTATCGTCTTTTTAAGAAAATTGTATAATATTTATTTTTCTTTGTCTATTTTCTTCAAGCATCATCTCAATAATTCCTGTAAATTTGCTGCATGAAATAGCATAGCCAAGCCAAAACATTCTATATTCACTAGGCCAACAAAAAATAAGCGTAAAGATTTACTTTTCCGTCTCTTAAGTAACCTCTAGATTCGTCAATTAAATAGGTCCATTTAATGATCGAAACTTTATTATCACGCTCGTTGCATTTTACTACATTATCACTATTTGAAAAATTGTTGACTAAATCGTACTTTACGTAATATTTTTTGTCCTTTCTAGTGAATATTAAATCTGCTATCAAGTAACTGTCATACGTCTTACTACTCCAAAAGCTATATGCATTGCTTATGTTTACTTGCAGCTGCAATGCGGATTCCCCACAATTCACTGACTTGCTTGTTAATTTTTCACATGGCCAGGTCATAGGCGTGAACTCGAAATGTATAGATCCACTCGTCGTTAATAATGCTATCTCCGCCCTCTTGTTTCTTGGAAACCCAGCAAGGAAACATTTCTTAAATTGCTCGTGATTCTCTTTTACTTTATTTAGCAAGTCAAGTGTTTTCTTTTGCTCCTTTACCAGTTTATTTAGACGTTTTGCCATAAATGCAAACACTTCAACTTTTAACTCTTGAGGTAATTCACCGAACACTTTTGATTGCTCGATCTCTTCAACATCCTTTCTGTTAAGTAAATTCAAACACTTTTCCTTTGCCCCTACCAGACCGTAGGCAGTAGCTTTTTCTAGATAGAACAGCAAGTCTTTAACTGAGTCGAGACCATCCACAAGAACGCATACACAAGAATCACATGTAACAAGTAAGTTGCTAACTTGGTATTCCGCTATAAAGGGGACGACTGTCATGACATTTGTCTCATTTATTTTCTTTAACGTGTCTGGATTTGGATACACACACAACAAAAACTCCCGGACATCTTCATATTTCTTTCCGGATAAGACAATTTTCTCTGTAGCAATTTCGCTCTCAAACGTTTTCCGAAAACCAGGACATACTGTTGCTAAAACCATTTTAGAGACATAGAAATTCTTCCGTTCAACTTCCAACGTTAGATCTTCCATCCATGTCTTTACCATGAATGGCCCTAGGTTTTCACTGCTGTCAGCTTCCTCTCTTTTACGTTGTTGTGTCAAACTTTCCGCGTCAGCATCTTCGCTCTCAACCATTATTGCAGCTTCATCTTTTTTAGCTGTTACGGTCTCATTTGTTTGTTCTTTTGTTTCCATTTTAAGTCGTTACACTGAGACAAACAACATAATATTGATTGTTAGGGGATGTCAAGGTCACCATGCGAATCTCTGTTCTCGTATTTCCATTTTATATAATATTTACAGCACAATAGAGTAGGAATGTTGTTGGAAAACATATTTGTATATAAACATTAAAAACTCAACTAAATAAAATTCATTATATCAGATACCTTAAATAAGAACTGAGAATTCGAAACTATATGCATGTAATATTTTATTTCTTAGTCTAAAAATAGATCGTTTGGAATGCGGAAGTATATTGTTTTTGAAAGAGTTCAAAGTTCGGCGTATGCAAACTTACACAAATTGAAAATGTGCCGGAGATTTCGGTATAGGCTGTATAAAAATGGACATGGGCGTAATCAAAGCTTGATTAAAAAATGAAGGCAGTGGAAAAGTGAGAGTTTAATCTTCCTATTTAAACATGAAAACCACTCAGTCATATAGTAAACATTTTCGAGTTTCAAATGATTCACCAATATACGAAGCATGCGTCATGTGAGGAAGCCTTCCAGCTGGCTTGCGGTAGGTCGGTGGTTCTACCCGGGTACCTCTGTGTACTCGGGGTCTTCCTCCACCTGTAATTAGCTGGACGTCGCTATATGATTGAAATACTATCGCAGCGACGGTAAACAACAACTACCGGGAATTGTGAATAAATAACGGGAGAGACAGACAAACAATCAGAGAAATAGTGAGAGAAAGGGGTGCAGAGACAGACGGGCAGACAGACAAAGAAATAGTAAGACATAAAAAGAGAGAGAGAAAAATGTCAGACATAGCAATTTAAGTGAGAAAGACAGGGACAAGAGTTAAGGACAGAAGCAGAGAGGAAGTACAGAGGAAGAATTAGATGGAGAAAGAGTCAGAGAGTCAACGTAAAATAAAAACACTACCGAAGCCACACACACACACGTTTACTTGCTTGTATCAGGGAGCGCACATATTATCACATCAAACACCAAGAAAACCCGTGATAAAAACAGACGTACAAAGCTGCATACATCATCTACAAGTGATTTTGAAAGCAACCATTTAGGCAACTGCTTTTAAAAATAATTATATTGAGGTGGTATTAATTCCAATTTAAATTAGAAATGGCACTTTGAATATCAATTAATAATGGTAATATACATTGCTAATTATGGTAGCTGAAAATAGACAGAAGCCTCAATCTTAATGTGAATTAATGTATATTCCAAACAATACACTTATGATGAGTTATCATTCAGACACGGTATTATTTTTTGGCAAATTCTAAGTTGAAATCCATTGAAAATGGTGGTTTATAGACAAAAAGCAGCTAGGCTGTGTCTTAAATATTCGTGTGAAGCTAAGAGAAGAGACGCAAAAATTATAAAAAAATCCCAATAGACCTGTGCACACCATACTATATAATTCGCACATTTCTTAGACGTTTGATCATTGTCTCTCAATTTTCACAAACTGTTTAGAGGTGAAGATAGCAGCTTATGTGATCATATATCCTTACAACAATCTTACAATACAATAAATTTAATTTTTGACTGTATTTGTACAGATTAATCAATTATTTTTAAAATTAACAATTATAGCTACAAATAATCATACATCAACGAATTCTTCCATCACATCATAAAACAAGATATGTTCATGTAACCAAATTTTCAATAATAGCAAATGACACAATGTATCATGAATATTTCATAGAGTCTGAAAGTAATTTACTATTATTATCAAGTTGAAATATTATGGTGACATAAAACGCACATACAAAAATCAACAAACAAAACATAGTCTAAAGCTTAACACACACACACACACACACACACTGAAATAAACACATGTGTAATAGTGTATTGAAAGTTTCTGTCGCCTATGTTTATATTCTTATGCCGAATAGATTAACATAAATGTAAGTTGAGTGATACATGGATATGTACAAAAATAAACATATAAGTTGTATAGAATGCTACGACAATACGAGGCAGGTTTCCCTATCAACTATTCCCAGGTTGTTCTTTGCGCTAAAATCTATCTGAAAAACCTTCCATCTTGCAGGGAACGAACGGACTGATGCGATGCTCTTGGTCATGGCGCATCTGTTGAGACACACTGTTTCAAACAAAAGTTTTTTTTTTACAACAACATAAATCCCCCTTGGACATATGATATAGATTTCTGTAAAATTTCAAGACACCGTCTGAAAAACTTTGACAAATAAAGGCAAGGTTTTGTATTTATTCTAAGTAAAGGGACTTTCTGCTGTAAAAATAAAGCCCTTAACGCACAGTCCTTATGCTAATATGCATTCCTGTAAAATTTCAAGACCAAAACTAAAATATTTTTGAGATATACACGACAGAAAATTTGAGCACATTCTAAGTAAAGGGTCCATTCCTCTGCTGTAATGACAGTGGAGTTAAAGCTCTTAGCGTACATGTTGCAAGTGCACTGAAAAAGAACTCAATTAAAATGCTTAGGGAGATTTGCACTAATAAAAGTATTATGTACATTCTAAGTAAAAGTCCAATTACTCTGCTATACCTGGACAACAGCGGGACAAACACTTAGCTTACCAGTGTACCTTTCTGTAAAATTTTAAGATACTTAAGGAGGTATGTGCAACAAAAAGTTTCGTGAAGGGCTACGAAATCTGTTGTAACTGGGGAATAGCAATGTTTAACCCCATATGGCAAAGGACCTAATATGGATAAATATTCCTGAAGAATTTCAAGACCCTGAGTTAAAAGCTTTTTGAAATAAGCGCGACACAAAATTTTGTGTACTGTCTAAATAAAATTCTCAAATATTACTCTGCTGTAACTGGACGACAGTGGAGTTAAAAGCCTTGTCGCAAAAGTTCACTTAATGTTACACTATTTGTAAAATTTCAACCATCCAACACAAGATTTCATGACAGACAGACAACCCTGGAATAAACAATATACCTCTCCACAAGACACCGACATAAATAAACACAACCCTCATACTGTTAATACTCTATATGAAAAGGGTTCATTGACCGTAGAAACTCTCAAGTTTATGATTTCAACAGGGTTTAGCCTGTATTCTGTTTACCGTAAACATGATTTATAGTAAGTAGATACAGCCTACTCTGGGCGAAAAACAAAAACAAACACATGTCTATATATAAACGCCGCTACGTTACACAGTGTACCTATTTAAGAACTTGCATGACACATCGATCCAAGACGCGATACTTTAAGTCTTTAATAATAATAATGATAATAATGATAGAATATACTAACGTTATATATTGCTGTACATGCTGGTTCACCTTAGTTATAAAAAAAATGATAGTAAACATGTGCTAAGGTTGATTGAAACATTCGGTCTTTTCTACGAAATATTGCCACATATGGTCAGGTAATTACGATTGATATATATATTAAGAGGAAGGCAAGACGGTTGCTAAAGTTACAAATGGAGAGATTTTCAGTTTTATGATGAATTCAATTTTGATTTTTTTTTTAGCAAACTTAGGCATTCTATATCAGTATTTCTGCATTTTCTCGATTTTTAACATACATAGAGAACATTGTCACTATTTCTCTTTTAGATCTAATACTCGAAATATATCTACTGTGTAAATACTAGTTTGTTTGTCAGATTCTTTGAATATAATCAACTACTAGCCAGAAAGAAAGTTCAAAGTGGCCTCTCATCTTAAAGTTGGATTTGGACTTTTACATGCGGTGCAGGCTTTACTGCTTCGCAGTATAGACTTCACGGGTCAAATTTTAATTAATACAGAATAATAATGATAACAAACTAGAAACTTTCCAGCTCGATAAAAGTGATAAAGTAAGTCGCTAATTTATTTTATTTGCACTACATATGTTCATACTCAATAGTGTATTAGATTTCCTCTTCCTCTTAGACAGTGATTTATGATTATGATATGTTATCCTTTTGGATAATAATTGTGATAATCATATCGTTCACAGAGGCCACAACATAAAGTGTGGAATTACACATAGTTCTAAGAATAACAGGGAAAGGGGACATAATGATATTAAAATCCATGACAAAGATATGTACTCTAGCTTACATGTGGATGTGATGATCATAAGCATCCCAAGTTTCAAAGAAATACATGTACCTCAATGGGTTAGTGAAAAAATGAGGTGGTGCGAAGGACTTAACCAAACAGAACTTAATAGCGACGTCGACGCTCGGGTGAGTAGAATATCTCCCTTCATTCTTCGAATAGTTGAGCTAAAAATAATGAGATATTAATGGTTTACACTAAGCACTTGGTTTTTCCATGTAAAGAAAACGCACAGCACTGTTTTTCTCCAAGTTGTCACAGCCACTTCACTCAAGACTCACTCGGCAAGTGTGAAAAAGGCGTTCAGCTTTCCTCCCCCTTCGCGTATGAAACCTTCAGATTCGTTGATTAAATCACTCCATTTAATGATTGCAATACTGTTATCGTGCAAAAGTTTACCATACCCATCGCCCTCCACTACAAGATTATCTTTATTTAAAAAGTTATTGACTAATTCGTATTTCACTTTAAAGTATTTTTCTTTACTCGTGAAAATTAGGTCTGCTTTTAGGAATTCTCCTGTCCTATAGTTGCCATATTTGCTGACTTGAAGTTGCAGTGTTGAATCCCCGCATTTTATTGGTTTGCTAGTGAGTGTTTCCTTTAGCCTAGATTCTGGTGCAAACACTAAATGTATAGACCCACTAGTCTTAAATAATGCAATTTGCGCCCTCTGTCTGCTTGGGAACCCAACAAGGTAATATTCCTTAAATTGCTTATCATTCATAATAACTCTGCTTTGCAAGTCAATTGTTTTCTGTTGTCTCTTAACCTGCTCGTTCAGACTTTTCGCTATGAATGCTAACACCTCCATTTTTAAATCTTGTGGCAATTCATCGAACATTTTTGATTTCTCGATGTTCTCAACATTCTTCTTGCAAAGCAAAGTCAGACATTTCCGTTTGGTTTTTGTTAAACCATATGCAGCAGCTTTTCCTAAAAAGGAAAGTAATTGTTCATTAGAGTCGATACCATCTAAAATAAAGCCTATACAAGCCTCACATGTGCCGAGCAAATTGACAACTTGGTATTCCACTATAAAGGGGACGACTGTCATGACATTGTTCTCATCTATCTTCTTTAACGTGTCTGGATTTGGATACACACACAACAAAAACTCCAGGATATCTTCATACTTCTTTCCAGGCAGGACAATTCTCTCCGTAGAAACATTGCCATCAAACATCTTTCGAAAAACCGGAGATACTGTTGCCAACATAGCTTTCGAGACATACAAAATCTTTCCTTCAACTTCTAAAGTTATATCCTCTATCCATGTCTTTACACTGAATGGCCCAAGACTTTCATTATTAACAACTTCCTCTTCTTCACCTGGTTTTGTCGTTCTTTCCTCGTCAGCATCATCACTCTCAAGCATGCCTGCAGCTTCGTCTTTTTTAGTTGTAACTGTCTCTTGTATTTGTCCTTTGGATGCCATTTTAAACCGTTATACTGAATAAGACCCTAGTAGAGTAGCTTATTAATTTAGTCACGTTCGTCAACAATATGACCTTGGTCAAGGTCACCATGCAAATCTGTTCTCCTATTTCTGTTTGACATATCGAGGGGTGAGAGCAAACTAAGTGCTTATATATTTATATGCACTTAGCCTAGTTTCACTATCACCCTTCGATATATTCACTGTTCAAAACAGTAGTAAGTGTTGATGAAAAAAGAAACCACGTTTGTATTTAAAATACTTAAAATTATTTGAGTATTCAAAACTAAAACTATACATTTTTTTAATCTAAAAAAGGATACCTTTTAAAATGAGGAAGAACAATGCTGTTTTGTTTCTGTTCTCGTATTTGTGTTTTAAGGAAGTTTACAGTACCACTGTGTAGAAGGACTTGTTCAAATGCATGTGTATTTAAATAGAATTAATACACAAAATCTATTTTACTTCGTTAAACAATATACGTATAAAGGGGAGATGAAAACTAACTGGTCTGATCTAACTGCTACCGTACAACTTGACGTATAGCTTCTGAACCTTCTATTTTCGTACCTTTTTTTGGAATTTATGGTTCTGGATCTCCAATGCATGACGTTAAGAATCACAAAAACAATATAATACATCAAAGGTTTAATATATTTGACAAACAATGAAAATTATCGAAAGTTTAATAATTTTACCAGCTGTAACTTATGTCATGATATATTTTAATTAACTGGGCAAAGCCTTCCTTTTAAAAGGAAATTTTATTCGGTGATTCCGTTATATTCGGTTATTTTTTTCCGAGCATTTCATTTTCCCAATAAGTCATCGCAATCAGTTTACTCTGTTTGCAATATTATATTTAAATTTTTTTTTTCAGAATCAAAATATCATCATGTGCATTAAGACTCGAATCTACCGTTTTGTATCATCGTTTTATCTCTAAGTGATAATAATGAGCATTCATTTAAATCACCATTGGTGGTGGGAATTCCTCCTTAATTACATGTACGACAAATGTATCGGCTAATCTTGACTCTTAAATGACGTGGCAGATATTATAGTCACTTAGAGAAACCATGCCTATTAAACATTTATCTCATAAGAGACATAAGAGACATGCGTGCACCTTGTTCTCGAAAAAACTTTAGTACGATATCAGGCTTTGAAATGAGTATCATACTCAAACCCTTATTAAAACTCATGGGCATAGCTTGAGTTTGAGTATGAAAATCATACTTAGCCGGAAAGTACCATTTTTATTTTCGTGAACACGGGGCATGGTTTGACGCCGTTGCAAACAGACCGCTCCTGCAAGGGACTATCTAGTCATATTCTCCTCTGTTTTCCGAGTCACACAGTATTATAGCTCAGATTATTCACAGCCTGCATAGCAAAAGAAAACAAAACAAAACATAATAGAAATTGTTTTATATACTATTTAAAGTCCAGAAAATCAATATCCATTAAGTGTTGAATGTGTACATGAATGTTCCTGAGGTGAGGGTATAGTGCTGACACACTTGAGTATTACATCGTAGTCACGTGACACAAAACACACCCAGTCACCTTATCCTGAAACCGGGCTAGCAAATACTATGACTACTCACATTATGTATTCCCAATGCCAGGTCTTCACAGCATAGGTATGTCGTGACCGGGGTTTGAACCCCCGACCTACCGCTCCAGAGGCGGGCTCTTTTACAATTATTTAGACGGCCTTGTAAGCTTGAGGCTATGTAAAAGAAATTTAAAAAGAAAGAAGAAAACGGACTGTCGCATTTATTTACATTTTATGACTACATGTATCTGAAAGGGTCATAATTAAATGATAATTGCCCTCAAACTCCACCACTGGAGTACGGCCCGCTTCAGAGCCTAGTTTTCATTATTCATTATTAATTCATACAGTCTGGGGTTCACACAAACTGCAAAAAAAAAAAAAAAAAAAAAAAAATGCTGCCCTGCAGAAAAGAAAGTTTTGTTAAAGCCTATGAATTAGTCATAAACAGTCATAAATACATATATATCAAGAGTAACAAGCTAGAGTTTTCTGAAGTCCATAGTCCGAAGTATGTTACTCCATGACAGAACGTTACGTGTACTTGAGAATTGTGAAAGTAAGTCGCAAAATAGGGCAGTACAGAAGCGGATTTACCGGGGGGCTTGTGCCTCCAGTCCTAGTTAATCCACAAGTGAAGGTTATTGCGCACACATTTATGGATTGAAAATTAAGACCATTAGCAATATTTAAGTGCATATGCATAAGGGTATAATTCTTTTATTTATCTTGTTGAATGATTTATCATTTTCCTGTATAAAATGAAAAATAGTACATTGTATATGATTCTGTAGTCTCTCCTCAAAAGTTATTTCATAATATATTATAATATATACTATAATAGATGTTCATAACATTTCAGTATTGTTATAAATGTATTTTGTCTGTTGTTGTTTTTTAAAATAGTCATAGTTTAATTATTGTATAGTAATTATACTTTGTACAGTAAGTATACTTACTATTATGTTATAAAAACATAACATTATGATTAACACTGTCCGCCAGTACAAATGTTTATATTAATTATAACGATCAGGGGGTCATTTTGACCTATTTCATTATATTTTATATGTATAATGGATGAAAATAAAACCCTCTTCTCGGCAGTCCTCGGTTTAACCCGCTAGAAACGGACGAGGTGTTCTGAATGTCTCGCCATTTCGCTCTTGAATATTCATACATATTTTTAATACTTAAATAAGGGCATAACATGACAGTCACGGGTAATATTTCAAATGTTCCAACAATATTTGGTAAAGATTATACACGGAGTACCAACCTTATATATGCTTCGGTTAAAAAAAAAATATGTGGATTTCCGTTGGTACTTTATTAAACATCCATACAGTAGGAGTTCCGGGAACCACTTCACGTGCATACACCTCAATCTACCTTCGATTTTCAGGAAATAGGCCGCGACTAAATCTACATCCGGATATATGGAGCGGAACATCAACAAAATGAAAGGAGAGTCCCCGGTTTCTCCCATTTGTATCCGCACATGCAGGGTGAACCCGGAACATTTAACCAGATGATGATCATTAGCTGTAAAAGTTTCTGTAAAATACATGTGTTCATTTTTATCTTATCTTCTTCTTTTTTTTTGGTCCTAATTAAAATATTTATATGTATCAAATAGATATATGTACATGTTCACTGAATTAGGATTATGGTGATGCAATCTTAGAGCGATCAATCTTATCGAACTGTTTGTCTATATCTGTTGATTTTACCTCAGTGTAGAGAGGCAAAATAAATAAATAAAAACAAAAATCATTTTGAACATATTATTAAGAGCTGCAAGGGTAGTTAAGCAGATATATTTTTTTTATCAAATAGACCATTTCACCAGGGGTTCGGCAATATTCGGTATAAGTCGCCGATTTATCGTGAAAAAATAGAACTAGGCAATTTTCATATTCAAGGACAGATATGAAACAGATTTTATACTATAGTCGCATACACTTTCAGGGGCACATAACTCAAAAAGTATATCGCTGACCTCCATTTCCCCCCATAAATCAGTTTCTGGTGTAATTCTCTATTATCATGCAAAGTTTAAGAAAAAATATCATGGGTACTTTTAATTTTCCTTCTTTGTCTATACAGAAAATAACTGCACTGTGCACGTATGCCTTTAAGTGTATTTGAACAATGTGTGGAATTTTACACCAGCATGAAGATTGTGTGTTCGGGGAGTGCTCGTTGATTTGCGTAGGTTCATGTCTCATTTCGGAGTAGAATGGTCTATCAATGTGTGTGAAATGGTGTTTGGTCGTCCGATTCCGGTTCTTCTGATATTAAGCAAAGGTATCTGGCATGTTGATCTGAGCCATCCATACACGGATAAGGTCAATTAAAATAAATCAAAAAAGTAAATTAAGAGATATTGCGAATTTAAGTAGTTTTTCACCACATTGTTGTAAAAAAAACTCCTTTTTTCCATCAGAGCATGTCATTAAGTGAATCGGAATAAGTCAATCGAGGGTTTCCGAACGCTACCCTTAGAGCAAAACAGATGAATGATATCAATAAGCGAGATTGTTTTCTTTTCATTGTTATAGTAACAGTAATATATAAAAAATAATAAGATACTAATTTGCAAACAAAATAAAAAGAAGCACATCAATCGAGGAGATTGTTCCCATCCTGAGACAATATTACCCGATGATTTCCGAGTAAGAAAACAACAACATCAATAAACGCCACCACTGGACTTATTTCAGAATTAAGTGTTATAATTTGTTCAAAATTTACTCTGTGTATTTCTAAACGTATAAATTTTGAATACACAATAACAGGATCTTAGATTTCGATCAAGTCTCAAGATGGTTCAGCCGGTGTGGATCCGGAGGTAGAGGAATGGGGTCCATTTCCGTTCCCTTAAGAAATTGATGAAATAATATTTTTACTATTTCATCATGTATCTCAAGTGTTTTAAGTGGTGGTGTTATGGGAAAAAAATTAGAAGAATGACTACATGAGTTTCCTTTTGTCACTGGATTACCTGGACACTCGCAATAACCGCGGAATAGACTTTCTCAATCTCCAACGCAGGAGATCTCGCATATATCTCTGCCACAGTGAGTTTAGATAGCTGAGTTTCAGCTAAATCACGGGTGATCAAGGTACACACCATGGTCACCTGGTATCTAAGTGTGGCGGTGATTGATGCGGAGCCAATCCACTACGCCTGAGTTTGAGACTCTCTCTGATACCAAATTCTGGATCTGCGCTTGGTCCTGGTGCACAGCAATATAAATCAGATTACATTTCCTAGAAGTGCCCGTTATCTTGTAGGATAAGATCATATCAAAGTACTGAAGTCTCTTTCAGTTTGATGATAAACATCTTTCATCAAGGAAGCAGCAATTTAAGATATATTAATTGCATTGTCATCGATTTTCAGATGATTTGATTGCTGATATACAGAGGAATTCGAGTGCAGGAAAAATCGCAATAAAGATCGATGAAAGGCACTTGGTTCATATAATTACAAGAAAAGGGGTCTCGTATCAGATTCTATATGTTTGGATTTCATAAAAGAAAGAAAAATGAACAAAATGGATTAACTTTGTCATGCCGATTTATGCCATCGTTTGCAACAACTACGAGAACGACGGTGTCCCTATCCCCGACCTGAGGCAATTGGTCATAATTATCCAGATACCCCCGCCATTAGACATCACCGACTCACGGATGATAAGTCTAAGGGGTGTTACTCTTATGTATGAGATGTAAGAGTCTAATGGATGTAACTCTTAGATGTAAGAGTCTAAGGGATGTAACTCTTATGTATAAGATGTAAGAGTCTAAGGGATGTTACTCTTATGTATAAGATGTAAGAGTCTAAGGGGTGTATACTCTTATGTATAAGATGTAAGAGTCTAAGGGATGTAACTCTTAGATGTAAGAGTCTAAGGGGTGTAACTCTTATGTATAAGATGTAAGAGTCTAAGGGATGTAACTCTTATGTATAAGATGTAAGAGTCTAAGGGATGTAACTCTTATGTATGAGATGTAAGAGTCTAAGGGGTGTAACTCTTATGTATAAGTTGTAAGAGTCTAAAGGATGTAACTCTTATGTATAAGATGTAAGAGTCTAAGGGATGTTACTCTTATGTATAAGATGTAAGAGTCTAAGGGATGTAACTCATATGTATAAGATGTAAGAGTCTAAGGGGTGTAACTCTTATGTATAAGATGTAAGAGTCTAAGGGATGTAACTCTTATGTATAAGATGTAAGAGTCTAAGGGATGTAACTCTTATGTATAAGATGTAAGAGTCTAAGGGATGTAACTCTTATGTATAAGATGTAAGAGTCTAAGGGATGTAACTCTTATGTATAAGATGTAAGAGTCTAAGGGATGTAACTCTTATGTATAAGATGTAAGAGTCTAAGGGGTGTAACTCTTATGTATAAGATGTAAGAGTCTAAGGGATGTAACTCTTATGTATAAGATGTAATAGTCTAAGGGGTGTAACACTTATGTATAAGTTGTAAGAGTCTAAAGGATGTAACTCTTATGTATAAGATGTAAATGTCTAAGGGATGTTACTCTTATGTATAAGATGTAAGAGTCTAAGGGATGTAACTCTTATGTATAAGATGTAAGAGTCTAAGGGATGTAACTCTTATGTATAAGATGTAATAGTCTAAGGGGTGTAACACTTATGTATAAGATGTAAGAGTCTAAGGGATGTAACTCTTATGTATAAGATGTAAGAGTCTAAGGGATGTAACTCTTATGTATAAGATGTAAGAGTCTAAGGGATGTAACTCTTATGTATAAGATGTAAGAGTCTAAGGGATGTAACTCTTATGTATAAGATGTAAGAGTCTAAGGGATGTAACTCTTATGTATGAGATGTAAGAGTCTAAGGGATGTAACTCTTATGTATGAGATGTAAGAGTCTAAGGGATTTAATTCTTATGTATAAGATGTAAGAGTCTAAGGGATGTAACTCTAATGTATAATATGTAAGGGTCTAAGGGGTGTAACTCTTATGTATGATATGTAAGAGTCTAAGGATGTAACTCTTATGTATAAGATGTAAGATTCTAAGGGATGTAATTCTTATGTATAAGCTGTAAGAGCTTAAGGGATGTAACTCTTATGTATAAGATGTAAGAGTCTAAAGGATGTAACTCTTATGTATGATATGTAAGAATCTAAGGGATGTAACTCTTATGTATGATATGTAAGAGTCTAAGGGATGTAACTCTTATGTATAAGATGTAAGAGTCTAAGGATGTAACTCTTATGTATAAGATGTAAGAATCTAAGGGGTGTATTTCTTATGTATAAGATGTAAGGGACTAATGGATGTAACTCTTATGTATAAGCTATAAGGGTCTAAGGGATGTAACTCTTATGTATGATATGTAAGAGTCTAAGGGATGTAACTCATATGTATAAGATGTAAGGGACTAATGGATGTAACTCTTATGTATAAGCTATAAGGGTCTAATGGATGAAACTCTTATGTATAAGATGTAAGGGACTAATGGATGTAACTCTTATGTATAAGATGTAAGGGACTAATGGATGTAACTCTTATGTATAAGATGTAAGAGTCTAAGGGATGTTACTCTATTGTATAAGATGTAAGAGTCTAAGGGATGTAACTGTTATGTATAAGATGTAAGATTCTAAGGGATGTAACTCTTATGTATAAGCTGTAAGAATCTAAGGGATGTAATTCTTATGTATAAGTTGTAAGAGTCTAAGGGATGTAACTCTTATGTATAAGATGTAAGAGTCTAAGGAATGTAACTCTTATGTATGAGATGTAAGAGTCTAAGGGATGTAACTCTTATGTATAAGATGTAAGAGTCTAAGGGATGTAACTCTTATGTATAAGATGTAAGAGTCTAAGGGATGTAACTCTTATATATGAGATGTAAGAGTCTAAGGGATGTAACTCTTATATATGAGATGTAAGAGTCTAAGGGATGTAACTCTTATATATGATATGTAAGAGTCTAAGGGATGTAACTCTTATGTATAAGATGTAAGAGTCAAAGGGATGTAACTCTTATGTATGAGATGTAAGAGTCTAAGGGATGTTACTGATATGTATAAGATGTAAGAGTCTAAGGGATGTAACTCTTATGTATTAGCTGTAAGGGTCTAAGGGATGTAACTCTTATGTATGATATGTAAGGGTCTAAGGGATGTAACTCTTATGTATAAGATGTAAGAGTCTAAGGGGTGTAACTCTTATGTATAAGCTGTAAGAGTCTAAGGGATGTAACTCTTATGTATAAGTTGTAAGAGTCTAAGGGATGTAACTCTTATGTATAAGATGTAAGAGTCTAAGGGGTGTAACTCTTATTTATAAGCTGTAAGAGTCTAAGGGATGTAACTCTTATGTATAAGATGTAAGAGTCTAAGGGATGTAACTCTTATATATGAGATGTAAGAGTCTAAGGGGTGTAACTCTTATGTATAAGATGTAAGAGTCTAAGGGATGTAACTCTTATGTATAAGATGTAAGAGTCTAAGGGATGTAACTCTTATGTATGAGATGTAAGAGTCTAAGGGATGTAACTCTTATGTATGAGATGTAAGAGTCTAAGGGATGTAACTCTTATGTATAAGATGTAAGAGTCAAAGGGATGTAACTCTTATGTATGAGATGTAAGAGTCTAAGGGATGTAATTCTTTTAATATACAACCCTTATAGGCAAGATATATATTAGGGCTGTAACTCTTACACAAAAGACTTGTCTAAGGGATGTTATTTTTATATACAAGATAATTTAGCGAGATTTAACTCTTACACAACAGATTAGTCTAACGGATGGAATCTTATGCAAAAGATTAGTGGAAGGGGTGTAACTCTTATAAACAAAATAGTGGTAAACGGGTGTAACTACGTCATTATCTGTATGTTGGCAAGATAAATGACAAGGTCTATAGACACTTAAAGACCAGAAAGACCAGCCTACTACTACATTATATTTTCTTTCTTTTTCTTTCTTTTTTTCAGAAAAGATGTATTCAAAGAAGGATGAGCAACTATCAACCCATATGTATCTTATTCAAAATGCCGCAATTTGAACTTGTCCTCGCAAAATTAGGCTGGAAGATACCATTTTGTTATAAGGGAGAGGGGGTAATGTTCTTTATAGAGAAAATGTCATCTGAAAGAGCTAGTTTATTTTTCACAAAACCCCATTTTCTTTTATTTTGCAAGTGAATATGTATGTTATATGATCTTATTTAATAATAAGACATGATTTCATTAAATAGCCGTCTAAGCTCTGCAATTTTGCCTCATATCTCTCCCTATCAAAAAATGAACCTCTCCGGTAAGTAGGTCAGTTTTGGACTCCATCTCAGGTAACTGGGCTCTTTGACGATTTTCGTAAAGATGGTTCGGGCGTGGTATATGGATAATGACACTTCTGTCGACCAGCGCAAACCCCACGAGCTAGACCCACCGAAATCCGTCTCCTTGGATGCACTGAAAGAACTTGGCGTACTTTACTTCAAAGTAAGTTTGAAATATCTATGGACTAGACTGTTCTACATGTATCAAGCCTATGATATCTACTGTTCACTAGTGTTACTCATTAATTTTTATGTAATATATTTCAGTTTCTGTTATTGATAAAAGTGTTAAAATACATTAATTAATGACCTGTTATGAATTCATCTGTATATCATTTATGATTATAATGTACGTGAGTGTATACATCATCCGTGTCTTTATGTTTACATATTTATGCATAGAGCAGTTTACACCGTTTACAACTCAGGTGTGTACTGTAGTCTTGTCAGGCCTGGGAAGGGCCCTTAAGGGGCCTAACTTGTTCACATTTTGGGGAAAATATCACCATGTTTTTCATAGGGGAAAGAAAAATATTGAGATAAGATGCAAATTTGGGGAAAACTGCATGAATTTCATGAAGACTTTTTCAGAGGGGAAGGTACCAGTAAATGGCCCCTGATAAAGAATGAAAAAAAGCCCTGCATGTATCAGACTATTACTAGTTTCTTTTTTTAGCTCATGGTGTTTTATAAAAGTGCAAGTGTCCTCAAAATGGATTTTCTATTTATTTTCTTCTTCCCTATAAACATGTGATGATCATGACGCAAGTTTGTGTAGATATAATTAGATCTATGATCTGACTAAATTGGTTAATATATTTCATTTAAATATCAATAAATGTATTAAAATGCCATGCGATAAAACTTTTACATCAAGATTACAGAGGTGTAGGCCTACATCAAGCACTCACACTTCACTGGGCTGTGAGCATGGCTGGGGATATATAAGTAGGTCACTGGCTGTCACTATTTAATACCCAGGTAGTGTTAGTATATAAAGGTCATTGCAAAATAACCTTGTTGGGTTCAAATTCTGGATTTTGATATATATTTATGTCTCCCCCCCATATTTATATCCTTTGCACACCTGTAATGTAGTGAAACAGGTAAAAAAATCATTGCTTCAGAAACAGGACAATCTTTACAGTAAATGCCTGTAACGTATTTTAACAGGTAAAATTTTTCTCTCCTCCAATTTAGCATGGGAACCTTGAAAATAAGTTAAGAAAAATAATCGCCAAATTGATATATTTAATTTAAAAAGTTTTATTAAAATGACTTAAAATATAACTTGATATTTGGGTTGTATAAGCATTTCCATTTGTTTATTTAAAGTTTCAATTTTCTGGAGATACAGGATATATTGAATTTAATTAGAAAAAAATCATGAAAACATAAATTTGCAAATTTTAATAAAAAATTCAAGTTACCCGATTATTTTAAAATGAAAAAAAATCACTTTTAGCGAGTTTGGATGTTTATTTTTATGATTGCTGTGGATCACCAATTGATAGAATAGATCATTAAAATAAACTATAAAAACTAATTGATTATACTGATTATCTTTGAACTATTGGTCATTATTGATTGCATTATTTTAAATTTACGCATTTTTACACTACAGGTGTTTTGATATTTAACAAAAATGGTTTACATGCTTTACTGAACTACAAACCTGTAAAGTTGAAAAACATATTTTTAACCATTTTCAACGTTAATCTTATTAATAATACTTTTTGTTATACCAAAATATTTAACATTCATAAGTGCCCTGTATTGTGCATTATAGCCTTTACATACGTTGTCATATGCTTCAGTAGTTAAATTGTGTCCACAAATGAAGGTTAATATGTTCAGTACTGAAAAACAGTGACAACTAGGAAAAAACATTTTTGTGTTTATTTTAACGTTGTCAGACATATTTTTAAACTGTGTTAACTTTAACGTTGTCAAACATATTTTTTACTAATCTCTCGTCGATTTTAAATCTGCAAAAAAGGCACCAGTCTCATAATGTCGTAGGGAATCGCTGTAAAGATTGGCCTGTTTCTTAGGCAACAATTTTTTTTACCTGTTTCATTCCACTACAGGCATTCACTGTAAAGATTGGCTGTTTCTGAGGCAACAATTTTTATACCTGTTTCAATACGCTACAGGCATTCGCTGTAAAGATTGGCCTGGTGCGCAAAGGATATGGGGGAGACATATTGTTTTGTTAGAGTTGTCTGTCTGTCTGTCAGTCAAACTCTCTTGTCCGGAGCATAAGTAAGAAAGTATCAAAGCTATGTTTTTGTCGGAGTTGTCTGACCGTCCATCCATCTGTCCATCCGTCTGTCTGTCACATTTTTTGTCCGGAGGATTTGAAACTTCATAGGTGGATAGATCTCATTGAGGGGAAGTGTCATGCATAAGAACCGTAACTCAGTGCATCATATTTTTAAAGTTATTGCCCTTTGTTAAATTTCATACTTAAATTTTGTCCGGAGCATAAACCAAAAAGTGTTGAAGCTATTATCTTGAAACCTAACAGGTGGATAGATCTCATTGAGGAGAATTGTCATGCATAAGAACCGTAACTCTGAACATGATATTTTTGGAGTTACTGCACTTTGTTAATTTCATACTTATTTATTGTCCAGAGCATAACTCAGAAAGTATTGAAGCTATTAATTTGAAACTTCACAGGTGGATGGATCTCATGAAGAAGAAGTGTCATATTTTTTTAGTTATTGCCCTTTGTTAAATTTCATACTTAATTATCTGGAGCAGAGCGTAACTCAGAAAGTATCAAAGCTGTTAACTTGAAACTTCACAGGTGGATAGACCTCATGGAGGTGAAGTGTCATGCACAAGAACTGTGATATTGTGCATCATATATTTGGAGTTAATGCCCTTTATTTAATTTCATACTTAATTTATGCCTGGAGCATAACTCACAATGTATCCAAGTTTTTAACTTGAAACTTCACAAGCAGATAGATCTCATTGAGGAGTGCACAAGGTCCATAACTCTGTGCGGAGCTTTATCAATATAGTCAGCCCTTTACTCTTTACATACGGTATGTCATTGTGTGCCTTAGTGTATATGTATGTGTGAGGGAAAGGGGGGGGGGGAGACATCATTTTTCTTTAAAAACAAATCTCCAGTTTTCTCCAGTTAGGATGAAAAAGTTCCCAATTTGAGGACAAGTTTGTCCTCTAAATAACCTTTTAAATGACTAGATCAATATTGTCTGTTTCTGAATTTCTCTTAATTCTAAACAAAATTGCATTTAAATAATCAAATTTTAAGCACATATTTGCTTGAATTTCCCCGAATGAAAAAGTCAAGAGCCAATAACATGCCATGTACTGATATGTACCATATTTTGCCCTTCAGGAGTATCTCACTCATGAACTATCTTTATCAGTTTTGGTATGGCCTAATTTTAAAATCTTATCATCATTCATCCTGTAGTTGTCAACACGCTTATATCATGCAAGTATCATGCAATTTTGGTTAATCTTAATTTAAAAAAAAAAAATGCTGTTAGAGGCCGATCAAAGCATGTGGTTGAATAAAGCTGTTCAGCTGAGCCAGGCTGTGTTGATAACTACAGTTGAGGTAAAATCCCCCTTATACCCATATTCCATATCTTGCCACTAGATGGAAATATTTCTATGAAATTTTGTCACTTTGAAGACATTCAAAAATAAAAATGTTTCACTGAGAGTTTTTCCAGGTTTTATTAGATATGGGGGAGATAATCTGCATTTAAGTTAACATTGAAGTCTATGGGAAATATACAATTTCTGTGAATATGAATTTGATTATCGAGGAAAACTCACAGTAGAAAGATGCATTATATGATTGTGATTCAAATTTCATGAACACATCTAAACTTTACCGTAGGAAAATCGAAAATCAAATTTTGTAGTTTTCAGGGGAGATAACTTATGGTAATAAAATTATAAAGGGGAGGTAGTAAAAGAATTATTGTCAATTTGCCTTTACAATTTCAATGGTTTGACATTTAAAAGCTTATATTGTGAAATTATATGCATGGCTTTGATGGTTATTATGGGGCATATACCTTGACCGGAAGTGAATTATAGGGCATAAACCTTAATTCCAGAAGTTTCCGTGTTGGAAAAACTGATCTTTAGAGCTGCTGAACTCAAAAATAATTGCAAATATAAAAAAGGGAAAATATACAAAACTTATTTGAATTAATTAATAAAGTTTGTAACATCAAACTTTGTTTTTCTGATGATGGTGAAGGGGCCAGAATGCTATAACTTGGGAAGGGGCAAGAACTTTATTCCTGAAGATTGGATAAAGAAAAATTGTGGAGTAAATGAGACTTTGAAATGGGACGTTAACCCACGTAAATCAACGAGCACTCCCAGAACTTCTTATCTTCATGCTGGTGTAACATTCCACACAGTGTTCAGAAAGGTTGTAAACATACTCACCAGATTTTTTCTCCAGTCACCAGTTGGTCAGTTTAATCAGCGAGTATTATCAAACCCCAATTGAAATGGTCTATAGCAAGTAAGAGCAGAGGAGAAGAAAACATTTTAATTACCCCTGATAATGAAGGGAAAAAATCCCTGGATTTCTTCATATCTATAACCCATTTTTGATGCACTGGCAGACAAGCTGACGCTAATGCGACAGCTCCTATATGAGCTGTCTGATCAAGGTCTCATCTATTTGCTCATACAGTATTGTAGATCAGTTTCTATACAGTCTATGTGGCAAAGAAAAATCCATGATTTCATATACCATTTTAAGTTTGGTTAATCTATATTCATCAAATCATGAATTTGTTCATGAATATTCATGAGGTAAAGTGTTATAATGTCAAGCCTTATTGAGGACTGATATTGTTGCAGTTGGAGTCGGATGACTGGGAAAACAATGAAACCCTGCAGAAAATCCGGAAGGACCGAGGTTACACATATGAAGACTGTATCACTTGCTCGAAAGACAAGCTGCCCAACTATGAGGAAAAGGTATGTAGTTAAGTACCAGGCATATTTTTCAGATGATGAGGAAGGGGCCTTAAATTATATATATTTTTTAGGGGGGAAAGGGGCCTTTATGTCATATTTTTTGGGGGAAGGGGTCTTGGCCTTAATATTATATTTATGCGGGGATGTTGCCATTGTCTGAACATTTGGGATAGAGAAAGCCTGGGATTAGTAGTAATTTTGGGGAAAACTGCATTAATTTACAGAAATTGCCCCTGAAAAAAAAGGGGGTGGGGTGGGGAAGCAGAGTATATACTTAAATATTTTGTGGTTTACATTATTTTCTTTTACATCGACTGAAAAAGGTGATTTTATAACGGATCATATCCATCTGATAGTTCCATGGTTGGACCAGTACTCTGTGAAAGTCATAAAAAATTATCACTGAAAATGGGGATTAAACTTGACACCTTCATAATTGTGATCCTTCAACTCTGCCTCTGAACCCCAGAGCCACTTTTTGCAATTGAGTATAATAGAGTGTCTAAACGAATGTCTACAGTGACAGGCTGTGTTTTTTTATGCCCGCAACAAAAATGGGGTGGGGGGGGGGGCAAAAAGATTTGCCTTTGTCCGTCTGTATGTCCTGAAACTTTGTGACATGCATAACTCCGAGAGTATTTGTCCTACAGACTTGAAATTTCATGGATGTATTATACATTATATGAACTTGTGCACCTGGGTATTTTCATTGAACCATCTTTAAATTTATGTTATGGGCCTTTGTTTTTGAAAAATATGAAATTTTATGCTTGTAGTACATGAAACTCAGAAAGTATTTTTACTACAACTTGAAACTTCATGGATATATTATTCAGGACATGAACTTACGCACCTTGGTATTTTTATTGAACCTTTGTTGAATTTGACAGAGTTATGGGCCTTTGTTTTTGAAAAATATGGAATTTTATGCTTGTGAAGCATGCAACTCTGAAAGTATTTGTACTACAGACTATTAACACTTCACAAATATATTATTCAATACACAAACTTGTTCACCTGGGTATATTTAATGGATCACTGTTGACAATGCCCAATTTGCCAAATGCTTGAGCACTTGTCTTGTGTTGCTATGAATGTTGTTATTGTTAGAATATAAAAAAAATGATGTTATTTTCTAATAATATTCATTGATACTCTAAAGGAAAAACCCATTTGTACATGAATATGCATTAGATAAAGAGTTACATTCATCAAGTCATAAATTTGTACATGATTATTCATGAGGTAAAGAGTTATATTCATCAATTCATAAATTTGTACATGAATATGCATTAGATAAAGAGTTATATTCATCAAGTCATAAATTTGTACATGAATATGCATTAGATAAAGAGTTACATTCATAAGATCATAAATTTGTACATGAATATTCATGAGGTAATGAGTTATATTCATCAAGTCATAAATTTGTACATGAATATTCATGAGGTAAAGAGTTATATTCATCAAGTCATAAATTTGTACATGAGTATTCGTGAAGTAAAGAATTATATTTACATTAAATCTGTATCAGATAAAGGCATTTTTTGAGGAGCACCTGCATAGTGACGAGGAGATCCGGTTGTGTACGGAAGGCAGTGGATACTTTGATGTCCGGGATAAGCAAAATGAGTGGATCCGGATTGAGCTGGTCAAGGGTGACCTCATCATTTTGCCCGCAGGCATCTACCATCGCTTCACCCTTGATGAAAATGTACGGCTTTTTCTGAGTATAATTTGATTAAATATTATAACTGTTGTTTTTATTTTTTGTGGATTGAGTATGTCTAGGTTGTATTTGGACCTTAAATTTTCACTATTGAGGAGAAACTAGATAACATAAAGTTAACAGTTAGTTTTTCTAGAGAGTACTGTGTTTATGAGATTAGAATATCTTGAATCAGAATCTAAAATACTGGCTTAAGTGATGGATGAATTAATCCCAGTTTAGATCCTTTACAATGTGCTCCATCATAACACACTCCTTTATAACGCACTCCATTATAACACACTCCATTATAATTCCCTCCATTATAACATACTTCATTTCAACACACTCAATTATTACACACTACATGATAGTACACTCCTGTATAACACACTCCATTATAAAGCACTCCATTATAACACACTCCATTATAATGCACTCCATTATAACACATTCCATTGTAATGCTCTCCATTATAACACACTTCACTGTAATACACTCTATTATAACACACTCCACTGTAATGCTCTCCATTATAACACATCCCATTGTAATGCACTCCATTATAACATACTCCACTGTAATGCACTCCATTATAACACACTCCACTGTAATGCTCTCCATTATAACACACTCCACTGTAATGCACTCCATTATAACACACTCCACTGTAATGCTCTCCATTATAACACATCCCACTGTAATGCACTCCATTATAACATACTCCACTGTAATGCACTCCATTATAACATACTCCACTGTAATGCTCTCCATTATAACACACTCCACTGTAATGCTCTCCATTATAGCACACTCCACTGTAATGCTCTCCATTATAACATTCCACTGTAATGCACTCCATTATAACACATTCCACTGTAATGCACTCCATTATAACACTTTCCATTGTAATGCATACCATTATAAAACAATCCATTGTAACACACTCCATTATAACGCACTCCTTCATAGCATTCTACATTATAACACAAAATCCAATATTTCACAGTCCAAGATTGGTTCTTGAATGAACATTTTGTTGTTTGACTTCGGCAGTGTCTTCACTAGGATTCATTAACAAAGTCTTGTCAAAATGTTTGGAGTCTGCTTATGTTTTACATGTATTTATGTTTAGGAGCTTCTCAGGAATACAGGAGTCTTTTTCCTCAAAACTTGGTCCAGGCCCACACTCAGACTCAAACTATGCCCATTAGCTTCTCTAAGAATTTGAGTATGATACTCAAATTTGAGTCTAAGATCATAATTAAGTATTTTCAAGAACATGTAGCCTGGACTTCTCATTAGGAGTCAGTGAGAACTCTATTTCGGTTACATTTATTATTCACACATGTAAAATGTGGTATCTGTATTTGTACCCAAAGTAAAGCATTATAAAAGGGCTGAATGGGAACTCGTAAGAATGGGGCAAAACATTGACAAATGCCGACTTTTTGTTCTCTAATGTGATTGAAGTTTTTGCTTTTGTTCCAGAATTATATTCAGGCTCGGCGATACTTTGTGGGAGAGCCGGTGTGGACCCCTATCAACAGGCCCGCTGACGATCATCCTGCGCGCCAGCAATATGTCAAAACTCTCATAAGTGCTTGAAATACCTCTGACAGCAGAGCCAGTGCCAGTTTTCATAATATTCAAGGTTTTTTGGGTTTTTTTTTTATAATTTTTCAGCTTCATCATCGTAAAATTTTTGTATAAAAGAAACAGGTTAATATTGTAGATATTTGTTCTATTCATCCAGTAAATTAATTTTGGTTAGAGAATTTCATATATTCAGAAAATATGTAAAAATTGAACATTTTAAGAAATGTATGGAATGTAGAAGTGTTTAGACTGTTGTCAAGGCCTTAAAACTTGATATGAAGAAACTTTTTTGTTTTATTTTTTTAATCTTTATACTTGTTACTTAACTTTAGATCAGATGTTTTTATTCCCCTTCAGTGTTTAATGTGTATTACTTAGGAATTGATATAAATAATGCAAAATATTTTTGTTTTAAGAATTATTTTTTTTAATTTAAGTTGGAAGTCCAGCAAAATGTCTTTAATTCTGAATTTTGTAAGAGGACTGTTTCAGAGGCAACTGACAAAAAAAAAATGGTTTTCAATTAATAGCAGTTGCTAAAAACCAGTTTAGGAAAAACATTTACCAGTTTTCTCAAGAGTGTAAATTTGGATGCCTATTCCAGCAGATTTGATTGGAATTATATACAAATTTTATCTTTGAAGTTTTGCTCATAAAAAGAAAATGATTCCATTTTCTTAAAAACTTCTTAATTGATATTTGGAGCAATTTATAAAATCAGATATACATATACAAAATTGTTTTATTACTGAAAAAAAAATGAATCTTGATAATACTTTCGAAAAATGATTTAAAAATCCTGTAAAGATATGATTTTACAATGTTTAAATTTTGAAAAAAAGAAAAAAAAAGAATAAGAAATTCTTTGGAGCTTTACATCTGTTTTGTTGACCAAAACTGGTTGAATTTAATTTGATGTATGTTTTTTTTTCTATTGTGCCTTTTCTTGCTGTTACAAAAGAAAGAGAAATAACATCTGGATTGTTTTTACTTAAGTCTTGGAAAAGGTCCATACTTTTTATGAATATGTTTAAGAGGTTGTCTTTGGCTATTAAAATATTATATTTCTAAGAGGTGACTTTGTTATATTTTTTTTAGAAATCTCTGTCATTCTGGAAGTGTTTTTTGAACATGTGTTACAAGTATGTGAGATTCCCTCAGTTCTGTTGTAGCATTCATTACTGCAGATCCCAAGATTGTGGGTTTGTACCCTTATGGAGAAGCAAGAATCTCTCATAAACTGCCAAGGTGCAAAGTACTGGTTCAACCCTGGAGCCAAATAAGAAGAATAAGGTATAAGAACTTGTTTCCTGATCACTGTAAAATGAATAAATAAAATGTAAACTGCAGAAAGGCAGTACATGTACCATTATATGGAATCTGATAAGCACCAATCAAATGTCCCATTGGGTATAAAATTCCTAAACTTTTCACATGTCCTGCTTAACTCTTCCTGAATTTGAGATAGTAGAATCAAGAATTCCGATTTTTCACTTGAGTGTGTGAGTGGAACTTTACACCCGTGTATGAACACTTTAACCCTTTCCCTCATAGAGGATACCATGAAAAGACCTATGCGAACAGCATAAAACCAGATCAGCCTGCGAGTAACTCGCAGGCTGATCAGGTTTTATGCTGTTCGCTGCTCCTCAGTGGTCTGGAAATTATTGGAGGATTTTGTAATTAAATTTGGTAAGGTTTAACTGTGGTTTTCTGCAGATCAGGCTTTATGTGGTACCTATTGAGTGCGTCAAAATGAGTCTATATGAGGGAAAGGGTTAAAAGTAAACTGTATAATGGATGCAGCTGACATATGGCACTATGAACCCTAAAATCAAACATTCCTTCAAATCACAACTGTGTTCACCACATACAGTGGTTGACTTTTTCCAAATCCAAATGTAGATGGTGTGTCCAGTCCATTCTGTCTTGATACAAATCTTTTTGAATACAAGAGTGTTCTCTGGAACACCTGTGTCACCTGCTGAAGCATGACCGAAAAAGTGACAAACAGGCAGACAGCCGAAAAAGTGATCCCTTTGTGTCATATCTGCTAACATCAGGTGACACAAAAATAGCATTTTTGATATACTGATGTGTGACATGATTTCTTTCAGGATTAGTCTTACACATTTTGATAACATTTTTTGTTCACCTGAACACAACATGCTCCTGGTGAGCTATTGTAATCACCTTTTGTCTGTCGTCCATCAGTCAGGCGTCAACAATTTTCTTTAAATGACATTTCCTCCTAAACCACAGGGCCAAATTTAATGAAAATTGCCTGTGATGTTCCTTGCATGAAGCTCTACCAAAGTTGGCCAAATAATTCTGGTCTGTTGCATATCTGGGTCACCGGAGCTAAAAATATATTTTTTAAAGTGAAGTCTTTAAAAATCTTCTCCAAAACCGCAAGGCCTAGAGCTTAGATATTTGGTGGTGGCATTGTCTGATGAACCTTTACCAAGTTTGTTTAAATCATGACCCTGGGGCCAAAATTGGCCAGCCCCAGGGGTCACTTGATTTTACATACATTTGAAAAACTAGAAAAATCTTCTTGTCAGAAACCACAAGGCCTAGAGTTTAGATATTTGGTGTGTAACATGGCCTAGTGGACCTCTACCAAGTTTATTCAAATCATTGCCCTGGGGTCAAAATTGGCCCCACCCTTGGGGTCACAAAATTTTACATAGACTTAAGGAAAACTAGAAAAATTTTCTTTTTACCTGGGGTCAACATTGGCCCAGCCCCAGGGGTCACTTGATTTTACATAGACATACATTTGAAAAACTAGAAAAACCTTCTTGTCAGAAACCACAAGGCCTAGAGTTTAGATATTTGGTGTGTAGCATTGTCTTATTAACCTTTATGAAGTTTGTTCAAATCATGACCCGGGGCCCCCCACCACAAACCTGAGTTAAGATGTTAACTAGTGGGCCTCAACCAAATCTGTTCAAATCATGGCCCTGGTGTCAAAATTGACCCCACCCCAAGTGTCACTTGATTTTACATAGGCTTATTAGAGCTATGACCTTCAAAATTTGGATGGCAGGTACAGTTTTTGTGAGGAATTTAGATGATCTGCTACTCATAATACAATAATTGTCAGTGAAGGCAATGTTTCTCAGGTGAGAGATACAGGGCCATCTTGTCCCTCTTGATTTCATGAAAATAAGGAAAGAAGAAACAGGCAACACACATTTTGTAAATTATAAAATTAATTTATTCTCTGTGTATACAAATACTAATCCTAATAATAGAATCTATAAGATAATCTCTTTTTTCTTTCTTTCCCATTCTCTCTCTCTCTCTCTAAAACAGCTCAAGAATAATAAAAGAAAACTAGAACCGCAAGCGGTATCTTGGTTTTCGCTTTTAACCTAATCAACTTGAACACTTTATTTCAACTCAGCCACAATTTTTAATATGAAACAGAACGCAAAGGTTTTTTGAAGACCTACTCTCATTTGCAGTTTTTTTTGTTGTTTTTTTAATGTTAGAACATTCAAACTCCTCTAGCGCAAATATTTTCCCTATACCCTATCATCACATCATATCACATTCTGTGGTGCTGTCAACAAGGAAAAAAATGCTGAAAACCGCATTTCAATTAGACTTTAACGTTTTGAGTTATAGGCAAAAGAGTGATTTTAAGCAAAGCGCCCTCTAGCGGCAAAATGAGAAAAAAAATGATAAAATTTTTACAATTAGGTACCTAGAAATGCAGCAAATAGTTCAAACAAGTATATAAGTCGCACTAATCGAACATTCTTTTTCTTATATATTACAATTTTAATAACAATTATTCCAAAAAAGGATCAAACTTTGGATTGCCGTAAAATGAAAAGATCAAGTCCGATCTTCAAAAACTAAACATTATACGAAAGAACTACTTAGAACTAAAACTTTTGTTCATATACTCTCAATGAAATATTTTTAGATTTGGAGCACTTTGGGGCCGAATAAAAACACAATTATCGTAATATGACCTTGACCTTTTCAATGTTTTTTAACTTTTTAATTGTGAGGCCCTTTCAAACATAACAATACATAACTTGTGAAAATTCCATGAAGAATGAACAGAAAATAAAGTCAGGAGCGACAAAAAAACATGTTTTTGAAATTTTATTTTTTTCTAAAATTTAGTGAAGTTTGACCTTTTTCTAGAGGACAAACCATGCATTTCTTAAATTCGCCACCCCATATATTTTGTGCGTATATGTCTTGCAAATCATTTGCAGCAAACAGAATTCTTCTATCTGATTTCTAACAAAAATGGATAGGTTTTTCGTAGACCTACTCTCATTTGCAGTTTTTTTACGAGATTCGAACTTTCAACCTTTCGTTACTAGCTCAAAAAGTTTCAGCCAATCATACCTAGAAACTATCATATTTTATTAGGCTATCAACAAGGAACATAATTCAATTAACCGCATTTGGATCAGGCTTCAACTTTTTGAGTTATAAGCAAAAGAATGATTTCAAGAAAAGCGCCCCCTAGTGGCAAAATGAGATAGAAAATTGATTAAAATTTTACTGTTTGGTACCTAGCAAAGCAGCAAATAGTTCATTCAAGTATACTAGTCGCACAAGTCAAACTTTTTATTCTTGTGTATCAGAATTTGAAGCATAAAACCTGATTTACAATTATTCCAAAAAAGGATCAAACTTTGGACTGCCGTATAATGACCAAATCAAGTCCGATCTTCAAAAACTAAACATCACTGGAAAGAGCTCTTTCAGAACTAAAACTTTTATTCATATACTCTCTATGAAATATTTTTAGTTTTGGAGCTATTTGTGGCCGAATAAAAACACAATAATCGTAATATGACCTTGACCTTTTCAAATTTCTTTTAATTTTTTATTGTGAGGCCCTTTCAAACATAACAATACATATTGTGTGAAAATATCATGAAGAATGAACAGAAAATAAAGTCAGGAGCGACAAAAACATGTTTTTGAAATTTTAATTTTTCCTAAAATTTAGTGAAGTTTGACCTTTTCTAGAGGACAAACCACGCATTTCCTAAATTCGCCACCCCATATATTTTGTGCGTATATGTCTTGCAAATTGTATGCAGCAAACAGAATTCTTCTATCTGATCTCTAACAAAAGTGGGAAGGTTTTTCGTAGACCTACCCTCATTATTTCACTTTTTTCCAAGGTTCGAACATTCAACCTCTCCTAGAACAATTTTTTTCCGTACTCGATGATGAGATTTCCATCATATTTGATTGGGCTGTCAACAAGGAACATTATGTAAAAAAACGCATCTAAATCAGGTTTCAAATTTTTGAGTTATTAGCAAAACAGTGATTACATGCATTGCGCCCCCTAGTGGCTAAATCAGAAACAAAACTGAAAAGTTTGACCATTTAGGCACATGTTCAAATAAAGATGACTCCATGCCCAAAATTTCATAGCTGTAGCTTTTTTCATCTGGCCGCTAGGCTGGACACAAAAATGGGTGGAATTGGAAAAATAATAAAAATAAAAAAAAAAACAAATCAACAGAAGAAGAACAATAGGTTTTCGCCCTGCAGAGGCGAAAACCTAATAAGAATCACTGACCATTATTCATGAGATATATAAGAACAAAATAACAGGTTAGACAACTTTCTAAACTACTTTTGACAGATATTAAAAGAATATAAACATTTCACACACACAATAATGTACCAGTACATGAAGTATGAAACTAAAATGGGGGCAAACTCTCAACATGTGTTTGCACCAATATATCGATGAACAACAGACTTGTTAAAACCCTGTAAAACGTAAGAATGGCACCAAAGTAAGGTATTTTGTATATGAAACCTACATACTTCCTAGCACCAGATTGAAATAGCACAATGATCCAAAAAACGGATCAACATATACTAACACTGACAATACATGTACACTGATGAGTGTATTAAGTCATCATATTCATGGTGTCAAGGGTTAAAAAGACCCAGATTCTACACAATCTGCATAGCAAAGAAAAATCTTTTTTTTTTTTTTTCCATATTAAATGTTGGGCAAAAAAAAATATGTTTCTGGTTTCCCGACCGACCTTTTTTTTCACAGTCGACCCTAATTTTTTTTACATTTCTGCCTTAAAAAAAAAATCTTTACTTTTTTTTTTTTTTTTTTTTTAACTTTTTGCATCATTCGGGTACCCTCTTTTTTCTGATTGGAGACCAGAAATGGAACTTTTTTTTTTTGCCCTAGTAAAATAGTAATTCATCATGTCATAATTTGAATATTCATGAGATAAATACTGAGAAACATTAGTAATACATGTTATAAATTGGTAAATTAAAGCACTCATAAAATTCTTCGCTAACATTTTAATAACTGGCCTCACTGAAACAAATGTAAGATTCCTTTAACAAATACTAACATCCGTAAAAAGTTATATCCAGTTGTAACTCTTAACGTACACAGGAAGACCTTTAACATAATCGTAACATTCAAAACAAGAACTATAACTGCTATCACTCGGCTACCCCAATTACATCCCCTTCACTCAAATGTAAATATACAGTTAACCCTCAATACATATGCATTCCATACAATGGTATACTCAGGTTCCTGCACTAAAAGTCATGTGACGGATTTATTAATCTCTTAATCAACCACAACTTTGGCGTCCGGTATCGGCAGCAATTCACAATACATCGGGGAAATAGAAATTTACAAGCACTGCCAGTGCAGTCAAAACCGTGAAATTATCAGAATATAACCCATTGATATTTCCCTATAATCTACCGAAAAGCATTTTATAAATGTCATTATTCATATGCAGCTTACCGGTATTTCTGTATTTTAAATAATTCATTAAATGGGAATGGTGGAAATGTTTCTACATAGATTAAGAATTTAAGCATTACTTAGTGCTAAGTATTGTAAGTGGAATTCAAGCCAGATTTTTAAGAGAAAAGGTAGAAGCTAATGTTACAGGCAGTGTCTACCAGTCAGATGTGTATTTTTACATAACCTTGAGTTGAGCCAAGCACTTTTCAGCCAATCATTAATTAAACCATCGGAGAATACCCTTGTAAGGCAAAATAAAAAATAATGCATTGTCATTCTTTATACTTGGTGTCCTAATTTTGTTGATATACAGCATTTAATTTACTTCTTATTTCTTTTATTTCAGCCAGTCATTATCGGTACATGCTTCTCATTAGAATGATATCATGGACAAATTCTTATTGGTCACCACATAAATATAGGCCTAAGACATTTTGGATATCTTTATAAAGCAATGCCTCATTATGGACAATAACCCCCTCACTGCTTTACCCCAAGCACCTCTCGAGGTAAAAAATGTTTCCTATACGCCTATATCCTGAGGTAATATATGTATTGAGAACAAATAGCATCTATGGGAGGCAACTCAATTACATTAAAATGTAAAAGCTATACAGAGTTGATGTTCATGAACAGTAATTTTGGTAATGTTACCTAAAATGGCATCCATAAGTTGATATTTATGCAAAGACAGACTGTTTCCGAACAATTGAGTGAATTCATTTACGGCAGTGAAGGGGTTAAACACAGCATTTGAATGGATCTGAACTACAAATGCATACTAGTCAAGTCTGGGTATTGATTAGGTATACAAAACTGACAAAAATGTATACTTTATGCCACCCTTTGAAGAAGAGGGGGCATATTGTTTTGCAAATTTCGGTCGGAATAACTGGAGAAGGCTTTAGCCTACATTCCTCAAACTTCATAGGGTGATTGGTCATGACTAGTAGATGACCCCTATTGACTTTGGGGTTACTTGGTCAAAGATCAAGGTCACATTGGCCTCGATGGGAGTGTGGGGAGTGTAGGGGGGCACATGTGCCATTCCAACAACTCTTGTTGAAAGGGTAATGTATTCTAGTTTAAATTATGTCTATTTGTAAACAGATGATTATGTATTCACAATAATGATGTATACCAGTAAAAAGGAAAAAAAAATATAATGTATATCAGTTAAAATATAAACCTGTTAATAAAAACAGCATATGATAATGTTCAACTAGGATATGATTATGTATAACAATAAAACATGTGATAATGTATACCTGTCTAGAGAGATAATATATATAAGTACAGTGTTAACCCTTTCCCTACAGATCATTTGACACATCGTAGGTACACATAAAGCTGATCTGCAAAACACAGTAAACCATAACAAATTTAATTACAAAATCTCATTCGACATGAGGAGCAGCGAACAGCATAAAACCTGATCAGCCTGCGAGTTACTCACAGGCAAATTAACGAAAAAATTAATGTATATCACTTAAACTGATACTAATGTTTACTTATAAAATGATAATGTATACCAGCAAAACAAGATAATGTACATGAAGTGTGTACCAGTAAAAACAAGTGATCTGTACAAAAAAAAAAAAGTAGATATCTAACTGCAATACTGTTAAATCAAAATTTAATTTGATAATTAGACAGTGTAAATTGTATAATTTCACTTTTATATAAAAAATACATTTTTTGGGGGGGAAGATGCAGTGTTTATTCCATCTTGCGAACTTGGAATACTGTGTTCTACTAGTACTCTAATATGCCAATTGTGAGCATACAATTTTTTAAGTAAAATAAAATTGTATCTTCCACAAAAACGAACAAATATCCACTGTATGATACACTGATTAAACAAATTATAATGTATATTGCTAAGCAGGCAGTGTTTTCTTTCTCATCTCAAATAAATTTCTCATTACGGAAAAACCTTATGGTAGAATTCATAAATCTGTCCATATTCAATACAAACCAATCTTATTTTTAGCTCTTTTCAGCAGCGTTCAGATTGTTATACAGTACACTGCTTTAATATGTTTAAAATTCTATCAGTCAACCAATAAAAAAAAACCCAACAGGTAAAAATAATACATAAAATTATCTAAAGGTACTGACTAGTAATGCAGGTATTTTTCTCACAATCTTACCTTTCATTGAGAATTTTCACAAAATATTTTAATAATTGAGATAAATGGTCAAGAAACTATAGCAAATCAAGGGAATGAAAGAAAGATATATTGATAAGAATATGAACAATACCTGTGTGGAACAGACTCCAACTTTACCCTTTTTTTAACGAAATCTAAACCAGTTTTTCAGAGAATTTATTGATTCTTTTTTGTAATCAAATCAGGAAAATTATATACTTTCTGAAATTGGAAAATAGCAAAGTACTGGCTATGAATATAAGCCGTAATATTTGGGAATTTTGGAAATAAAAAATATAATCTACCTTGACGTAGGAGTATTAAATGCATTAAGTAGAATAAAATGTAAATAAAAATGCATGTACAAAATAAAGATTCAAAAATGACTAATGACAAAAATGCGAAATACATGACGAAAATGAATGACAGCATAATAGAGATCAGCAAGGTAATGAAGAAACTTCCGTCAGATCGTCGTCATATGACGTGTATGTGTAAGTGTCAGTGAGATCATCAGTCATATCATCATACTCGCTGTCAAGATCGTAATCCACCAGATTGCCTATATCACCGTTCCCTTCTACCCCCGGAAGGATGGAGCTCCTGTCTATCTGTCTGTAATACTGCTCATCCATTCGGCCCTTCAAGCGATCTAAGCGTCTAGTACTTGGGCTCACTTGTCCTGCCTGTAAGCCAGAATACTGAACATTTCTTGATGCTCGGCTTGATGCTGAACCGGACTGTCCGGTTCTTGAACCGGATGAGGCAGAGTTACATTTTGCACATCGTTTATGTTCCTCCTCCACATTCAGAATATCAACTCTCTGCTCTCCACATCCCTCACAGTGCGCCAGTCTCCGATGTTCCTCTTCAACGTTCAGAACCGTCACATTTGGAGAATCACCTGCCTGCGACATGTGGCTCTGTTCTTCCTCCACATTTAAGATATCTACTGTTGGTTTTGTATCAGGTGATCGTTTTGTAGCCAGGAAACATTGTTTATGTTCTTCCTCTACATTCAACATGTCCACTGGGCCATTATGATTCTCAAAATGACCTTTGTCCATGAGCTGTAACTGATTGACCTTTGAACTTTGATTATAACCAGATCTGGGATCTTTATGAAACACGTGAGGGTATCCAAACACTGCACCAGGCACGTGGCCTTTGCCCTGCAGGAAGCGAGACCAGCTCATTCCATCTGTGAAGTCTATTCGGCCATTTTGTCCTATCTGCCGTTTGTGGTGTGTAGCAGACGACACACGGCTTCCTGGCTGAGACTGTGACTTCCTCACATCAAGATCTTCCCGTGCCTTGTCTCTCTTAGCAACCAGCACATAGTCACCAGAAAATGGCCGCCTCTGTCCTGGCTTCACCGGAACCTGAGGTTTATCGGGTATAACAACTTTGGTGGTCGCGTATTTCAGGCCATCCTTAGCCTGACTTCCCCTGCTGCCTCGGCTACCACGACTGGACGCCGAACCAAGCCGGCTACTTCCCATCACATCCCGCTGACCTGAGTTTCTACCACTTGCTGAGTTTGCTCGTGCTTGCTCAAATATTTCTGTCACCAAGGGACCTAACTCCTTCAAATTGTTTCCCCGGTATTCACCAGTCTCATGACAATTCTCCTCCCTGTGAAAGGTCTGATTGCCTCCCATTTCTATATTATCATCATCTTCTTGATAAAAACTGGTCTCCGTCATCTCCAGCTTAACCTCACGTCGCCGTCCTCTCCTAAAGCTCCCGCTTGGCGATGATTTCGCACCTTTCAAGTTCGGTCCAGCCTGCCCGGTAGAGTTGTCTTCCTTATCAATAGGTGGAAGCATGGTATTAGCAGTAAACATGGAGAAATCAGGCATTTTATGCTGAGGTAGTTCCATTTCTGACAAACTGTTGCCAGTGGTTACAGAATCTGACAAAATGTTAGATGATCCAATGGAATAGTTGCCAACGTTATTTTTCCTTGCGATGATATTACGCTCTCGCGCAGACATGCGACTCTGATCGGAAGAATCACTTCTATGACGATGTCGACGCTGCTGCATAGCTGCCATAGTGCTGGAAATAGGTTCCAGAATGGGCTGAATTCGGTTCAACCGCTTCTTTCTTCTCTTTCTCCTTCGTTTTCTCCGCTCTTCTCGACGTATATCTCGTTCTATGTCGCTAAGTTTCTGACTCATGCTTGACTCGTAAGATTCACGTCTTGAGGACCCGGATGACTGACGTCTTGAAGATGAAATTCTGGAACCATGGGATCCCATGTCTGAAATAAATCAATATGTGCTGTACAAAACACATTCAACAAGAAAGTGTGCATTGGGTGAAAAAACCATGTACAAAAATCAATAATTTACACCAAAAAAATCATTATTTACATGCATGAAAACATACATCAAAAAAAACACATTATGAAAATCCATAATTTACACTAAAACATACTTGGTATTAAACGTAAATTTATGGTCCATATGAATGCAATTGATTTATACCAGTCTACTTATTCTTTGCTGAAAATTTGGTTCCAATGTTATACAATAAAAGGGTCATGCACAGGATCAACAAATAAATATGTGACAAAATAGTTAAGTACTTAAATTAGTTTGTATTTGGCTTTCATTTGACCTACAGAATTGTCATTTAACAAGAGATTAAATGATGATTGATTATAATCGATGACTGATTGAAAGCTGTCAAGGTCGGCTATCATCAATTGTGCTCCTTCATATCCTTTCCTATAATTTCTCTCCTTGTGGGTAATTAAGAGTATGTGTACCAAGAAATGAAAGAAAAAAAAAGAAACAATATTTACAATAGATCTACTCTATTTCTGAATTCTTTTTGAAAGTTTTTTCCTTTATTTTTCCAAACATTTTTCAATCTTGCTAATTCTTGTCTCTTGTATTTATCAATCTCTGATAGTATCTTTGTCTATATAGATATTTATTTTTGCTTTCAAAGTAACATTCTACATATAAGTGATGATTAATAAACAAATCGATTACATAATCAACTAGAGCTATCACTGAAGGTGATTAATACCCCCGCAAAATACTTTAATGCAGGAGAAGCAAGACTTCAGGCAGAGCATAGATAAGAAACTATATACATAGTATATTGGTTGTGATAGTAATAAGAAGTAAAGTTTTATTTAAAGTTGTAGAGAGTCAATAATGGTTGTTTGTCCACAGTAGTTAAAAAATATAAGGTTACAGTTCTTGGACACTGCACTTCTCCTAGTCGCCATCTGTTTACATTTTAAGTTTCAAGTAATACTTCTGTATATATTCGAGTTATGTCAGGACAAGAAAAACAAGGAAAATAACAAAGGAAATAACTCTGTAATTACTCTAGATAGAGTTATGTTCTTGTGCACTGCACTTCCTCTATTGTGTTGACCATT
>CM037791.1:21428371-21451572 GCA_021229015.1 Solen grandis
TTAAAAACTGTAAATTAATGCATTACCCCACCCACTTCACTATTATATTGTAATATATTGAAGGCTTGTTTTTAGATCTATCTATGAACTTTTATACATTAAATTATGCACTTCATATATTATCATTTGTTGAATTGTGGCTTTGGGTAGCTTAAATTGATGTAGGAAAACAAAACTTGCAAAAAAAAAAAAGATGTATAAAAGTGTATAGATATATCTTAAATAAGTCCTGTCTTCATTAATTAATGCATTACCCCACCCACTTCACTATTATATTGTAATATATTTTTTAAAGACAGTCTTTAAAATGTGTTTTCTTTCATAAATAACATGTTTGATAACATTACTGAAGCTTTTTAAAACATTTTAACAAGTTTTATCAGTGCATGCTTTTTTCCATTATTTCCTACGAACAAACCGGAAGTAAACAATAGATTCAACCATAACTGTAAAAATGCATGCTTTTCACATGCTAATCAAGAAAACACATAAAAACAAGTTACATAATTATATAAAATGACATTTCTCCAACACCTGGCCCATACCTTTACCAGTTAACTTTATTTTTTGCCATTTTTAGACAATCTGCCCTGTTTACTAGGTATTGTCTGCAATATAACAATCTGTCGTATAATGCAGACGATACCTAGTAAACAGTGCAGACGAAATATATTCAGCTAATATTTTATTGTGCAACATTTGTTGATTTAATGAGAGAAACTCATCATTTTGCACCCCAAAATGAACCCTAAGTGGAGGAATTTTCAGCATAAAAGGGGGAAAAATATATACTTCTGGCAGGGGGGGGGGGGGGGGGGGGGGAATGCCGCCGAATTTCGCCGAATATTTTAGCCAAAAAAAAACACTGTCCCCTGAAAACTACAAAATTTGATTTTCAATTTTCCACGGAAATTTAATTAAATTTAAGTTTTCCTCGATAATCAAATTCATATTCACAGAAATTGTATATTTCCCATAGACTTCAATGTTAACTTAAATGCAGATTATCTCCCCCATATCTAATAAAACCTGGAAAAACTCTCAGTGAAACATCTTTATTTTTGAATGTCTTCAAAGTGACAACATTTCATAGAAATATTTCCATCTAGTGGCAAGATATGGAATATGGGTATAAGGGGGATTATACCTTAATTGTAGTTATCAACACAGCCTGGCTCAGCTGAACAGCTTTATTCAACCACATGCTTTTTTTTAAATTAAGATTAACCAAAATTGCATGATACATGCATGATATAAGCGTGTTGACAACTACAGGATGAATGATGATAAGATTTTAAAATTAGGCCATACCAAAACTGATAAAGATAGTTCATGAGTGAGATACTCCTGAAGGGCAAAATATGGTACATATCAGTACATGGCATGTTATTGGCTCTTGACTTTTTCATTCGGGGAAATTCAAGCAAATATGTGCTTAAAATTTGATTATTTAAATGCAATTTTGTTTGGAATTAAGAGAAATTCAGAAACAGACAATATTGATCTAGTCATTTAAAAGGTTATTTAGAGGACAAACTTGTCCTCAAATTGGGAACTTTTTCATCCTAACTGGAGAAAACTGGAGATTTGTTTTTAAAGAAAAATGATGTCTCCCCCCCCCCCCTTTCCCTCACACATACATATACATAAGGCCAAATGACTCCGTATGTAAAGAGTTAAAGGGCTGACTATATTGATAAAGCTCCGCACAGAGTTATGGACCTTGTGCACTCCTCAATGAGATCTATCTGCTTGTGAAGTTTCAAGTTAAAAACTTGGATACATTGTGAGTTATGCTCCAGGCATAAATTAAGTATGAAATTAAATAAAGGGCAATAACTCCAAATATATGATGCGCAATATCACAGTTCTTGTGCATGACACTTCACCTCCATGAGGTCTATCCACCTGTGAAGTTTCAAGTTAACAGCTTTGATACTTTCTGAGTTAGCTCTGCCAATAATAAGAAAAAAAGTAACTCCAAAAATATCATGTTCAGAGTTACGGTTCTTATGCATGACAATTCTCCTCAATGAGATCTATCCACCTATGAAGTTTCAAATCCTCCGGACAAAAAATGTGACAGACAGACGGATGGACAGATGGATGGACGGTCAGACAACTCCGACAAAAACATAGCTTTGATACTTTCTTACTTATGCTCCGGACAAGAGAGTTTGACTGACAGACAGACAGACAACTCTAACAAAACATGTTAAATTCCAATTCAATCCTTTGCGACTGGCCAATCTTTACAGAATGCCTGTAGATTGAAACGGTAAAAAATTTGCCTCAGAAACGCCAATTTGTGAATGCCTGTAGTGGAATGACACGGTAAAAAAAATTGTTGCCTCAGAAACAGGCCAATCTTTACAGCGATTCCCTACGACATTATGAGACTGGTGCCTTTTTTGCAGATTTAAAATCGACGAGAGATTAGTAAAAAATATGTTTGACGACGTTAAAATTAACACAATTTAAAAATATGTCTGACAACGTTAAAATAAACACAAAAATGTTTTTTCCTAGTTGTCACTGTTTTTTAGCACTGAACATATTAACCTTCATTAGTTGACACAATTTTGCTACTGAAGTGTATGAAAAGGTATATAAAGGCTATAATGCACCATACAGGGCGCTTACAAATGTTAAATATTTTGGTATAACAGAAAATATTATTGATAACATTTAACGTTGAAAATGGTTAAAAATATGTTTTTCAATGTTACAGGTGTGTTGTTCAGTAAAGCATGTAAACCTTTTTGTTAAATAAAACCTGTAGTGTAAAAATGCGTAAATTTAAAATAATGCAATCAATAATGACCAATAGTTCAAAGATAATCAGTATAATCAATTAGTTTTTATATTTTATTTTAATGATCTATTCTATCAATTGGTGATCCACAGCAATCATAAAAATAAACATCCAAACTCGCTAAAAGTGATTTTTTTTCATTTTAAAATAATCGGGTAACTTGAATTTTTTGTTAAAATTTGCAAATTTATTTTTTCATGATTTTTTTCTAATTAAATTCAATATATCCTGTATCTCCAGAAAATTGAAACTTTAAATAAACAAATGGAAATGCTTATACAACCCAAATATCAAGTTATATTTTAAGTCATTTTAATAAAACTTTTTAAATTAAATATATCAATTTGGCGATTATTTTTCTAAACTTATTTTCAAGGTTCCCATGCTAAATTGGAGGAGAGAAAAATTTTACCTGTTAAAATACATTACAGGCATTTACTGTAAAAATTGTCCTGTTTCTGAAGCAATGATTTTTTTACCTGTTTCACTACATTACAGGTGTGCAAAGGATATAAATATGGGGAGGGGGAAGATATAAATATACATCAAAATCCAGAATTTAAACCCAATAAGGTTATTTTGCAATGACCTTTACATACTAACACTACCTGGGTATTAAATAGTGACAGCCAGTGACCTACTTATATCCCCAACCATGCTCACAGCCCAGTGAAGTGTGAGCGCTTAATGTAGGCCTACACCTCTATAATCTTGATGTAAAAGTTTTATCGTATGGCATTTTAATACATTTATTAATATCTAAATGAAATATATTAACCAATTTAGTCAGATCATAGATCTAATTATATCTACACAAACTTGCGTCATGATCATCAGTATGATCACACGTTTAGGGAAGAAGAAAATAAATAGAAAATCCATTTTGAGGATACTTGCACTTTTATAAAACACCATGAGCTAAAAAAAGAAACTAGTAATAGTCTGATACATGCAGGGCTTTTTTTTTCATTCTTTATCAGGGGCTATTTACTGGTAGTCTGGTACCTTCCCCTCTGAAAAAGTCTTCATGAAATTCATGCAGTTTTCCCCAAATTTGCATCTTATCTCAATATTTTTCTTTCCCCTATGAAAAAAATGGTGATATTTTCCCCAAAATGTGAACAAGTTAGGCCCCTTAAGGGCCCTTCCCAGGCCTGACAAGACTACAGTACACACCTGAGTTGTAAACGGTGTAAACTGCTCTATGCATAAATATGTATACATAAAGACACGGATGATGTATACACTCACGTACATTATAATCATAAATGATATACAGATGAATTCATAACAGGTCATTAATTAATGTATTTTAACACTTTTATCAATAACAGAAACTGAAATAGATTACATAAAAATTAATGAGTAACACTAGTGAACAGTAGATATCATAGGCTTGATACATGTAGAACAGTCTAGACCATAGATATTTCAAACTTACTTTGAAGTAAAGTACGCCAAGTTCTTTCAGTGCATCCAAGGAGACGGATTTCGGTGGGTCTAGCTCGTGGGGTTTGCGCTGGTCGACAGAAGTGTCATTATCCATATACCACGCCCGAACCATCTTTACGAAATTCGTCAAAGAGCCCAGTTACCTGAGATGGAGTCCAAAACTGACCTACTTACAGGAGAGGTTCATTTTTTGATAGGGAGAGATATGAGGCAAAATTGCAGAGCTTAGACGGCTATTTAATGAAATCATGTCTTATTATTAAATAAGATCATATAACATACATATTCACTTGCAAAATAAAAGAAAATGGGGTTTTGTGAAAAATAAACTAGCTCTTTCACATGACATTTTCTCTATAAAGAACATTACCCCCTCTCCCTTATAATAAAATGGTATCTTCTAGCCTTATTTTGCGAGGACAAGTTCAAATTGCGGCATTTTGAATAAGATACATATGGGTTGATAGTTGCTCATCCTTCTTTGAATACATCTTTTCTGAAAAAAAGAAAAAAAAAAGAAAGAAAATATATTGTAGTAGTAGGCTGGTCTTTCTGGTCTTTAAGTTTCTATAGACCTTGTCATTTCTCTTGCCAACATACAGATAATGACGTACTATTTTGTTAATAAGAGTTACACCCCTTCCACTAATCTTTTGCATAAGATTCCATCCGTTAGTCTAATCTGTTGTGTAAGAGTTAAATCTCGCTAAATTATCTTGTTATAAGAATAACATCCCTTAACTTTTGTGTAATTGCCCTAATATATATCTTGCCTATAAGGGTTGTATATAAAAGATTACATCCCTTAGACTCTTACATCTCATACATAAGAGTTACATCCCTTAGACTCTTACAGCTTATACATAAGAGTTACATCCCTTAGACTCTTACATCTCATACATAAGAGTTACATCCCTTAGACTCTTACAGCTTATACATAAGAATTACACCCCTTAGACTCTTACATCTAATACATAAGAGTTACACCCCTTAGACTCTTACATCTCATATATAAGAGTTACATCCTTTAGACTCTTACATCTCATACATAAGAGTTACATCCCTTAGACTTTTACATCTCATACATAAGAGTTACATCCCTTAGACTCTTACATCTCATACATAAGAGTTACATCCCTTAGACTCTTACATCTCATACATAAGAGTTACATCCCTTAGACCTTACATTTATACATAGAGTTACATCCTTAGACCCTTAACTTATACATAAGAGGTACATCCCTTAGACATCTCATATGACATCCCATACATAAGAGTTACACCCCTTAGACTCTTAGATCTCATATATAAGAGTTACATACCTTAGATTCCTACATCTTATACATAAGAGTTACATCCCTTAGACTCTTACATCTCATATATAAGAGTTACATCCCTTAGACTCTTACATCCCATACATATGAGTTACATCCCTTAGACTCTTACATCTTATACATAAGAGTTACATCCCTTAGACTCTTACATATCATACATAAGAGTTACACCCCTTAGACACTTACATCTCATACATAAGAGTTACATCCCATACATCTTATACATAAGAGTTACATCCCTTAGACTCTTACATCTCATATATAAGAGTTACATCCCTTAGACTCTTACATCCCATACATATGAGTTACATCCCTTAGACTCTTACATCTTATACATAAGAATTAAATCCCTTAGACTCTTACATCTCATACATAAGAGTTACATCCCTTTGACTCTTACATCTTATACATAAGAGTTACATCCCTTAGACTCTTACATCTCATACATAAGAGTTACACCCCTTAGACTCTTACATCTCATACATAAGAGTTACATCCCTTAGACTCTAACATCTTATACATAAGAGTTACATCCCTTAGACTCTTACATCTTATACATAAGAGTTACATCCCTTAGACTCTTACATCTTATACATAAGAGTTACATCCCTTAGACTCTTACATCTTATACATAAGAGTTACATCCCTTAGACTCTTACATCTTATACATAAGAGTAACATCCCTTAGACTCTTACATCTTATACATAAGAGTTACATCCTTTAGACTCTTACAACTTATACATAAGAGTTACACCCCTTAGACTCTTACATCTCATACATAAGAGTTACATCCCTTAGACTCTTACATCTTATACATAAGAGTTACATCCCTTAGACTCTTACATCTTATACATAAGAGTTACATCCCTTAGACTCTTACATCTTATACATAAGAGTTACACCCCTTAGACTCTTACATCTAAGAGTTACATCCATTAGACTCTTACATCTCATACATAAGAGTAACATCCCTTAGACTTATCATCCGTGAGTCGGTGATGTCTAATGGCGGGGGTATCTGGATAATTATGACCAATTGCCTCAGGTCGGGGATAGGGACACCGTCGTTCTCGTAGTTGTTGCAAACGATGGCATAAATCGGCATGACAAAGTTAATCCATTTTGTTCATTTTTCTTTCTTTTATGAAATCCAAACATATAGAATCTGATACGAGACCCCTTTTCTTGTAATTATATGAACCAATGCCTTTCATTTTTTTTTTCCTGCACTCGAAATCCTCTGAAAAAATCTGAAAATCGATGACAATGCAATTAATAATCTTAAATTCAAAGAGATTTCAGTACTTTGATATGATCTTATCCTACAAGATAACGGGCACTTCTAGGAAATGTAATCTGATTTATATTGCTGTGCACCAGGACCAAGCGCAGATCCAGAATTTGGTATCAGAGAGAGTCTCAAACTCAGGCGTAGTGGATTGGCTCCGCATCAATCACCGCCACACTTAGATACCAGGTGACCATGGTGTGTACCTTGATCACCCGTGATTTAGCTGAAACTCAGCTATCTAAACTCACTGTGGCAGAGATATATGCGAGATCTCCTGCGTTGGAGATTGAGAAAGTCTATTCCGCGGTTATTGCGAGTGTCCAGGTAATCCAGTGACAAAAGGAAACTCATGTAGTCATTCTTCTAATTTTTTTCCCATAACACCACCACTTAAAACACTTGAGATACATGATGAAATAGTAAAAATATTATTTTATCAATTTCTTAAGGGAACGGAAATGGACCCCATTCCTCTACCTGCGGATCCACACCGGCTGAACCATCTTGAGACTTGATCGAAATCTAAGATCCTGTTATTGTGTATTCAAAATTTATACGTTTAGAAATAAACAGAGTAAATTTTGAACAAATTATAACACTTAATTCTGAAATAAGTCCAGTGGTGGCGTTTATTGATGTTGTTGTTTTCTTACTCGGAAATCATCGGGTAATATTGTCTCAGGATGGGAACAATCTCCTCGATTGATGTGCTTCTTTTTATTTTGTTTGCAAATTAGTATCTTATTATTTTTTATATATTACTGTTACTATAACAATGAAAAGAAAACAATCTCGCTTATTGATATCATTCATCTGTTTTGCTCTAAGGGTAGCGTTCAAAGATAATCGGTACGTTGCCTTGATGACATCGTCGGAAACCCTCGATTGACTTATTCCGATTCACTTAATGACATGCTCTGATGGAAAAAAGGAGTTTTTTTTTTACAACAATGTGGTGAAAAACTACTTAAATTCGCAATATCTCTTAATTTACTTTTTTGATTTATTTTAATTGACCTTATCCGTGTATGGATGGCTCAGATCAACATGCCAGATGCCTTTGCTTAATATCAGAAGAACCGGAATCGGACGACCAAACACCATTTCACACACATTGATAGACCATTCTACTCCGAAATGAGACATGAACCTACGCAAATCAACGAGCACTCCCCGAACACACAATCTTCATGCTGGTGTAAAATTCCACACATTGTTCAAATACACTTAAAGGCATACGTGCACAGTGCAGTTATTTTCTGTATAGACAAAGAAGGAAAATTAAAAGTACCCATGATATTTTTTCTTAAACTTTGCATGATAATAGAGAATTACACCAGAAACTGATTTATGGGGGGAAATGGAGGTCAGCGATATACTTTTTGAGTTATGTGCCCCTAAAAGTGTATGCGACTATAGTATAAAATCTGTTTCATATCTGTCCTTGAATATGAAAATTGCCTAGTTCTATTTTTACGATAAATCGGCGACTTATACCGAATATTGCCGAACCCCTGGTGAAATGGTCTATTTGATAAAAAAAATATCTGCTTAACTACCCTTGCAGCTCTTAATATTATGTTCAAAATGATTTTTTTTTAGTTATTTATTTTGCCTCTCTACACTGAGGTAAAATCAACTGATATAGACAAACAGTTCGATAAGATTGATCGCTCTAAGATTGCATCACCATAATCCTAATTCAGTGAACATGTACATATATCTATTTGATACATATAAATATTTTAATTAGGACAAAAAAAAAGATAAGATAAAAATGAGTACATGTATTTTACAGAAAATTTTACAGCTAATGATCATCATCTGGTTAAATGTTCCGGGTTCACCCTGCATGTGCGGATACAATTGGGAGAAACCGGGGAATCACCTTTCATTTTGTTGATGTTCCGCTCCATATATCCGGATGTAGATTTAGTCGCGGCCTATTTCCTGAAAATCGAAGGTAGATTCGTGCAAAGATGATGAGGTGTATGCACGTGAAGTGGTTCCCGGGACTCCTACTGTATGGATGTTTAATAATGTACCAACGGAAATCCACATATTTTTTGTTTAACCGAAGCATATATAAGGTTGGTACTCCGTGTATAATCTTTACCAAATATTGTTGGAACATTTGAAGTTTTACCCGTGACTGTCATGTTATGCCCTTATTTAAGTATTAAAAATATGTATGAATATTCAAGAGCGAAATGGCGAGACATTCAGAACACCTCGTCCGTTTCTAGCGGGTTAAACCGAGGACTGCCGAGAAGAGGGTTTTATTTTCATCCATTATACATATAAAATATAATGAAATAGGTCAAAATGACCCCCTGATCGTTATAATTAATATAAACATTTGTACTGGCGGACAGTGTTAATCATAATGTTATGTTTTTATAACATAATAGTAAGTATACTTACTGTACAAAGTATAATTACTATACAATAATTAAACTATGACTATTTTAAAAAAAAACAGACAATATACATTTATAACAATACTGAAATGTTATGAACATCTATTGTAGTATATATTATAAAACATTATGAATTAACTTTTGAGGAGAGACTACAGAGTCATATACAATGTACTATTTTTCATTTTATACAGGAAAATGATATATCATTCAACAAGATAAATAAAAGAATTATACCCTTATGCATATGCACTTAAATATTGCTAATGGTCTTAATTTTCAATCCATAAATGTGTGCGCAATAACCTTCACTTGTGGATTAACTGGGACTGGAGGCACAAGCCCCAATACCCCCCGGTAAATCCGCCTCTGTACTGCCCTATTTTACGACTTACTTTCACAATTCTCAAGTACACGTAACGTTCTGTCATGGAGTAACATACTTCGGACTATGGACTTAAGAAAACTCTAGCTTGTGACTCTTGTGAGATATATTTTTATGACTATCTATGACTAAGTCATAGGCTTTAACAAAATTTTCTTCTTTCTTTTCTGCAGGGCAGCATTTTTTTAAAAAAAAAAATGTTATCTTTTTTTGCAGTTTGTATGAACCCCAGACTGTATGAATTAATAATGAATAATGAATTCATCAGATTTCGCTAACTGAAAACTAGGCTTTGAAGGGGGCCGTAGTCCTGTGGTGGCGTAAATGTATGCGGAGTTTGAGGGCAATTATCATTTAATTATGACCCTTTCAGATACATGTAATCATAAAATGTAAATAAATGCGACAGTCCGTTTTCTTCTTTCTTTTTTAATTTCTTTTACATAGCCTCAAGCTTACAAGGCCGTCTAAATAATTGTAAAAGAGCCCGCCTCTGGAGCGGTAGGTCGGGGGTTCAAACCCCGGTCACGCCATACCTATGCTGTGAAGATCTGGCATTGGGAATACATAATGTGAGTAGTCATAGTATTTGCTGGCCCGGTTTCAGGATAAGGAGACTGGATGTGTTTTGTGTCATGTGAATACGATGTAATACTCTAGTGTGTTAGCTCTATACCCGTCTGCTTAACCCTTCACCTCATGAATATTCATGTACACGTTCAAAACTTAATGAATATTGATTTACTGGACTTTAAATGGTATATGAAACAATTGTTGTTGTTGTTGTTACACTATTGTATGACTCGACAAACAGAGGAGAATCCCTTGCAGGAGGTTCCGAGCGGTCTGTTTGCAACGGCGTCAAACTATGCTCGTAAATAAAAATGGTACTTACCGGGTAAGTATAATTTCCATACTCTAGCTATGCCCATTAGTTCTAATAGGGGTTTGAGTATGATACTCAAATTTGAGCCTGAAATCGTACGTAAGTATTTTCAAGAACACGGGGGGGGGGGGGGATAAATGTTTAGATAGGCATGGTCTCTTAGACTATAATATATTCGATGGGAAGCAAAAAAGACGATGACCAAATATACAAAATAAAAATAAAATGAGTCTACATTCAGATAAAAAGGTAAAAAAATCTGCCAACTCAAGTTTAGCCGATCCATTTGCCATAATTAAGGAGGAATTTAAAAAGCTAATGGGGTTTTAAATAACTGCTCACTATTATCACTTAGTTACAACGATGATACAAAACGATAGATTCGGGACCTAATGCACATGATGATATTTTGGTTCTGTAAAAAAAGTTAAAATATGATATTGCAAGTACAGACTGACTGCGATGACTTATTGGGAAAAATGAAAATATAACCGAATATAACGGAATAACCGAATGAAACTTCCTTTTAAAAGGAAGACTTGCCCAAATAATTAAAATATATCATGACATAAGTTACAGCTGGTAAAATTAGTACTGTAAAATCCTTAATTTTAGTTGACATTAAATTTCGTTGATTTTATTGATTATGTACCTACGGGAATTTCATGGGAACATTTATTCGTGGATCTATGTTCTAGAAAACGTGAGGTCTATATAAGAGACAAGTTTTGTTGGGATTAATATTTGTAGATAAAACCCGCCTCGAAATCGACGAAAATTAGCGCCGCAAGAACACTAATGATTTCACAGTAAAACTTTCGATAATCTTCAATTGTTTCATGCATTAGGGATCCAGATCCACAAATTCCAAAACATACGAAAATGGAAGGCTATATGTTTATCCTCCACAGCGAGTCATCAAGTGCACCATTGCAGTTATGTCAGGCCAGTTTGTTTTCATTCTAGATTTTTATGTTCCCCTTACAAGTAAATTGTTTTACGAAATAAAATATATTTTTGTGTTTAAATACATTTAAACAAATCCTTCTACACAGTGGTACTGTAAACTTCCTTAAAACAGAAATACGAGAATAGAAACAAAACAATATGGTACTTCCGCATTAAAAATGGTATCCTTTTTCATATTAAAAAAAGTAAAGTTTCGAATTCTTGGATAAGTTTTAAGGTGCTAAATAAAGTTTTAGTTAATTATGCTTAAATACAAATGTGTTTTATTTTTCAACAACACTTACTACTGTATCGAACTGTGAATATATGTAAAATAGAAATACGAGAACAGAGATTTGCATGGTGACCTTGACCAATGTCACATCGTTGACGAACGTGACTGAATCAGTTACATTCAGTACTACGCCTTAAAATGGCATAAAAAGAAAATAAAAAAAAATGAGACGACAGGAACAACTAAAAAAGATGTGGCCACAACAATGGCTGAGAGCGTTGATGCTTTAGAGGAAAAAATGACAAAGTCAAGTGAAAAAGAGGAAGTTGTAATCAATGAAGGTCGTGGCCCATTCAATGAAAAGACGTGGATGAAGGATCTGACGTTGGAAGTTGAAGGGGAAAATTTGTATGTCTCTAAAATGGTATTAGCAACTACATGCCCGGGTTTTCGCAAACTACTTGAAGGGACACAATCTACAGAGAAGATTGTCTTGACTGGAAAGAAGTACGAAGATGTCCTGGAGTTTTTGTTGTGTGTCTATCCAAATCCGGATACGTTAAAGAAGATAGATGAGAAAAATGTCATGACAGTCGTACCCCTTATAGCGGAATACCAAGTTGTCAACTTACTCGGCACATGTGAAGCTTGTGTAAGCGTTCTTTTAGATGGCATCGACTCAGTTGAAGACTTACTTTTCTATCTAGTAAAAGCTACTGCATGCGGTCTGGTAGGGGCAAAGGAAAAGTGTTTGAATTTACTTAAAAGAAAGGATGTTGAAGAGATTGAGCAATCAAAAATGTTTGGTGAATTACCCCAAGAGTTAAAAGTTGAAGTGTTTGAATTTATGGCAAAACGTCTAAATAAACTGGTAAAGGAGCAAAAGAAAACAATTGACTCGCTAAATAAAGTAAAAGAGAATCATGAGCAATTTAAAAAAAAATGTTTCCTGGCTGGGTTTCCAAGAAACAAGAGGCCGGAGATGGCATTATTAACGACGAGTGGATCTATACATTTCTAGTTCACACCTATGACACCCTCAAATGAAACATTAACAAGCAAATCGGTGAATTGTGGGGAATCAACACTGCAACTGCAAGTAAGCTTAAGCAATCCACATCTGCTTTGGACTGTTAAGAAGGATAGCTGTTACTTGAGAGCAGAACTTATATTCACGAGGAACGATAAAAACTATTATGTGAAGTACGATTTAGTCAATAACTTTTCAAATACAGATAATGTAGTTAAATGCAAAGAGAGTGTTAACAATGTTTCGATCATTAAATGGACCCATTTAATTGATGAATCTAACGGTTTCTTAAGAGACGGGAAAATAACAATCAATGCGTATTTCATGCTTGCCGAGTGAGGTATAGATATTGGAATGTGTTGGGCTTGATCATGCTATTACAGGAATTATTGAAACGATGCCGGAAGAAAACAGACATAGTAATCTATATATTATGCATACTATTTTCTTAAAAGGAAGATACGTTAGAGCTTAGAGTCAACTGTGTTTGTTTTCTTTTTCAGATTCATGTTAAATCCCAACAAGATAGTTCGCGATTATACTCGTATTGCTCAATTGCACATAATCTGTATTTGGATACAAGACATTCCTTTTTACGTTTTTTTTCTTTTGTCTTTATAAAGTTGATATATCATAATATATGTATTTGTTTCAAATTGATGAAAATAGAAATTATTTCAAACATATTATCCTAATGACCAACAGACACTGATTGGGAAAGAAAATTAAGGTAAAATTTGTATATCGGGTTGGAAGAATGTGTTCAACGGTATTACATGTATAATTATACTGATAATAATTGAGGAATACGTTTAAAAGAATGAAACCTTTTTAAATGAGGTGAGTGGTAATATGTGGTAACACAAAGCCAGATGTTAAAATCTTGCATATTACCTTACTGTGATCACTACATTCCATTTCGCTACATTCATTCACTATCACTACAGTCTGCCTCTAGCAGCTGACCCAAACGGTCCTTTTCAGGACCACCTTCTCCCTTCATTCTTGTCACAGGGGATGACAACATTTAGGCTGAATTAGCTGAGTTTGTCATTCCCACTTTGGCTTCAAATTCTTGGTTTTATCAAGTACCTACCTCATACCTATGAGGCTTTTCAAATTCATCTTTAAGGAGTTTGGGTCACACTCTGGGGTCTGCTCATTAAACAGTAATATATCTGTAGACGGACCCTCTTTAAACTTCATAGAACAACAAACATTTCCTTCCTGTATCCATAATTCTCTTTTTCCCCTTCTATACATTAAAGTCGTGTTTGATCATTAATTACTGTCAAAAATCAAGGCAAAACCTGGCAACACATTAAAGATATATTTAAATGAACTCCGTTAATAGATTAAATAATTTAGTTGTGATAATCTTACTATTATCTAAGCTTTTATCCTGACTTGTTAATTCGTTAACGATACTTTTTACACACAAATTACACTGAGGTCGTATATGGAAGATACATTTATAATTACATCCAGTCAAGAAACAGAGACTGTGACGTCACTAGCTTGACCGGTGTTGACACATTGCAATGATCGATAATTATGGTTCAGAAATCATGGGAGGTATCAATTATGAATGTTTAGAAAGAGTACACAAGAAGTTCTGTAAATGGATTTTAAAGGTAAAAAAAACAACGAATACATTATCCTTATAAAGTGAGCTGGGACGATTCCCATTATTCGTTGAAAGGAATATAAGGGCTATAAAATACTTCTTTAAACTGTCAACAATAAAAAGTAAAACATGTATACTTAGAACTATTCTATTAAATGAAGTTAGAGACATTGAAATGAAAGATACAACAAGTAATTGTGCTTCACGCATTCGTAATATTTTACAACAATCTGGATTTCAGGATGTATGGTTGTTCCCAGAATCAGTTAAAGAATCAATCTTCACACATTTACTACGAAGCAGATTACGTGATTTATACATAAATGACTGGAGAACTGATATGGATAATTGTAGGTCAATGTATGTTTATAAAGAATTGAAACCAATATATGAAATTTCAAGTTATATTTACAAAATTGAAAATATCAAATATAGACAGGTTCTAGCTAAACTTCGGCTTTCTTCCCATAAACTTTATATAGAAATAGGGAGACATAATAATATATCTAGGAATGAAAGAAAGTGCCTTTTATGTAATTTAAATGATTTAGAGGATGAATACCATTTTAATATTATCTGTCCCATATATGACGATATTCGTAGAAATTATATACCCAGATATTATACGAGAAACCCTAGTATGGCTTAAGTTTATATCGCTATTAAAAAACAATAATAAATCTATCATGGTTAAATTAGCAATTTATTGTATTAAAGCTTTCAAACTTAGAGAAAGCATAGTTTAAGCGTTAAAAATAATTTGTAATATTAAGGCATCTTAACATTCTGTAATAGATATTCCTGAGAGAGATTAAATTTTGACAAAATTAGCATGTTTTACAACATAATTTTCCTTTTTTCTGTTGTTGTTGTTATATACATATATGTATGGACATTCTCACATATGTTGTATATTTTTATTTATGTATATGCACATGCGTACATGTTTGTAAATTGCACGTGATGCAGTGATGAGCTGTGTAAGCTCAAACCAATGTAAATAAATTTTCTGTTCTGTTCTGTTCTAATAAAAACCTAAGTCTTGCAAAGGTTTTGATAAAATTGCGTTTTATGAATGGTAAAATTATAAACCCTTAAGTTTCTACAATTAATGTGCCTTTCAATGTTGGCAAAATTCTCTGAATGTTATGAGTTATGTGTTTTATTCATTTTTTAATAACTTAGTCTCAACGTGGGCAGGGGACCTGTAACAGTGTTCACGGATTACGGATCTGATTGGTTCAACGGTTCGAATCTGGTAGGTGGGAATATTTCCAGGCACAAAGAAGATGCTGATAGGAAAATTGTGTTTTAATTTATCTTAATGGTGTTTTCCCTCTCCCATTTTTTCCGCTTTTTGTTTTATCTCCCAACTAACATATCCTATTTTTACTTATATGTAAATGTTTAAAACTGCCAAGGTCTTACTTTCAGAGGAATTGATGTTGTCGTATGGGGGCGTGCACTTTAGAATATATTATATTTGCGTGTTGTTAATGTTGTTTTTGTAAGTTGTTATATCAATTTGATCACATATTGTTAATAATTATAGTAAAGTTGATTCATTCAGAACAAACGAATATTCAAGATATACACTTAAAATAGAATATTGCAATTATTTTTATATGTGACCGTTAGATTCTGTAAAAAAATAAGATAACCAGACATGAGAACAAGTCTCATATTGATGTATTTCATGTAATTTGTATATATTCGATGTTATGTTCACATAAGCCAGACCAATTAATTTGTACAAAAAAAATCTTAATAGAGGACCATGTTGTAATTGATACAGAGTTAAGAAATGTTCAACCTTTTACTTTATATAGACTCGTTTTGACGAATTGGTAAATAGAGCAACTTTCTGGCAATAGGTGTCTGTTCAGGGTCTTCTCTGTTTGCTCATACAGTTTTGAAACTAAGATTTTACACAGCCAACACGGCAAAGAAAATCCATTATTTCATGTAAATAAATATTCATTAAAAATCGTAAATTTGTACATGAATATTCATGGCCAAAAGGGTTAAGAAGTGTGTCATGGGCTCTTAATCTATGTCCCCTCAATAAGGCTTTTCCTGGTATCTTTATAGTTCAAACATGTCAATTAAAAAAATGTGTTTCTGTTTTCTGTGGTATTTTCATTTTATCTATCGTCTTTCTATTTCTAATATACTGAATGCTAAAAATATGTTGTTTGTAATTTATTTATCAGTTGTATTTCTATTTCATTTACAATATATCTGTTCGAAGATTCTAAACTAACATAAAATTCCATTTACAATAACTCTTATTTTTTACTGAACATATGTGTTTGTGGGTGGATCTTTTCTATCAGATCAACATGCCAGATACCTTTCTTGATTTCATAGAACTTGATTGACTTTTACAAATTTTCATTGTTACTTTTCAGACACTTTTATAACAATACATGCTTTAACCAAACTGTTGAGCAGCATTTTTCTTTTATACAGTTTGTATGTATCCCAGATTCGACACAATAATAATGAGTTTGTCAAATGCTCGTAGACTTAAACTCATTTGCTCACTGAAAACCAGACTCTGAATGGTGCTGTTGTCCAGTGGTGACGTAAATGTATGCGGATCAGAAGGTTGGGGTTTCGAACCCCGATAGGGGCAAAGATCTGAAACGATCGCCCCAAGTGCCAAGTAATGGTCCAACCACGAAACCAATGAGAAGGGTTGATAAAATTGGTGTTATCCGGAACTCGGCAAATGTGGGGTTTTCAGATCTACTCCGGGGGTATAAAAAAACTTTTATCGTTATAGCTTCACGGTGCACTACCGTTCACAATAGAATTAGTGCAACACCACGAAGTTGTAACTGTAAAAGTTTGTTTGTACCCTAGGATTAGTTGGGAAAACCCCAGATATTCTTAATTCCGGAGTAACTTTATTTATAAGAATCTGTTTCCCAATCAAAGTAAAAAGAAATACGTTTAAACTTACATCAAGCTCTGAAGAAAGGAGGTGCATAAGGACAGCCAAATTTTTAATCCGCCAGCCAGGATATTCCGGGAAATAAAATGCCATGCAAAAATCACCAAGTTCAGCAACCTCCAGTGATGAGCACTATTTTAAGTGATTTTCTTTTCCCAAACTACAAATAACGTAATTAGGACATTTCTTCAGGATAATGATATAACATTCATTATTCTATCTACAATAGGGCACCAACGTTTTAGTATAAACGCCGAAACCTTTACAAAGAAGCCGAATGCGACGCGGAAGAATGCCGAGAGGTACAGGGATTGGCTTTAGATTGTTTCCCGATTTTGAAACATGGCAGAAAAATCTGAAAAGTTGGCGAATCGTTGGCAATAGAATGATAAAATAATGCTGATTAAGATTTTGGGTATATAAACGATGCCGACTACTATTTTAGTGATCATTTTAATAAAAAAAAAAATGAAGTTCTGTCAACATTTGAATTATCACGATTGTTTTTTAGACTACATACCAAAACGAATGAAATGAAAAGGAACAATTAATTGGATACAACATGGCATGTTGATCTGATAGAAATACACAAACTATCAAATAGATACACGAAGGGAACAAATAATCACAAAGTAATGCTATCTAATTTGAAAGTCCCGGGCTCTTTCATTCTTGTAATATGCATTGGTTACAAATTTAAAATGATGACACATAAGCTGCACGTCTAATTAACAAAGCCATGTCTTTGCTCCTATGCGTTGATCAATCGAACGTCCTTGTCACTAAAACTGTCATTAGAACGTTAAATTTATCAGATCATCCCTAACTTATCTAAGAAAGCTCAGTTGGGCAGGTTCCTTGATCTTGCTGTGGTGTAACTTTTGGCATCGATTCGGTTTATTTCTTGGACCGCTAGGGATAGCTGAAAGAAGCTTTCCGAAGATGGCGAATTAATAGCGAAGGGTAACCGAACATTCCGACATAAAATGAAATACAGAATACCAACAGTTACCGCCTTGAAACGATCAGTCGGCAATAGGACTAACTTGGGTGCTTTAACCAGGTTTCACGGGGCCCCAACCTTTCATCATTTAAACAAGAGGGCCCTGAATCGCTCACCTGATTATAAATGAGAAACATATGTTGGATTTTTCATAATGACCTACATTTTGACCCCACATGACTCAACTTCAAACTTGTCCAAGATTTTATGGAAACAGACATTTCGACCAAGTTTCATGAAGATATGGCCAAAAATGTGACCTCTAAACCGTTAACAAGGTTTTTCTAAGATTTGACCTCATGACCTATTTTTTGACCCCTCATGACCCAAATTCGAAATTGTCCAAGATTTTATGGAAACAAAACATTCTGACCAAGTTTCATGAAGACTGGGCAAAAAATGTGGTCTCTAGAGCGTTAACAAGGTTTTTCTAAGATTTGACCTCGTTACCTACTTTTTGACCCCACATGTCCCAAATTTTAACTTGTCCAAGATTTTATGGAGAAAAACATTCTGACCAAGTTTCATGAAAATTGGGCCAAAAATATAACCTCTAGAGTGTTAACAAGGTTTTTTATAAGATTTGACCTCGTGACCTACTTTTCAACCCACAAGAACCCAAAATCGAACTTGTCCAAGATTTTATGGAGACAAACATTCTGACCAAGTTTCATGAAAATTGGGCCAAAAATATAACCTCTAGAGTGTTAACAAGGTTTTTATAAGATTTGACCTCGTGACCTACTTTTCATCCCACATGACCCAATTTCAAACTTGTCCAAGATTTTATGGAGACAAACATTCTGACCAAGTTTCATGAAGATTGGCCTAAAGATATGGCCTCTAGAGTGTTAACAAGCCAAATTGTTGACGACGGACGAAGGACAAAGGGCGATCATAAAAGCTCACATTGAGCACGTCGTGCTTAGGTGAGCTAATAAAAAATAGCCCATCAAAGTGAGACAACTAACAGTATTTCTCTCTTGAAACGCGAACAGAAAATCGATCCACTTGCTGTAATCAATAATGCATGTGATATTAGACTCACATGTTGTATTTCAATTTATTTGCGATTACATTGACACTTGAAAAAAAGATAATATATCATTGCATGCACATGTATTTTGCTAAATTCGGGTCGTTTAGTTTCGAATTCACTTTTTATGTTCTCCTTATTCTGTAATATAACATAATATAATGTTTGAGCTTTTTTATACAAATGCATTTGAAAACTACACAACTTAACTATTCTATGTCTACTGTAAATATGTAAAATAGAAATACGAGAACAAGGATTTGCATGGTATCCTTGACTACCGTCACATTGTTGACGAACGTGACTGAATGCATGCGTTACTTGTCTTTGGTCATATTTATTATAACGACTTAAAATGGCATCAGAAGAACAAGCAGAAGAGGTAGTGGCATTTGAAAAAGACAATGCGACAGGAATGCTTGAGAGTGATGATACTGACGAGGAAAAAATGACAAAATCAGGTGAAGAAGAGGAAGTTATTAATAATGAAAGTCTTGGGCCATTCAGTGTAAAGACATGGATAGAGGATATAACTTTAGAAGTTGAAGAAAAGATTTTGTATGTTTCGAAAGCTATGCTGGCAACAGTATCTCCGGTTTTTCGAAAGATGTTTGATGACAATGTTTCTTTGGAGAGAATTGTCCTGCCTGGAAAGAAGTATGAAGATGTCCTGGAATTTTTGTTGTCTGTCTATCCAAATCCGGACACGTTAAAGAAGATAGATGAGAACAATGTCATGACAGTCGTACCCTTTATTGTGGAATACAAAGTTGTCACTTTGCTCGGCACATGCGAGGCTTGTATAGGCTCCATTTTAGATGGTATCGTCTCTATTGAACAAATACTTTCATTTTTAGGAAAAGCTGCTGCATATGGTTTAACAGAAACAAAAGGGAACTGTCTGGACAAGCTTAACAAGGAGGATGTTTTGAACATTGTGAAATCAAAAATGTTCAATGAATTGCCACAAGATTTAAGAATGGAGGTTTTAGCTTTCATGGCGAAAAGTCTGAACGAGCAGGTTAAGAGACAACAGAAAACAATTGACTTGCAAAACAGAGTTATTATGAATGATAAGCAATTTAAGGAATATTACCTTGTTGGGTTCCCAAGCAGACAGAGGGCGCAAATTGCATTATTTAATACAAGTGGGTCTATACATCTAGTGTTTGCACCAGTATCTATGCTAAAGGGAACACTCACTAGCAAACCAGTAAAATGCGGGGATTCAAAACTGCAGCTGCAAGTCATCAAATATGAAACAAATGACAAATGTAAGAGAGAATTCCTGAAAGCAGACTTGATTTTCATGGCTAAAGAAAAACACTTTAATGTGAAATACGAATTAGTCAATAACTTTTTAAATAAAGATAATCTCGTAATGGAGGGCAAAGATACACGTTGGCACGAAAACAGTATTACAATCATTGAATGGAGAGTTTTAATCGACGAATCTCAAGGTTTCATACGCGACGGGGAAGTAAAGCTGAACGCCTTTTTCATACTTGCCGAGTGAGTCTTGAGTGAAGTGGCTGTGACATAGGTAAAACTCCAACTTGGAGGAAAACAATGCTGTGCGTGCGTTTTCTTTACATGGAAAAACCAAGTGCTTGTGTAAATCATTAATATCTCATTATTTTTAGCTCAACTATTCGAAGAATGAAGGGAGATATTCTACTCACCCGAGCGTTGACGTCGCTATTAAGTTCTGTTTGGTTAAGTCCTTCGCACCACCTCATTTTTTCACTAACCCTTTGAGGTATTTCTTTGAAACTTGGGATACTTATGATCATCACATCCACATGTAAGCAAGAGTACATATCTTTGTCATGGATTTTAATATCATTATGCCCCTTTTGCCTGTTATTCTTAGAACTATGTGTAGTTCCACACATTATGTTGTGGCCTCTGTGAACGATATGATTATCACAATTATCCAAAAGGATAACATATCAAAGTTGTTTTTGAATCATAAATCACTGTCAAAGAGAAAGAGGAAATCTAATACACTATTGAGTATGAACATATGTAGTGCAAATAAAATAAATTAGCGACTTACTTTATCACTTTTATCGAGCTGGAAAGTTTCTAGTTTGTTATCATTATTATTCTGTATTAATTAAAATTTGACCCGTGAAGTCTATACTGCGAAGCAGTAAAGCTGCACCGCATGTAAAAGTCCAAATCCAACTTTAAGATGAGAGGCCACTTTGAACTTTCTTTCTGGCTAGTAGTTGATTATATTCATAGAGTCTGACAAACAAACTAGTATTTACACAGTAGATATATTTCGAGTATTAGATCTAAAAGAGAAATAGTGACAATGTTCTCTATGTATGTTAAAAATCGAGAAAATGCAGAAATACTGATATAGAATGCCTAAGTTTGCTTAAAAAAAATCAAAATTGAATTCATGATAAAACTGAAAATCTCTCCATTTGTAACTTTAGCAACCGCCTTGCCTTCCTCTTAATATATATATCAATCGTAATTACCTGACCATATGTGGCAATATTTCGTAGAAAAGACCGAATGTTTCAATCAACCTTAGCACATGTTTACTATCATTTTTTTTTATAACTAAGGTGAACCAGCATGTACAGCAATATATAACGTTAGTATATTCTATCAGTATTATTATTAAAGACTTAAAGTATCGCGTCTTGGATCGATGTGTCATGCAAGTTCTTAAATAGGTACACTGTGTAAAGTAGCGGCGTTTATATATAGGATGTGTTTGTTTTTGTTTTTCGCCCAGAGTAGGCTGTATCTACTTACTATAAATCATGTTTACGGTAAACAGAATACAGGCTAAACCCTGTTGAAATCATAAACTTGAGAGTTTCTACGGTCAATGAACTTTTTTCATATAGAGTTTCATTTTCTGAACATTAACAGTATGAGGGTTGTGTTTATTTATGTCGGTGTCTTGTGGAGAGATATATTGTTTATTCCAGGGTTGTCTGTCTGTCATGAAATCTTGTGTTGGATGGTTGAAATTTTACAGATAGTGTAACATTAAGTGAACTTTTGCGACAAGGCTTTTAACTCCACTGTCGTCCAGTTACAGCAGAGTAATATTTGAGAATTTTATTTAGACAGTACACAAAATTTTGTGTCGCGCTTATTTCAAAAAGCTTTTAACTCAGGGTCTTGAAATTCTTCAGGAATATTTATCCATATTAGGTCCTTTGCCATATGGGTTAAACATTGCTATTCCCCAGTTACAACAGAATTCGTAGCCCTTCACGAAACTTTTTGTTGCACATATCTCCTTAAGTATCTTAAAATTTTACAGAAAGGTACACTGGTAAGCTAAGTGTTTGTCCCGCTGTTGTCCAGGTATAGCAAAGTAATTGGACTTTTACTTAGAATGTACATAATACTTTTATTAGTGCAAATCTCCCTAAGCATTTATATTGAGTTCTTTTTCAGTGCACTTGCAACATGTACGCTAAGAGCTTTAACTCCACTGTCATTACAGCAGAGGAATGGACCCTTTACTTAGAATGTGCTCAAATTTTCTGTCGTGTATATCTCAAAAATATTTTAGTTTTGGTCTTGAAATTTTACAGGAATGCATATTAGCATAAGGACTGTGCGTTAAGGGCTTTATTTTTACAGCAGAAAGTCCCTTTACTTAGAATAAATACAAAAGCTTGCCTTTATTTGTCAAAGTCTTTCAGACGGTGTCTTGAAATTTTACAGAAATCTATATCATATGTCCAAGGGGGATTTATGTTGTTGTAAAAAAAAAACTTTTGTTTGAAACAGTGTGT
>CM037791.1:21451672-21501672 GCA_021229015.1 Solen grandis
AAAAACTAAACACCAATGGAAAGATCTCTTCACAAACTAAAACTTTTGTTCACATAATTTTTTTTAAATATTTTTAGATTTGGAGCTATTTTGTGCCAATAAAAATAACAATAATTGGTATATGACCTTGACCTTTGCATATTATGCTTGATTTTTTAATGATTTTATTTCTTTTATAAAAATGCATAAACAGTGAAAAAATGATGAAGATTGAACAAAAAATAAAGTCAGGAGCAGCAAAAAAGAGGAAACATATGGATATACAATTGTTTGATAAGAGGATCAAACTTTGGACTGTGGTCATTTGATCAAATGAAGTCCGATCTTCAAAAACTAAACACCAATGGAAAGATCTCTTCACAGACTAAAACTTTTGTTCATATACTTTCTATAAACTATTTTTAGATTTGGAGCTATTTTATGCCGATATAAATAATAGTAATTGGTATATGACCTTGACCTTTGCATAGTATGCTTGATTTTCTTTCTATGATTTTATTTGTTTTATAAAAATGCATAAACAGTGAAATAATGATGAAGATTCAACAAAAAATAAAGTCAGGAGCAGCAAAAAAGAGGAAACATATGGATATACAATTGTTTGATAAGAGGATCAAACTTTGGACTGTAGTCATTTGATCAAATGAAGTCCGATCTTCAAAAACTAAACACCAATGGAAAGATCTCTTCACAGACTAAATCTTTTGTTTATATACTTTCTATAAAATATTTTTAGATTTGGAGCTATTTTATGACGATATAAATAATACTTATTGGTATATGACCTTGACCTTTGCATATTATGCTTGATTTTTTTTTCTATGATTTTATTTGTTTTATAAAAATGCATAAACAGTGAAATAATGATGAAGATTGAACAAAAAATAAAGTCAGGAGCAGCAAAAAAGAGGAAACATATGGATATACAATTGTTTCATAAGAGGATCAAACTTTGGACTGTGGTCATTTGATCAAATGAAGTCCGATCTTCAAAAACTAAACACCAATGGAAAGATCTCTTCACAAAACTTTTGTTCATATACTTTCTATAAAATATTTTTAGATTTGGAGCTATTTTATGACGATATATATAATACTAATTGGTATATGACCTTGACCTTTGCATATTATGGGTGATATTTTTTTCTATGAATTTATTTGTTTTATAAAACTGCATTAACAGTGAAAAAATGATGAAGATTGAATAAAAAATAAAGTCAGGAGCTGCAAATAACCTTATACTGTGGACAAACCATGCATTTCTCAAAATCGCCACACCATATATTTTGTGCGTATATGTCTTGCGAATCATATGCAACAAACAAAATTCTCCTATCTCATCTCTGAAAAAAATGGGGACTTTTTTCGTAGACCTACCTTTTTCATCGTTTTTTCGAGATTCGAACGTTCAACCTCCTGTAGCACGAAAGTTTTATATACGCAAATAATTGAAACGTATCATATTTTATTAAGTTTTTGACAAGGAACACAATGCAAAAAACCGCATTTGAATCGGACCTCAAATAACAGAGTTATTAGCCCTTAGTCATTTTTAAAAAACGCCACCTAGCGGCAAAACTAAGACAAAAATGAAAATTTTCTCAACGTGAGGATCAAATTCAGATCATAGGACAAAACTGGTAAAAAAATCAGAAATGTGACTTTTTTCTATCATGGTGATATGCCGTTCACAAAAAAAGGTTAGAAAAATAATAATAAACTAGAATCGCTATCGCGATATCATCGGTTTTCGCAAAAGCAATTCTCAGTTCACTAGTCGCATGATTCGAAAAACATATTTCTTCGTTCAATGGCTTGTTGAATACTGTTAACAGCGATCTTTCAAACATTTTTGTCGCAATGTTTAAGCAGACTTTTTAACCAAAAGAAGATTTTTGAGTATTACCTGTTAGTTATGTAGTCGTGATATCAATGGATTTCATTAAAGCAATTTCATTCAGTTCATGAGTCGCATGATTCAAAAAACATTTCTCTGCTCAATGGCTTGTTGATACTTTAACAGCGATCTTTCAAACATTTTTGTCGCAATGTTTAAGCAGACTTTTTACCCAAAAGAATATTGTTGAGTATTACTTGTCAGTTATGTAGTCGCAATATCATCAGTTTTCACGAAATCAATTCCTTTCAGTTCACGAGTCGCATAATTCGAAAAACATATTTCTTCATTCAATGGCTTGTTGAATACCATTAACAGCGATCTTTCAAACATTTTTGTCACAATGTTTTAGCAGACTTTTTACCCAAAAGAATATTTTTGAGTATTACCTGTCAGTTATGTAGTCGCGATATCAATGTTTTCACGAAAGCAATTCCATTCAGTTCACGAGTTGCATGATTCGGAAAACATTTCTTCGTTCAATGGCTTGTTGATACTGTTAACAGTGATCTTTCAAACATTTTTGTCGCAATGTTTAAGCAGACTTTTTACCCAAAAGAATATTGTTGAGTATTACCTGTCAGTTATGTAGTCGCGATATCATCAGTTTTCACGAAATCAATTCCTTTCAGTTCACGAGTCGCATGTTTCAAAAAACATATTTCTTCGTTCAATGGCTTTTTGAATACTGTTAACAGTGATCTTTCAAACATTTTTGTTGCAATGTTTAAGCAGACTTTTTACCAAGAAGAACACTTTTAAGTATTACCTGTGTGTTATGTAGTCGCAAACTTGAAAACCTTTTTTACGGACTTCGGGTACTGCAACGTTATATGTGTGTGTTGCTTTATGATGGCGACATACGACAATTGTACTCGATAAACAACAATTGCAAACGACAAACAACAGTTTAAAATAACACGCGACAATGTATTATGCAACTCAACACTATTACAGACTAATGTTACATTGAATTACTATCATTTTCATGAAATATCGCTTTGATTTTTAGTGTTGTTTCAAATTGATGTCACCAAGAAACAGAATGCAAAAAAATTGCATAAAATCAGACTTCAATTATTTTAGTTATAAAGAGTGATTTAAAGCCAAGCGCCCCCTAGCGGCAAAACGAGAACAAAACTTGAGTAAATATTTTCTATTAGGTACCTAGCAATGCAGCAAATGGTTCAATCAAGTATACAAGTCGCACTAGTCAAACATTCTATTCCTTATATATCAAAATTTGAAGTATAAAACCTGATTTACAATTGTTCTAAAGAGGATCAAAATTTGGCTGCCGTAAAATGACGAAATCAAGTTCATTCTTTAAAAACTAAACATCACTGGAAAGAGCTCTTCAAGAACTAAAACTTTTGTTCATACACTTTCAATAAAATATTTTTTGTTTTTGAGCTATTTTGAGCCGAATAAAAACACAGTAATCGTAATATGACCTTTGCAATTTCATTTTAACTTGTTAATTGTGGGGTCATTTCAAACATAACAATACATAACTTGTGAAAATATCATGAAGAATGAACTAAAAATAAAGTCAGGAGCGACAAAAACCATGTTTTTGAAATTTTGATTATTCCTAAAATTTAGTGAAGTTTGACCGTTTCTAGAGGACAAACCATGCATTTATTAAGTTCGCCACCCCATATATTTTGTTTGTATATGTCTTGTAAATAATTTGCAGCAAACAGAATTCTTCTTTCTGATCTCTAACAAAAATGGATAGGTTTTTCGTAGACCTACCCTCATCTGCACAGTTTTTTGTGAGGTTCGAACTTTCAACCTTCCGTTACTAGCTCAAAAAGTTTTAGCCACTCATACCTGGAAACTATCATATTTTATTAGAGTATCAACAAGGAACACAATGCAAAAACCGCATTTGGATCAGACTTCAACTTTTTGAGTTATAAGTAGAAGAGTGTTTTTAAGCTAAGCGCCCCCTAGCGGCAAAATGAGAAACAAAATTGATTAAAATTTTACCATTAGGTACCTAGCAATGCAGCAAATAGTTCAATCAAGTACGCAAGTCGCACTAGTCGAACATTCTATTTCTTATATATCACAATTTGAAGCATAAAAACTGATTTACAATTATTCCAAAAAAGGATCAAACTTTGGACTGCGTAATGACAATCAGTCGATCTTCAAACTAAACATCATGAAGAGCTCTTAAACTAAACTTTTGTTCATTACTCTCAAGAAATATTTAGTTTGAGCTATTGGCCGAATAAACAAAAATGTAAGACTTGCCTTTTCATATTTTACTTTTTAATGTGATCCTTTCAACATAAAATACTACTGTGAAAATCATGAAGATAACAAAATAAAGTCAGGCGAAAAAAACATGTTTGAAATTTTTTCTAAAATTGTGAGTTGACCGTTTCAGAGGACAACATCATTCTTAATTCCCCCATATATTTGTGCGTATTGTTTGCAATCATTGCAGCAAACAGAATCTCTATCTGTTCTAAAAATGGATAGGTTTTCGTACCTACCTCATTCACAGTTTTGCGAGGTTCGAACTTTCAACTCTGTAGCTCAATATTTCAGCGACACTACTCGAACTATCATATTATTGCTATCAAAGGAACATGCAAAACCGCATTTGAATCGGATCAATAATGAGTATAGCATTATATTTATCAAACGCCCTCGGAAGTAAGAAAAATGAATTTTCTCAACGTAGGATAAAGAAACTGTAATTCATAATGTGCTTTTATCTGGAATGCCGTTACAAAAGGGAAAAATATAAAAAAAAACAGAAGAAGAACAATAGGTTCGCGCGATGCAAACCTAAATAAACGAAGGACTTTTTCGCTAGACTGAAAACCAAAAATAAATGAAAAACATTTGTAAATGACAAATCAAGTCCGATCTTCAAAAACTAAACACATGGAAGACTCTTCACGAACTAAACTTTTGTTCATATACTTTCTATAAAATATTTTTAGATTTGGAAGCTATTTTTGCCGATAAAAATAAATATTGTATATGACCTTGAATTTTGCATTATTACTATGAGATTTGTTTTTACATGATAACATAATATTGAGTTGTTGATAAACAATATTGCAATATAGGAACTTGTTGGCAAATAAGTGCACACACTGAAGATTTCGAACTAAACTATAATATTTAGATTTGGAGCTTTAGCAAAAAAAGGTATTGGACAACATATTATGCTTGCATGATACATATATTAAGTGTATGATGAAGATGAACAAAATTTGAGACAAATGAACATGGTTCAATTTGTAGAATCAAACTTGATTGATTTAACCCATGATCGTTCAAAAACTAAACATTAATGGAAAGATCTCTCACAACTAAAACTTTTGTTCATATACTTTCTATAAAATATTTTTAGATTTGGAGCTATTTTATGCCGATAAAAATAAAATAATTAGTATATGACCTTGACCTTTGCATATTATGCTTGATTTTTTTCTATGATTTTATTTGTTTATAAAAATGCATAAACAGTGAAATAATATGAAGATGAACAAAAATAAAGTCAGGAGCAGCAAAAAAGATTGGAATACATATTTTGATATATCAATTTGCTTGTCATGAAGAGGATCAAACTCTTATGAGATCTGCTAAAATTTGTCATATATTCTAAAATTAGATAGCTTTCTAACAAAAATGTTATGAGACTTGCTTTCCGATATTCAATAATTGCTAATCAAAACATCTTACATGGAAAGATCAACTCTGTCTTTCATAAGACTAAACAAACTTATGTTCAATAACTTTGTCTACTCAAAAATATTTTTAGATTTGGAGCTATTTTATGCCGATAAAATATAATAATAATTGGTATATGACCTTGACCTTTGCATATTGTGTGATTTTTTTCTATGAATTTATTTGTTTTATAAAATGCATTAACAGTGAAAAAATGATGAAGATTGAAAAAAATAAAGTACAGGAGCTGCAAATAACCTTAAAAGTCATGCTTTTAAAATGTTGATTTTTCGAAAATATTGGTTATTTTGACCGCATACTGTGGACAAACCATGCATTTCTCGAAATCGCCACCCATATATTTTGTGCGTATATGTCTTGCGATCATATGCAACAAACAAAATTCTCCTATCTCATCTCTGAAAAAATGGGACTAGTTTTTGGTAGACCTACCTTATTTCATCGTTTTTTTGCGAGATTCGAACTTTCAACCTCCTGTAGCACGAAAGTTTTATATACGCAAATTATTGAATACTATCATATTTTATTAAGTTTTGACAAGGAACATATGCAAGAAACCCATTGAATCGGACTCAAATAACGGAGTTATTAGCCATTAATATTTTTACAAAACGCCCCTAGCGGCAAAACTAAACAAAAATGAAAATTTTTACTCAAACGTTAGGATCAAATTTCAGATCTTAGAACAAAAAGTGAGTAAAAAAATCAGAAACAGAGGACAATTTTTTCGTACATGGATGATATGAACCTAATACAAATAAAAGGTTAAGAACAAAGTATTTAAGCATCGAAACTATGAATCGCAATCAGAATTGCGATATCATCGGTTTTCGCAATTCAATCACATTTTTAAACAATAGAAATTGAAATGTATCATATTTGATTAGGCTTATGACAAGCAACACAACGCAAAAAAACGTAATTGAATCAGACCTCAAATAACAGAGTTATTAGCCTCTAGTGACTTTTACAAAACGCCCCCTAGGGATAATTATATCAAAGGGGAATAACACAAAAAGTGCACAAGGTAGACAAATTCTATCAAAGGGAAATAACTAAAAAAGTGCACAAGGTAGAGTTATGGTTCTTATGCACTGCACTTTGCGTCATTGAAAGGAACATACATGTGAAGTTTCAAGTCATTCAAATTTATTGTGACAAAGTTACCCTCCCGACAAGAAATTCTATCAAAGGGGAATAACTCAAAAAGTGCACAAGGTACAGTTATGAATCTTGCGCACTGCACTCCTTGTCATTGCAAGGAACATACATATGAAGTTTCAAGTCATTCAAACTTATGATGACAAAGTTATGCTCCGGACAAAAAATACTATCAAAGGGGAATAACACAAAAAGTGCACAAGGAAGAGTTATGGTTCATGCGCACACACCGCGTCACTGCAAGGAACATACATATGAAGTTTCAAGTCATTCAAACTTATGGTGACAAAGTTATGCTTTGGACAAGAAATTCTATCAAAGGGAAATAACTCAAAAAGTGCACAAGGTAGAGTTATGGTTCTTACGCACTGCACATTGCGTCATTAAAGGAACATACATATGAAGTTTCAAGTCATTCAAATTTATTGTGACAAAGTTACCCTCCGGACAAGAAATTCTATCAAAGGGGAATAACTCAAAAAGTGCAGATGGTAGAGTTATGGTTCTTGCGCACTGCACTCCGTATCATTGCAAGGAACATACATATGAAGTTTCAAGTCATTCAAACTTATGGTGACAAAGTTATGCTCCGGACAAGAAATTCTATCAAAGGGGAATAACACAAAAAGTGCACAAGGTAGAGTTATGGTTTTGGCACCCGTCATTGCAAGGAACATACATATGAAGTTTCAAGTCATTCAAACTTATGGTGACAAGCTCCGGACAAGAAATTCTATCAAAGGGGAATAACACAAAAAGTGCACAAGGTAGAGTTATGGTTCTTGTGCACTGCACTTGGCGTCATTGCAAAGAAAATACATATGAAGTTTCAAGTCATTCAAACTTATTGTGACAAAGTTATGCTCTGGACAAGAAATTCTATCAAAGGGGAATAACTCAAAAAGTGCACAAGGTAGAGTTATGGTTCTTGCGCACTGCACTCCGTGTCATTGAAAGGAACATACAAAGTAACCCCTATACTATAGTCAGGCTACTCAAAAATGATATTAAGCAAAATCTCCAATAGCAGCAAAACGATAAACAAATTTATTTACATATTACATTTTAGTTTTTAGAAATGCAGTAAATTAGGATTTCTGCAGTTTAGTGTGTTCTTGTCTTCACTCTGAAAGGCGAAAGGTGAAATTACAAAACATGCCATATTGTCGTTGTGAAGAAATTAAATATGCCAGGCAAAATAACAAAATTTTAACAGGCGAATGAAAAAAAGTATCGTCTTTGAATGTTTCTTGTTAGCAGTACGAAACCTTTTATGTCAGAACCATTTATCTGTCTTATATTGTATCTTGACCCTAATAGGCGAAAGAATGAAAAGATGCCATATTGTCATTATTTCGCCTTTTGCATTTTGGGTCAAAGACACAACATATGCCTGGCAAAATAACAAAATTTTAATAGGTGAAGGAAAGAAAAGTTTCATCTTTGAATGTTTCATGTCCAGGGTTATAAACATCAGACACCACGATATAGCAGATTTCCTGTTGTAGTGTTTTCGACTAACAAAAAAGTTGAAGGAACAAAATGACAACACTTCTGGTTTTGCCATCCGTGGTTATTCTTAATCACTGAAGAATCTGCTGACATTAAGAACATAGAGTAAATAATTATATGAAAATGTAATACTGAAAAAATTAGTATGGAAAAGTTCAATTTATATATGATATAAGCAAGTTCTTATGTAAGACATGCTGGAAACTGCTGACTATATGCACAAAGCAGGAAACTGGTGACCCTATATAGGATGAGAATCTGGAGGGAGAAACTCAAAGCATTCAAAGACGAAACATTTTGTCCTTTCGCCTTTAAAAAATGTATATTTCACTTGACATGTTTCGTGTTGTCGTGTCCTTGCCCTGAAAGGCAAAATAAAGACATTGTGGCATTTTTCGTTATTTCGCCTTTCGGGCGAAATGGCAGAAATCAGCCACCACAGTCCCCTGATCATATATACAAATAGAAACCGGAGGGCGAAACCATTTCGACTTTTCCTTTTGATGCGCAAAAACACGACAACACGAAATCTGCTACAGTGTCGTGTCTTCGCCTTTCAGGTTTAGGGTGCGAACACAAGAACACGACAACTAAAGGGCACCAAAATGAAATGGTTTCTACCTGCAAACATGAAACATTCAAAGAGGAAAGTTTTTATTCAATTAGGGTACTTTTTTTTTGCTTTGCCTGTTAAAATTTCATTATTTCGCCTGGAATATTTTGTGTTTTCGTGTTTTTGCACCGAAAGGCAAAAGGTAAAATAACGACATTATGGCATGTTTTTGTTATTTCGCCTTTTGCCTTTCGGAATGAAGACACGAACACACGAAATGTCTAAAATAATCCACCACTGAAGAAAGTTCAGTCAAGTATACAAGAAGCACAAGTCGAATACTTTTCTTTATACATCACAATTTGAAGCAAAAGAAAATGTAACCAAAAAAGATCAAATTTTTACCAATATTACATCACCAAATCATGTTTTTTTTTATTTGGTGCAATTTGGTGCCCAATAAGAATACAATATTATAAACTTACTTCATATCCGTATCCTATCCTAGATCATGTGTATATAAGGATGTGTGTTACTGGTTGGTCAAATCACCTATAAGCATGTTGTCATTAGTATATATAACATGACAATCATTTTATAGAAGAAACCATGCCATATCTATATAATCTTTCTCCATTGAAACTTTAATACTTTGTAAAAATCCGTAACACAGTTGTTTTGATTTGCTTTCATGAGTCACCCGGTACCACATTTTTTCTACACGAACATGATACTCTGTTATTAGACTAGCATCAGTTATTGTTTATTACAGTATGCTATCTATGTATCAGTGCAGTATTCGATTAATTCTCATGGTACTTCACTGTCTCTCTCCCTGTCTGTTTCTCTTTTTTTTTTTAATCTCACACTTAAATTTAGGTTGATTTAAAAGCTTACTTAGCTGATTACCTGTACATCACATGATGATTTTTTTTGCCTGTAATGCTAATGTTTCCAACCTATGTAAGACTTATGCAATGTTTATAATTAAAATCCCTTAATATTGAAAATTCTATCTTCCAAGGTGCTATATACGCGTGAATCTAGCCTGTAGTTTATCAACTTTGTTGTTATGATTACGTAAAGTGTCCTCGTTTTCAATACAATACTGAATGATTTCAATACAACTGACTTTTTAATTTGAAATCCTATTTTTTAAGTATTTTCTACCTAATCAATTGATTACAGCAGTATTATAACTATGCTGTAGTGGTGTATTGTGATTTATATGTTACATCTATGACAGAGAGAGGGAGAGGGGGTGGGGGGGGGGGGAGAGGAGAGAGAGAGAAAGTAAAACTGACGCTCTAACCACACTCATTGATTTTTTATACGTCTTGTAAAATCATCAGTGGATGGTTGTTTTGTCTGTCTCCCAATAATGAGTGATCATTTAGCTTTCTCCTTTAAATGACGCGTAAAGAAGTCAATGCACGAAAACCAAGTTAACCGAATAAACTGGCAGCGTTAGTATCGTGCATGGATCGTATCGTGTATATGAACCAAACGTGTAACGTGCGCGCACCGTGTACCGTGCGTTCCGTGTCCGTGCAACATGCGTTCCGTGTCCGTGTAACGTGCGTTCCGTGTGCCGACTTGCACACAAGCCGCACTGTATATACACATAATAAAATTATTATATATGAAATTCATAAAATTCGTAAATGATTGTTATGATGCAGATATTTTCTAAGGCTGAGATGTATTCAGAAATCAAGTAACCTTACAATCATATATACACTTTTAAAAACCTGTGTAGAAAGGTATATGCAAAGGTACACATTACTTATTGTTTGCAAAACTGACTCTAGCATAAAAACATTAATGTTGAGATTTTCATAGCTATATTTTTCATTATGCCCAATTAAATCTATGTGAGAGAGAGAGACAGACAGACAGATAGAGAGGTAAGGATGAGAGCAGAAACTTATAGTGATTTATTCGCTTCAATAACAGTGTACTGCATTGGTGGCTAAGATAAGTCAGTCTGCTTTTAAACATAGCTACCAATCTCCAAAGGCTGACCTACATAATTGATCAGCGGTATTCATTCTACTTGAGATAAGACAGTCTGCCTCTTTAGCTTGCATATACATGTAATCCTCGTCAGGATAAGAAGCTTTTTTTTTCTCCAGAAACCATTAACTTTGTCATGTCATAGATACTACATTTCACAACCGATTTTGATCAAGATTATTTTACTTGAATTATAAGATTTTAAACTTCAGGATAATCACACAAAAAAATAACTAAATTCAAACTTTGAAAACAAATTTACAATTTTTCCAAAGAGGATAAACTTTGAACTGCCATAAAATGACCAAATCAAGCCCGATCTTCAAAAACTAAACATCATTTGAAAGGTCTCTTCAAGACCTAAATCTTATCCGCACATGATAACAATGAAATATTTTTAGTTTTTGAGCTATTTGAGGCCGTTTAAAAATCCAATAATCATGATATGACCTTGACCTTTGCAATATTTTTTAAAAAAAATTTCTCTGGAACATTCAGAACATTAAACTACATAAAGTGTGAAAATTTCATGGAAAAGGAACAAAAAATAAAATCAGGAGCAACACAAATGTGTTCAAGAAATGTTAATTTGTCCCAAAATTTAGTAAAGTTTGACCGTTTCTAGAAGACAAACAATGCATTTTTCAAAATCGCCAACCCATAATTTTGTGCGTATATGTCTTGCAAATCATATGCAACAAAAAGAACTCTTCTATCTCATCTCTGAAAAAACTGGATAGGTTTTTCGTAGACCTACCCTCATTTTCACCATTTTTTGTAAGGTTTGAACTTTCAACCTTCCGTAGCTCAAAAGATTTATGTACGCCAATCATTGAAATCTATCATATTTTATTAGGCTATCATCAGTGAACATAATGCAAAAAACCGCATTTGAATCGGACCCCAAATAACAGAGTTACTCCTCTTTTTATGATTTTATACAAAGCGCCCCCTAGCGGAAAAACAAAGACAAAAATGAAAATTTTCTCAACGTAAGGATTAAGTTCATATAAGTAGAAAAAACTGGTAGAAATTTCATAATTGTGCCTTTTTTCTATCATGGCGATATTCCGTTCACAAAAACCGGCGGAAAAATAATAAAAAAAAAAAAAATAAAACAGAAGAAGAACAATAGGTTTTCGCCCAGCGATGCGAAAACCTAAAAAAAAAAATAAAACAGAAGAAGAACAATAGGTTTTCGCACTGCGAGGTGCGAAAACCTAATTAGAGGTATAAAATGATATACTTGTGCTATTTTTCCATGGAGGTAGCGTAGCGTTTGTCACGACGTTGAATACTGAGGATCCCAAGTTCGATTCCGGCTCGTGGCAGAAGGACATTACATGGTTACAGTACTGGTCATTGTTTCGTTAGCATAAAGCACAAAGCAGTTTACACTGATTCTAGAATATTTATGAATGCTTTTCAATATTTGGGAGCAATGTATTAAGATAACACTACCCATTGACTGATTTCTGCGGTGGCATAAACGGAACATGGAATATGTGTATACATTGTATAGAAAATACATCGCACGCGAGGACTTTAGTTACAGCATGCGAACGTGAAAACTACTGCGTGAAAGCGAAGTGATTATGGTGTACGCACGCGATATAAAATTAAAGCGCTGACAGGGTTTTAAGTATGATGATGTCGCATTTCTTTTGTTTATCAGAGTAAATTTAATAAACGAGAATCGAATTTTCAAGCGATGCCAATAAATCCAAGGTTATAATCCTGCTTTAACCTTGCTTGAGCTAAAAAGGATAAACACTATATTCGTCTGAATGGATTGCTTACAATTAGCATATCGCCACTCTTTTTATATGTGGAAGCAAATCTAAAACAACAAACGTTCATTATTTAATGTGTGTGTGTGTGTGTGTGTGTGTGTGTGTGTGTGTTTAATAAAGGTAAATTAATGATATTCAGCATAACAAAAATATAATGTATCTTATATTGCAAAATAATAATAATTCCACGTCCATTTTATGTCACCATATATTTTAGAATTTACTTCGGTATATGGCTTGTTGACCTGGATCAGTACTCATCCTGGTCTAAATTGAATTATCGGATTCTCGCTGATTTACGCAATGCAAGGACGTTGAACCTGTCATGATCATGATTGACCTTCACCGGTGCTAAATAAGAGCAGGCTAGTAATGATGGCGGGTACAACTGACCGAATTTAGTTTTCTCAAACAGTAAAACTGTAAAAAAATACTGATAACAGTATACTTTGTTCATGCGCAGTATTTCCAAGTTCAGTGCGAAATTTTAATAGTAATAATAGAAATATGGACAGTTTAGAATTCATTCACGTTTCTAAGTAGCTCAATATTCATTTGTCAAGATATATTTAATTGCAAACAGTGCTCCCAAGTAGGGGCGTACGGCTATATAGTTCCCACTACACGCAAGTAATTGGGCACAAAAAAGAAAATATATAGACAGGCCCACAAAATATTATTGAACGCGACTTTTAAGTCATAAATTATAGAACATGTTTAATTTGAAATCGAACGATAAGCTATGAGTTTTGGTCTATCAATGTACACGTGTCCGACGTAAAAAATGATATGTCTGGCATAAAAGATGACTGGCATAACATTAGTAACTAAGGTCATAACAAAAAATGATAAGAACCTAAGGTCAATTTAAAGTACTGTAAGACACGTATTAATAGAAGTGTCCATTTAAACATAATTCAGCCTTATAAATCTACAATAGTACAACTGTGCCATGTCTGTTTGTTTGTTGGGTTTTACGACCCACCAACAGTATTTCAGATATTTGAAGAATATGTCTACTTGAGACAGATATAGAATTGCCTCACTGCAGAATCACGCCGTAGACGTGACATGAAACCACAACCAGTCACATTATCCTGACTCCGGGCCAACCATTCTTGGTTATATGTTATATTGGGGTTTTCCGTCGCTGCGATAATATTTCAATCATATAGCGACGTCCAGCTAATTACAGGTGGAGGAAGACCCCGAGTACACAGAGGTACCCGGGTAGAACCACCGACCTACCACAAGCCAGCTGGAAGGCTTCCTCACATGAAAAATCCGAAGTCCCTACCGGGATTCGAACCCACAGCGGTGAGGGGCTGAGAGATTTGTAGTTTGTAGTCCACGACTGTAACCGGCTCGGCCAAGGCGCCCCCCCCCCCCTTATTCTTGGTACTACCCTTATATGTTGAGCACTATGCAAGGGAGTAATACCAATTATACCATTTTTTACGACGTTGGTAAGTCCAGACTGTGAATCAAAACCTTTAACCCCATACGAGACAGTATATCATTTTTACTTCACCGCTTTACGGTATCATTTTCGTAATAACATATATTATTTCGTTTTCACAAAGTATTATAATGGGAAATGCTAAAAACGCCCCATTATAAGAGACACGTTTGCTGCAGTCAATAAAAAGCGCTTAAATTTTATACTAATGCGTGTAATTTAAATATGATAGAAATTCGTTATATGTTGCTTCTTAAACGCCGGATATATTTAATGACCAAACCAAAAGTTACAAGAACGCCTCAGAAAATGGTTGCAAGTCTAACCTTGTTATTTTAGCGGTTATTATGAGCGATGATGATGATGATGACAAGGATGATTATGATATTAATATGTTGTTGCTAATAATGATGATAATAACGATAAATCCGAATCTACTATTGGTGATGATGATGATGATGATGATATTTAATTTTTCTGCTACTGATCATGATGCTGATGGATGTGATAATTTTGAAGATTAAGATGTTGCTGTTGTTGTTGCAGCTGCTGCTGATGATGACGGTGGTGGTGAAATCAATGCCTAATCAACTGATACAAATACGATTGCTTTTGATAAACTCACTGAAATTCCCTTCCATGCTATTTGAGATTTGTAGACAGAAATAATTCTCAATCAATATAAAATGCAGACATTCTTTGTTTGTTGAATTGCAAGCATCATATCATTTACTGTCGAATTGAATGGTGTTTTCCCAAAGATAATACCGGCATCAATGCAATCTTAGGGGCGCTTACAAAATTATAGGCGATAAACGCATCAGTTTAATTGTCCACAAAAAATCGGGACGATCATATGGAGTTCGTTGTTGGTTTATAGGCCATGATACGCAGATAGGAAAACGAAATTATTTGTTAATCTAGAATGGTGGGCTATCTCGAAATAAACGTGCGAGTAAGTTTATGTCTTAATGTACAGTCAGAATGCGTGTACATTATCGTAGCTGAGATTTATGCCATACAGTTGAACCTATATAAGCAGTCACTCGGTCAGCCTGCATTTAGCGGTCAGTCTCAGTACTGTGTTACATGTTTAACCTTCATTTAGCGGCCCCCCTCTGTTAAGCGGCCAGCTCTGTTAAGCGGTCACTTTCTCTTTTCCCCTTCCCTGACCGCTTATAACAGGTAAATTGTGATAATCCGATTAATAGTTGGGGGGGGGGGGATGAAATGCTTAAATAATCCCAAGGCTCAGAAAAAAAAAGATTGACTTTTTACTATTATCTTCTACTGCATGATCCACACAGGGACATCAAAATACGTATGCATGATGCTCAAATCATCGAATGTTTTTTTTAACTATTTGATGCTGGAATCCTGTTTGCTTATGACATAACAAACGCTGTTTTTTTAACCCTTTGATGACAGAAAACAAAAGCGACATAATGGTTTTCGAGATTCTCTGTTAGAATGATAGTGGAAAATACATCAGGGTCGAATTCCACCAATAATACTTAACGCTTAATAATACTGAAATACTAAGGGGCGATTTTCATAAGTCTTGTTTCTATAATAAAAATATCTAAATACCAATTTCTTAATAATAATTGTTAGTTATTAAAGCAATAATTCATTTCGACTCAGCCATGTACTTGAATATTTCTTAATATAATAAGAGTCGAATGTGTATCTACTTTCATAAAGAATTCGATTATTACTTAGGGCTAAGTAGTGTTGGTGAAATTCGAACCTGAAAGTGAACGCTAAATACCAACGCCGTGATAGATTGAAGTTGCTTTTAGCCCTTGCTTTGGGATTTTAGGCCCCAAGATCTCGAAGATATCAAACAGCGAATTCATACCCAAGTTCAATCTTAGCTAAGATCACCATGCTTAATATGTTTGATCAAAGAGCAGTGTTAAAAAGGTATTTGAAGAACATTTAGCGATAATAAAATTATATTTGAAACAATTTTTGAGAATTTTTTGTAAAACTCAAGCTTATGGTTTAACATGATTTTTTAGCAAGATTTTTTTTTTTTCAAGAAATCCGCTCAAATGTCATTACTCGTTAAAGGCATACAGTCTTTTACTATATAGACAAAGAGGGAAAATAAAAACGAACCATGAGAATTTCGTACTTTTTGCATAGTTATAGAGAATCCCACTAGAAACAAATCTATGGGATAAAAATGGGGGTCTCCATTCTTCATTTTGATTTATCTGCCCTTGAAAATGAAAGAAAAGAGCAAAACACTAACTTTCAGGGACAGATAACTCAAAGAGTAGAAAATGTGCGGCATGCAGTATAATTAGGGCACCATGATCCAGTAGTTATATACCGACAGCGAATGTGAAGGTGGTGGGTTCGAACCACCTTGGCGACAAATATTTTTCATGACCCTCCCTGACGCAAAGTACTGGTCCAACCAAGGAAAAGTCGACAGGGCTTAGTATCCAAAAACCTTTTTTTTACATAAAATAAATATGTTAAAACTATACCTTCTGAAATGCAACCCAGTGGCGGAATTCGCGGGGTGAGGCACTAGTGCTCTGCACCTTACCCCCATAGACCGGAAAGTGCGCCTTCTCCCACCAGCCACCTTCCCAGTTGCTCGATGACCCTTAGTGTCCCACTCCCCAACTAAGTTAAAATATCAATTTCTGATTTATCGCTGCAATGGAGCATGTGTACATGTTTACATTTTAACATTCTTCCAGAAACCTTTTGCCTAAATCTTGAACCAGAGGAGGGAAAAAGTATCTTTTGACAGAAAAGTCAATGGCATTGGAAGTCTGTTTTTTCAATTAGTTCAAGTGAAATTGGAAGTTTCTGGACTCGGAAGTTATGTTCATTGGAATCCAAAGACGTGTATTGGCATCCGATCACGGTCTTACTCGAGAAATGGAAACAAAAAACTACTTCTCCTGTTCAAAGGTTTTGTCTCGCACAAATTGATCAAAAAGACCGTGTTTGCGTGCTTGAAAAAACACTTCAGTCGAGAGCTCTTTGGCAAGATTTCATGGTTTCAGATAAAACAAAATTGGATATTTGCACAGACATTTTGATGTAGAAGAAAAAATATTTTGTATCACAGAAACTACCGCGGAAAATGCATTATATGGCATTGCGGACAGGCATATAAGGTCTCTCTCTCTCTCTCTTTCTCTAAACAGTCAAATACGTGTTAAGTACGTAATCCATCATTATTTTAAAAATGCTCCAAAAGTCTTCAATGTAGATGCAAATTGGGTTATAAGCTATTTTGCTCAAAGTCTTTAAAGGCTTGCATATACTATAAAAATCCCACTATCACTTAATGGGCCATGATCGCAATTTAATTTAATTTAATTTAAAGGTGGCCTGTACAAGTGGCTAATTTGTTTTTATCGGTCGTCTTTAAGATTCAAAAGAGAATGTCTCCATCTGGAATAACATCTGGTCATTTTTCTTTTACTTGTTTTCTGGTAGCATGCTATCGTATGTAGTATTATATCAGTGTGATTGTATCGGTCTAACGTTCCACCCACAATATCATATGGGGACTTTGACCATTTCACCAGGCATTCGGCAATACTCGGTAAAATTCGCTGTTTCAATCTGACCAATCAATGACTGGTTCAAAATCTCAAGTGTATGTTTATATCCCATTGAACAGCGTGTTGAATTATTCACCAGCAAGTAGATTGGGTGTTCGGGAAGTGCTCGTTGATTTGCGTAAGTTTACGTTTCATTTCGGCGACACTCGGTCACATTGACCTGTCACCGGACCAACCAGCCCTTGGATTATTCTTATATGCTCAGCACAAAGCACAGTGTAGGTACATCAGTATATATCATATTATCACGACCGGACCTGTAAATTCAGGGCGGACGCTCTAGGCACAGGTGTCATTTCTGTTATGCCATAAAAGCAGAAATAACGTACTTAGTAACACAAAGACATATTCTACAGAGACATGAAACTTCCCAAAATCACGTTTTTCCTTCTTTTTTTTGTTGTTGTTGTTGTGTTTGTTGTTGTTGTTGTTTTTTTCTCAGACGAACGGGATTTGAACGAGATCTCCCTGAGATAATCGACATCTTGCTGGCGTTTGCAGTAAGACTCTTACAGAATCACCCATAAAAGAGATCTGCGATCTAATGAGAGGCATGCATATTTGGTTTAATCGGCAAAAATATAAAGCGAAGTTATATGTTTATATCTAATAATGGCAATTTTACACATCTCAAGTTATCTTGCGGTCACATGATCGTACACGTAACTTTACGAGAGCTTCTTATGACTTGCTCTTTACCTATATCAGAGTTGCGGTTCTCTGTTAGGTTATTAGGTCTTTGGTAGCATGAGCTGCCCTCATTCTGATCATTAACTTCCAACTAGTTTCAGTGTGGCCATACCACGTGGTATATGACGTAATTTTAAGCTATCACAAGCAGCACAATTTGCCTCGATTCGAAAAATATAACTGCTGTAAGTATTTTTCTTCCTCACCAATTTTAATGGGATATAGCGCATGCGAGGCAGAAATTTGTGCACTACTAATTCTTTTAGCAGTCATACAGCATTTCCTAACATTTGGGAATGCATGTGCTTTACGTGTTAGCAAACAAAATTCAACTGTATATCTTACAAAAAAGATCATTTGGACCTAAATGTGTAGGGTATAAGTTTCCGCTTTGGATGCGCTATATACCAACAAAATAGATTAAAAAATAAAATACTTACAGCAGTTTTTTTCCCTCTGAATTGATGAAAAATAGGTTAAACCGACGTCGTGTACACCACGTGGTATGGCTACGCTGTAGTTTGATGGATACCCACTATTTATTTTTCTTTTCTTTTTTTAAACATTATCTTATACAGCGATCGATACGTGTTCTTATCTCCTTCAAGCAGGTAACAGTCTCAGATAATTCAAATGAAAATAAATAAGGGATGCCGTTGGCAAATAAATAAGCGAAAATAGAAAACTTTCAACGTAATGATTGCCTATGTTTCAAGCCATAACAACATATTCTGAATCCGTCCCTCGTGCTCATAGCATTTGATTTCACGAAGGGAAGATGCGTTATTAAATTTATATTACAAACTTAAAGTAAATGCATTTTCCTGGCGTTTTGAAAGCTTAAGACACGCAAGGTAACTGGTAAATATATTGGACGATGGATATTTATTAGATATTTTATTCGTGAACATTTTAGGCACTTCTCTTTCTTTTGATGTTTTCCGAGTAGAGACAATATGTTGCGTCAGCATGGAAAACTTTAAGGAGATATGACCCACTGAATTTGAACTACAGTTTTAATTTATTTGCGTTATACAACCTACCAATAAAATTTCATTTAAGGAAAGTGAGTACATGATTTGCAGTTTTCTGTCATCCTTCCGATCAGTCCTAGAAGTGCCTTTTTATTAATATGCTTAGCGCCAAGCAAGGAAGAAATCATAATACCAGTTTATCTGCTTTGGTAAGTCGCGATCGGCGATCGAACCTGGGACCTCTCGGTAGATACTCTAGTCACCCAGCCACGACTTCCGGTCTTTATAAATCGGGTTTCTCTGTTCAAAACAAATACAGTTGTATAACCACTGAAATATACAATCTTTTTCTTCTGAATATAGAAGAAAGGCTAGTATGCAATTCGGTCTGGCATAATTAAATCAACAACACGCTTTTGTATTTCATGTATCCAAATTTTCTGGTTTGTCATGTGGACGTAATTTTAAATGTTGGACTTTGCCTCGCAGAGAATTTCCTTCTATCGGAAATTCCGAGACAATGGGAAGACCACTTAAACGTGATCAGAGGCAGCTTGCGTGGCGCTGAGCGATAAATTGAAGGATTTGTGTAGCGTATCTCTCGCAACATCTCGACAGGCGGCTGGCGTAGAGGGTTCCGATTTCTGTCGGAAACCCGAGTAGGGTGGAGCTTGTATCGGTTTGTTTTCGGTGACAAACGAATTATTAGAAGTGAATTCAGTTATTTGTTATAGATTTAATCACTGACATGAAGTGTGAAAGCATTTTGTTATTAAAGGAAATCAAAGATCAGTGACATTGGCTACCTTTACAAGGATAGTATTTTGGATATCGTTTTTAAAAGGTAAAGTGTATATTTATATAAAAAAATATATCAGATATACGAAAAAAAAAAACAAGAAAAAAACGCCATTTCCGAACAGAGCGTACAAAAAAACACAGAACACTATATTTGGATATAAAATTGATATAAGATAAAACTGTGAGATTTGCATTTTCTTGATTTTGTTTTTAATTATTTTAAAATGTTTTATTGCATGAAGTAAATATATAATAAAATAAATAAATGTAGAGACGAATAGATGAGCAGATAAAAACATAAAGATGAGCTTTACAAAAAATATGAATGTTACATTTACATTTTATTCTAAATACAAATTGAGATACTAAGTGCATGAATACTTCTTGTTTACAATGGCAGCAAAGCAGGACCTTTAACAGCAAATTACAAGAGAAAACAGTCCTGCTAGTTTTACAATTGAGTAGTGATAATAAGGGCTAATGAATTGGAGTTTATATTAACACATTCACACACAAAACAAAGAACAACATCAAACAAACATGGATGTTGGTCATTTCGTTATACACTATCTTTGTTTGTTTGTTGGGTTGTTTGTTTGTTTGTTGGGTTCAACGCCCCACTGACAGTATTTCAGTCATTTTGAGACGATGTCTACTTGAGACAGATATAGTGCTGCCACACTGCAGTATCACACCGTAGACATGTGGTATGATACCACACCCAGTCACATTATCCTGACACCGGGCCAACCAGTCCTGCAACTACCCTTATATGCTGAGCGCCAAGCAAGGGAGCTATACCAGTACCACTTTTTACGAATTTGGTACGTCGCGGCTTAAGGTTATGTAGCGGTATTTCAAGGCATTTGATGTCAAAGAAAAAAGTCTTATGTAGAAAATTAACCATTTATTTTATAAGAAATATGCATGAATGTTTTTTTTTTTTTTAAAAAAGATATGCGGCGTTTACTGGAATTAAAGTAATGGAGAACGTAGAACGGTTATATGATATAGGAATTGTCATCTGTGAAGCATTTCATTTTGATAAGTCAATATAAGATAAAAACTCCATTGGTAATGCGCAATAGTAAACATTATGATAAATAAGCGGACTAAAATCACCATTTAATCACAAGAAGACGGTGAAACAGGCTGTAATCAACTACAGGCTGTAATCAACTACAGACTGTAATCAACTACAGGCTGTAATCAACTACAGGCTGTAATCAACTACAGGCTGTAATCAACTACAGGCTGTTCAACCCGAAACATTTGCATCTATAAGAGAAGTGTTTTGATAAATCAACTACAGTAGAACTTCAATGAGTCGAATTTCTCGCTTCGTCGAAGTTAAGTGAAAGTCCCGACATTTTCCCCTATATTCATAAGAAAAGTTCATTTATGAGTCGTACTTTTATGTGTCAGATTTTTCAATGTGTCGAAGTTTTTCTGCGGTCAGTACATAATAATTCACGTACATTTTACCATAAATAAATCGAAGCACTCTGGCTCTTTTCACAACTTCGACTGCGGGATAATATTTTTCACAACTTTACGGCTGCTTCGGCTGCAACGAAATTCACGATTTTATCTATATGACAGGTGCTAATTACACGAAAGCTGCATTTAAAATGGTAATGATTGTACATTTGTATTAAATTACGTTTACGAAGGAAAATTGGTGCACCGAAACCTCATATAGACTTTAATTCAAAGACTTGACAGTTCGACCGTTGAGTTGGCCCCATACGTAAATCGGAATCCCTATGTCTCGTCAGTCACTTCAACTTCGACTAATCGAAGTTCCACTGTATATATTTACCAAAGTTATTGTAATTCAGTCGGAATACTTCATTGAAATTTCATGACTACGAAGTACATTTTTCAACTAGTTTTCATCTACAAAACTATTGTGTGTAACCTTTTTTCCCCAAGTGTACACATTTTCTACCAATGAAAATCGTTCAAATATTCATTTGGTCTTTAATTGCGTCTTCATCAGTAAGGTCAAAAGTAACATTAGAAAACAACGCCGAAAAAGTATTATGAATCATATTAGATTTAGTAAGACTCATTCGCGAACAAATAATTGATACAGCGTTTTGGTTTACAATTTCATCAAATTAAAACGAGACGCGCATGCGCGAAAAGGTATAGTGAAGTCTGCATAGAGCAATCAATAATTTAAACTCGAACTTTGAAGGTCAGGACGTAATTTCCATGTAACATCTATAGGAATGTCTTCATGAAAACACGAATCCTTCCTGGTATGAGCAATATACCATGTTTTAATCATGCATGATTTGAGTGTAAAAGATATCGTTCTCAATTATCTTTAAGCTGATAACTTAATCTTGAATGAAGGGCAATCTTCTCTTGAACAAATTACAAAGTATGGATTTCACTTTACTCTGATAGAGGCAATACTTACAGAAAGCCCAACGAGAGAAATCAATTGCATTTTGAACTTTCAAAATCATTAGTTTTCGTTGACACTTAATTTCGAAGAAAATAAGATAAATGTACTTTCATAAATTCCATTGGTACATATTCGCGTGGATTCATTTTCAAGAAAACGTGAGGTCCATTTAAATAAAACAGTTTCGTGGTGATTGATATTCGTGGATAATCGACGAAAAAAACGTCCCCCACGAAAATTATTTATTTAATTAATTAATTAATGTTCAACAATATTATGATAATCATTAATGTCCGTCTTTATGACATCACCTCCAGTTAGTTGAAAAAATACATATCAATAACATTTGATGTGTGTGTTAAAAGTGAAAAGTATGTTTCCATACAAAATTAAAAAAAAAAAATTTTTTTTTTTTTATTGAAATTTTCTGCGACGCGTTTCACATTGTTATCAAGTTCATCATAAATTTTAACCTCTGGGAAGCCCAAAAGTCCCTAATTTGCACGATTCGGTCTAAAAATAAATCTAATAAATGAACAAAAATAAAGTGTGTAATAATTTTTTTTCAAGTAGTTCTTAAAGAAGTTTTATTTCAATGTAGAAATTATTATTTCAACTTTAAACAATACGATAGAGTCGCTTAATAGTCCCGTTACAGCGAAAATGATAAAAATGGTAATATTATTATTTTTTTTTTTTTGAAACAGTGACATTGCCATTTTTTTATTTATAGATATTTCCCTATAATATACAAGAAATCATTAAATAAAATACTTTTTATAATTTTATTATGTGACAAAACATTATAGCTCACGTGCATTTAAATGCATGTTTTTAATTGATATTGCTAAAAAATTTAAAATCCATATAGTTTAAACATACTCTTTATCACTTTAACATATATTAAAATAATACGCATACATGGTTTCACATACATGCATATTTTTTACATGTTCAAGCCTAAAATGTTCCCACAAAATATTCAATATTTAGCGTTGAGTCATATCTAAATCGTGTATAGGGCTGGAGCTAGCACATTTTTTTTCAAATACACTTAAGGACTTTTAAAAAGCCTCATATATAAAGCCTTGTCACTTCAAGCCATTTTAATGTTCTTCATGTTGACCTTCTTTTTTAAACGCATATTAATAAAGTAGGGCATAAATTATGCGCATTTCTAAATAATATAAAATCGTTTGGAAAACACAGGATAAAATACTCGACATTTCTTTCGAGATGGTGCGTTTCTAAAGTCATTATGTATGTTTTTCAGTAAATTGATACTTTCCGCGCCTACAGGCAATATTTATTAGAAAACCGAAAACTGTAATTCATCATTTTTTTTTTGCTTAGAAACCAAGATCGATTAAATCAGTTCCTTAGAGTCTAAGGAAAGTCAAATGCTCTGCAAGTTATGTGCACTTAGCGCATAATTACAATTTTATATTTAGTGACGCATTCTGTTAACAGGCTTGAATTAAACAAGCAATACATAGTGCTATGTAACATTTTTATATTTAGTAATTTATTTTGTATCTAGGCTCGAATTTAACCAACAATGTTTAGTGCTATGTAGAACTTGTATATTTAGTGACGTATTTTGTATTTAGGCTCGAATTTAACCAACAATGTTTAGTGCTATGTAGAACTTGTATATTTAGTGACGTATTTTGTATTTAGGCTCGAATTTAACCAACAATGTTTAGTGCTATGTAGAACTTGTATATTTAGTGACGTATTTTGTATTCTATGTAGAACTTTTATATTTAGTGACGTATTTTGTATCTAGGCTCGAATTTAACCAACAATGTTTAGTGCTATGTAGAAATTTTATATTAGTGACTTATTTTGTTATTAAGTATTAAGTTATTTATTTCAAAGTTTACCAGCACTGCACCTGGCAGATGTTATTGCTGAGAGGTACCACTTTACTAGCACATTTTGCCAATATTGTTTTACAAAAAGAAATTACTAAGCTGACATGGTCATTTAGCTTTCTAACTATCAACATTTGCTATTGTATTTCCATTTAACAAATAAGTATGGCGAAAGGAATTTGTTTAAGTATCACAAAACGCTAAATAAAGTTTGTGTCTGTGATCTTACGAAGTAAAACGATTATATTCGAAGTCTCCTTTATCACCTGTGGACAAATACTGTTCAACAATATAGTTTCTACATTTGTTTCAATTCAGTAATCTGTTAAATTTTTAATAATGCACATAACATATTAATATGAAAAAAAAACAAAACAACAAATACAAAAAATAATGGAATGGCATTGTATGCAATATAATACATCTTTACCTTATTTCAATGTTTACGTATAACATGTACTTAGTGCTTATTTGTGTCATTGGTAATGGGATCAATACGGCTAATTTTTAACAAAAACTGTAAAATATAGTCACTATTACTCCTGTGAGTCTTTTCCATTCCTTCATCTCTTTGTTTTCAGTTTTCTTATTTTATTTAAAATAATGTGTGAAATAGAATGTAGTCCTAACATATTCAAAATTTTAAGCATTACATGTACTTAATGCTTAGCATTCTTCGTGAAAGTAAGACCAAAATGTGTCCTTGTAAACCGACAGAGAAGAGTTTATTCGATTTACAGGAGTGGGTCAATGCGGAGCGAAATGCCAGGAGTTTGGCGTCATTACAGCGACTTCTTTCCTCATTTGAGCCACGGAGATGTTCATATTGTGACTGATTATTGAATCATCGAGTCTGACCACTTAGGTTTCTGAAGTCATGACCGGAAGAGAGCATTATATTCGGAACATCTTTGTCGTCACTGTTACATATGTGCTCGGTGTGTCCGAGATAACAATAATGGCGGATGTAACAACAGTGCCGCAGGAAAATTTTACGACCGGTGAGTTGTTTTAAATATATAAATCATTTTCTTTTTTTATCATTTATAAGATTTCCTTAAAGGTTTTATCAAAATTTGAAATCTTTCATCGAATATCACAAACGTGTTTGGAGGGCCTACCGCTGTACCATCTATTGTACCTGACACTAAATCGAAATCCCAGACGCTCTACTGGAAAGCGAAGAGCTCTATCAATACTCCATCCAGGCATCAAAATATTTCATCTATCATAAAACTCCATGATAATCACATATAATATTAATATTGTTTTAAACTATTTTATAAGTAAAGACAAACTTTGTGAAACTTTGTAAAAGAAACTTATGTTTCAAGTGGCACAGACTAAACTCGCAACCCACATCATTTCGAAAGATGTTTGTATGTTTGATGGTATTAACGTCCAACCGACAGTATTTCAGTCATTTGGAGACTATGTCTACTTGAGACAGATATTGTGCTGTCACACTGCACTATCACGCCGTAGACATCTCGCATGATACCACACCTAGTCACATTATCCTAACACCGGGCCAACCAGTCATATATCAACCCTTATATGCTGAACGCCAAGCAACTGTGCCATATTTTTACGACTTTGGCATGTCGCGGCCGGGAATCGAACACACGACCTTCCGCTCCCGAGGCGGATGCTTTAACAACTGGTGACGGTATTTTCCGAATGATTCCGACATTTAGTTCTATTTTCAGACACACCGCCATATACATTTGGTCCAAATTGAAACTACAGATTAACTAACGTTTCGAGTATTCCGAATGATTCCGACTTTTCTTGTTCTATTTTTAGACACACCGTCATATACATCTGACCCAAATTCCACCTACAGTTTGCCGAACGTATCTAATATTCCGAATGATTCCGACTTTTCTTGTTCTATTTTTAGACACACCGTCCTATACATCTGACCCAAATTCCACCTACAGTTTGCCGAACGTATCGAGTATTCCGGATGACGTTTATAGTTCAAGAGAGCCATTTTACCGGCCCACTAACATATCGAGCGAACAGAGGTTGATGATGACACTTTTATGGAAGTACGAAAACTCGGTCAGGCCAGTTTTTAATTCTTCGAAGTCCGTGCAAGTTGCTCTTGGTTTGACCTTAACCCAAATTTTAGACCTGGTAAGTTGTGATGTGTTGGATAAGAAATATATATTAGAATGTGATTTTAAAAGGACATTTTTTTTATTATTTCACACTTGCTTCACAGGACTCACGCTCTCCATCACGTCCAATCACGTCACAAACTGTCACGTCACGTCATGATTTGCACTGACATTTAATTATGACAATGTGTTATGCGCGGGTATCAATGAAAACTAAAATAGTATAATAAAAGAATCCTGTTTATTCTATGCACACGCATGAAATACTGATTCTCAAAATACAGCAACAGTATTCCTTGCTTAATTTCCTTTATAGCATCCTTTTGTACTATTTCTCCATGGAGTGTTTTATTGTGATGTCATTGTATCGATTCGACGTCATTAAAATCAAAATGCTTTGAACGCGACGTTGATCTAAAATAGTGATGAAATATAGGTGTATCGTCATGAAAATGATAACTTTATATCTTCTATTGTGTATGATATTATGTATCTTTAACGAATATATCTCCGGTTTTGTTGTTGTTGTTGTTTAGTTTATACTTTGGGGTGGATTACTGTGATAAAAATGAAAAGTTTATTTGATAATCTGAAAGTAAAAAAATTAATAATATAATTTCACTCTATCCAACATTAAATAAAAGAAACATTTCTTCGTTTTTGTGGAAGATGCAATATTCTTTTTAAACTTCACTTGATGAAATTATATTACATATTCCACAATAACGAACAAATACCCTCTATAAAATGTGCCTACTCAGTTCTAAGTACATTACATGACATCTTGACCTACTTTTTAAAATAGAAAAAAAAACCCATCAAATTCCTGCTCCACTTGCTATGACGAATTTAATATATAACTGCAGCATCAAACGGCTCCTACTAACTAGACACTGGAAAAATAACAATTCACCAAACCCATTCTTCATATTTCATTTTTACTCGCGCACAATCACTAAGATTTAATTGGATTATTGATTAGAGCTCCATATTAGACTCAGAATCTCTTGGAACCATTGCTTCGACACACTCTGACAAAGGCATTTTTAGTTTGCGCGTCTTATTGTCCAAAGGATATTGTTTAGATTTTCATAATAACAATGGAAACGTATTTCAGAACTACTTCCAGCATTACTGATTGATTAATTTGGAAGTTTTCAACACTGGTTATTCATTTTGTGAACATACAGTCAAACCTGTCTTAAGTGGTCAGTCGGTGTAATAAGAGAAAGTGACCGCTTGACAGAGGGGGCCGCTAAATGAAAGTTAAAACATAAAAAGATAAAAAGGTATCATTGTTTTGTAATATTAAAAATGACCGCTTAATACAGGTGGTAGCAAATTCTGGTTCAACTGTTTATACTTTCGCGAGGGCTTGCTTGACTTATTTTGGTCGCTGAATACAGGTCCAGTGTATGATAAAGCAGGTCGGTTGCTCAATAGAAGATGGTTGCAAATTGTAATATGTTTTTTTAAAGATAACTTTACCTCAAATGTGGAATATATTAATAGCAACTGAAATTCACATAAATCAAATTGTTATATATTCCACATTTGGTGTAAAGAGTTACGGCATTCTTGTTCAAATATTTGCATTTTTTGTAAATGCACGTCGATTTCATTACACACCTACGTCAGTTATGTAAAAAAAGATATCTCCCGATATACATACATTCAAATTGTCTAAAGCGGTTTGTCAAGGGAACAAAAGAAAGTGGCCTATTAACAGAGGTGACCGCTAAATGAAGTTTAAATATATAACAAAATGCTACAGTTTGGTAATATTGAAATTGACCGCTAAGTGAAGGTTTGCCGCTTAGTACAGATGGCCGCTAATACAGGTTCTACTGTAAAAGGAAAGACATAACGGTCCTGTAAGAAAACCAACATAGAGTGACAATAATTATTTTTAAGAAAGATATGCAGCATTGATGGAGATTGGAGATTAAAGTAATGGAGAATGTATTACAAATTACGAAATTATTGACTTGACTTGATTATTTGAGTGTACCGTCTCTTCGACAGTATTTCAGTCATACAGCGACGTCCAGCTAATTACAGGTGGAGGAAACCCCCGAATGCACGGAGGCATCCGGGTAGAACCACCGACCTACCGCAAGCCAGCTGGAAGGCTTCCTCACATGGAAATCCGAATGATCCTGCCGGGATTCGAACCCACGCGGTGAGGGGCTGTGTGAATGTTATAGTCAGCGACTTAACCCTCTCGGTCACGGAGGCCCGTATGAAATTATCATTTATTATTCAGTGAATCTTTTCATTCTAGGAGTGATAAAAACTCTCCACCGCAAAATAAACATCATTATTCTTTCGATCTTATTGACCATAATATACAGCAGGTAATTGTAACGTCCGGCCCGAAATAAGTCTACATATTCATCAAAGAGAAATGTTTTGATAAAAGAACTAACTAGAAGTATAATTTCAAGAAACTTCAATTCAGACAAAATATTTTATTAGGATTTCGTGTATGTGAAATATATATTCAGCAAGTTCTCATCTCAACAAACAAAGGTGTGTAACTTTTTTTCCTTGAGTATAGGAATATCTACCAATGAAAATCGTTAAAATACTCACTCGGCACGGTCTTACGTCATCATCATTCAAAAAAAAAAAAAAAAAAAAAAAAAAAAAAACAGAGACGGGACGTTACATATGAATTAGAGAAATACAATTTAAACAATTACTGTCGACCAAGGATTTTACAGTTTGTAAGTCAAGTGGTTTGTTTTGCTTGCTTATCGCCGAATTTCCCTTGCACAAAAAAGAAATCAAAGCCATTTATTTTCCGCCATAAAAAAAACCAACGTATTTTTCTTGAAAAAAAATAAATAAAGACTATTAAATAGTCGTAATGTTTGTTAGATTATTGGATTAAACGTCCCGTCGACAGGATTTCAGTCATTTGAAGACGACGAGAAATCGTCGTAATAAAGAATTCCTTAAACTTCTTGTTCGGTATTTCAGAAACACCATTTCTAGCTTCTTTAACTAATTCTCTCCTGACATTTCTTAAATACAAACCATAAGTAATCACAATGCGTCTGTCAATCGCTGTAAAACGGCCCAGCAGTTGAGATCTTTGATATGGCTGATACGAGCGGGAAACAAATCACACTCGGGATAAAAACGACCAAATGGTAATTTATGATATAAAAGCGGTCCTATTTTAAGTTATACAAATCATGGAGAAAATTGGCAGTACGGGAGATAATTGTAAGAAGTGGTTCTTTCGCCGTGTCTAATTTATCTTCTGATGTGGAATGAAATGGTCGTGACTTTCAGCTGTCATGTACGGTCTCCAGGGATACAGCGGGTCATCTATACGTCCGTGCTTTTTTAGAGGAATGTTAAAGATTTTTTTTTGTCTCATTGAACGGAAGAAATAGAAAGAGAGATAGGGGTGGTATTTTAAAACGTTACTCGCAATATATATAAAGCGAGATTCAATTAGCAGGATTGCTAGCGGTGCATACATTTTCGACTCTTTTGTTGATTCACGTGGTTGTGACGTCATAGATAATAAAATATTCGACGCCTTTAAAGTTTTTAGTCATAACGTCGCAGATATTAAAGTAAGAAATAATTTGAAATCATATAAAATCGATAATTTAATCTTTGGAATTTAGTTTTGCAACAATTCCTAACCTTGACTTCAAAATCCTGCACAATTAATCAAATATCATAATGGCGGATATTCATGTTTTACGAAACAGTTTGACAACTTAAAACGCTTGTTTCCACCCTAGCAGTAAGACGTTCAAGCAATCTCAATCAAATTTTAAAAACGAACATTTAGCCTTTCGACTGAAAAAGTGCAAGTCTAAAGGATGTCTTTTTTAATTCAATACTCAACATTCCGACATTTTAAAAGTTCTAGATTAAAATTTCAGGATAATGAGATGGTGATCATGATGATCTCGTTGTTATGACTCTATAGTTCATAAAGTACGATTTAAAATAATTCATTTATAATAGTGATGTAATCTATGAATTTAAGTTTGCAAGGAAATCTGTCTTAAACACGTGCCAATTAAATTTCTGGAAATGTTTAAATTGAATAAGTCATCTAATGTGGCGGATGGTTTATATACATTACTGAACTCGGTGAGTACTGTTCGCCGATTCTAGTGATTATTGCTCACCAAATTACTTGTGTTTTTTTTCTCTCACTTAAACAGGTGAACAGTACTAACTTAAAAATCAACTATTTAGGTGGACAATTTCCACTCAAATAGGTGAGCATTACCTACTGATATAAGAAGTGCTCAACTAAATATATTAGCATTGTTAACTCAAACAAGGGAACGGTAAGCAATTAATTCATCGAGTAATATTCTCCTAACAAGGTTTTTACTCAAATAGATGAGATTTACGAAGAAGAAGAGAGTACTGCTCTTTAAGCTTATTGAGTAATACTCACCTTACTAGGCTAAATAATATACATTCAAATATTTGTGCTGCGAATGATGGTTCCGCTACATTCCGGACCTCATGACCTATTACGAAGATAACCAAGGTTTTCCTAATGTTTCCTTAGGGTTCTTTGGTTATCTAGGTAGAGGTTAAGTGGTCCAAGACATAGTGGAACCATTACAGGGACTTTAAGCATATGTCACCGAATAAGGTATTAAAGCATGAGGTTAGTACGAGAAATTATTTTCCAAAGACTTAGGATTAAAGAAAAGAAGATTAAATTCCATTAGAAAGAAAATGACTGTGCATGAGAGCCCACGACCGGGATCATGCTTTGATTGAGACCTAAACTGCAATAGAGAAAAGGTCGATAAAGTTCGGACTAAGCGAACATAAGGAACATGCATGGACCGCAATGTGCAGACGTATTTGCAAACAGCTTTCTTTCACAATCCACTTCTTATATATCTGACGTGTAATGTCTTTGGCACGGGTTTAAAAGTATATCTATTTTTAGCATGTTTAGTTTATTAATAAAAGTAATTTTTTTTTCATTGAATATTTATTATTTAGTCGACATTTTGATTTAATATATACAGATTATGCCTTCCTTTAAAATGCTATAAATACACAAAAACTTAAACTGTGTTTTTAATATATATCTTATTTTGGTATTTATTTCCTTTAAACGAAATAGAAACGTATACCAAATAGCTCAACGGATAATGTTATAATTGTTGTTAAACCCCTTACAATAAGGCTCCAAAGTGGCGAAGTGGTAGCGCCCCCGCCCGTAAATCATCTCTGTATATCACCGCATGCGTTCGATTCCCGTATGAAATAAATAAAAAAATAGGTCTATATGTAATTTTCAATATAAAAATTATAACATACCAGTTATTTTGTAAACCTAAATGCTTCATTTTTGCTTCATATATATATATATATATATATATATATATATATATATATATATATATATGATCAACAAACTGCGTGCATTTATTTTAATATTTAATTTCATATTTCTTAACATGGCGTGAAAATTAAATCGCTATTCATAAGTGCGGTTAAAACCAATATGAAAACGTAGTATTTTTATTTATTTATTTTTCTCTTCGCATCATATTTATATAATGTTTTCTCATTCGAATCACTAAGCAAATAAATAATTTATAGAAAAAATATACTATTTACAAATGTTAACAGTTCTTTTTTTTATTCAAATACTTGATAAACATGTATATAATACTTAAAAATGAATAATAAAGAGTATTTGTCTTATTTTTAAAACACGGTGTGAAAATCCAGTCATTATATTTGCCATAAAAATCTTAATGTTGATTGTTATGTTTATTTTTTATATTTATCGTATTCCCATTTGTGTGTGTGTGTGTGTGTGGGGGGGGGGGGGGGGGGTTAAACCGCCGAGAGTATTTCAGTCATTTGGAGACAATGTCTACTAGAGACAGACCAAGTTTTGTACTAAGCGGCCATCTGTAAGACCCCTGAAGATAATAACCTCATTTTAGAACCTGCCTGTACTAAGCGGTCATCTGTAAGACCCCTGAAGACGATAACCTCATTTAAGAACCCGCCTGTACTAAGCGGTCATCTGTAAGACCTCTGAAGATATTAACCTCAATTTAGCACCCACCTGTACTAAGCGGTCATCTGTAAACCCCTGAAGATATTAACCTCAATTTAGCACCTACCTGTACTAAGTGGCCATCTATTAGACCCCTGAAAACCCCCAACCCCTGTAACTATTTAAATTTCTATTTCCATATAGATAACATTCATATCGTGAATTATCAGTCTGACATTTTGGATTGGGGGGGCGTGGGTTCGATCCCTGGCCGCGACATACCTAAGTCGTAAAAAAAAAATGTACTGGTATAACTCCCTTGCTTGGGGATCAGCATATAAGGGTAGTTCCAGGACTGCTTGACCTGGTGTCAGGAAAATGTGACTGGGTGTGGTATCATGCCACATGAATACTGTGTGTTACTGCAGTGTGGAGCACAATACATGCCTCATTGTGACATAGTCTCCAAATAACTTAAATACTGTCGGCGGGACGTTAAAACCGATAAACGAACAAACGTATTAGATGTCTTAATATTTTACAAACCTCACCCGCCCAACACGCCGCTAATCTTACTAAGTTTTATTAATTTGTCATAAGGTTTTGATCCCCCCCCCCCCCCGCCAAAAAAGGGGGACATTTATTTTACATCAGTCTGAGAACTTATACAAATCCCTCTCGACTGATCCTAAATTGGGCCAGTACTTTGCGTCTGGGAGAGCCATGGAAAATCCTTGCCAACATCTCTGTAATTAATTTATGACCACTTAATTTATTACAGGACGAAAAGAACCAGGTATTGACGACAAACGTCTGGATGGAAGTGGTAAGAAGATTTTTTTCCTTTTCTTTTCCTTTTATTTCAGGGTGTCGTCTCTTTAATCGTTACTTCCCTACCTTGACTTTTGAAGTCTGTAGTATCACTATATTTCGCTGACATTAATTTTCGTTGACTCTGTAATTATGTGAAATTCGTGGGAAATTACTTTCAAGGAAGAAAAGATACACAGTTAATTAGCTCTTCTGACAGAATATTGCTGGGGATATATTTTTTTAGGAATTAATATACTGTAACGTCGTGCTTGTTACTTACTATACATGCATTCTAAACTTATTTATTTTTACGTCAATATGGAAGCAAGACCATTTCATTTAAATGAATCCATCTCGAGGAGGGTTCCAGGGATGAACCAGTACGTAAAGCCTCAGAAGGCCATAAAACATCATTGACTCAAACGGGGATCGAATCCATATCTTTTGGACCTGCAGTCATATACAGTACAGTTTGACAATGGCGTCGTTTTACTTCGACACCATCTAGTATTACTGGAAATTTAACATTGCTTACTGTAAAATCATTAATTTTCGTTGACATTAAATTTTGTTGATTGTGTACTTAAGGGATTGTGTGGGTACATTTATTCGTGGATCTATGTTCTAGAAAATGTGAGGACTATATCAGACAAGTTTTCGTGGGGATTCATATTCGTGGATAAACACCCTCCACGAAATCGACGGAAATTTGTATCTCGCGAAAATTAATGATATCACAGTAGGCAACGCAATGTTATTTCTAATGCATAGGCATAAGCATAGCATTGCAGAACTCTTAAATCTTTCAGTCCTGTCCGCCGGTAGAGTCACGTGATATGTGTTCATTCGCTAAATATTTTTGCTGTTGTCGTAAATGGTATTAATATTTATACACACCGACACCGGACAATGGTACTAAGTGAAGCGAGAAAATGCCTAAGGCAATTTGACCAGAGGGTAAATTTGATCGAAATTTCTATGGTGGCATATTTCTGCCTGCCACTTATCCACTTAGCTATGTCAAATGTTTCTTGAAAAAAAAAGCCACATACTCAGTAATTATCTGGCAAGTAGAATATTTTCTAGTTATCCACTTAGGTATCTTAACTGGACTAAACTGTCTGTTATTGACCACTACTGCCAACCACATATTCACTAAGGTTAACTGGATATCATATATGAAATATGCCACCATACATTTCTTCTAAATTGATATGGATCATCTTATTTGTATTTATCCACAACAAGCTCCGCCGATGAAAATACGCAATTATTGAGCTGAAATAAAACTCCTTTTTTTTTTCAAGTGGAATGAAAATGACGGATACAATTGCCTGCCGGTACTAGATGTCATTTTTTTATGAGCGGTATTAAATATATGGCATCCTTTCGGAATGATTTTAAGTTTAGTTGACGGCGGAGAATATCCGATTATAAAAAATGTAATAATTTTGATAAAATTTACAGTTTGGCAATATGCTTTAGACGTACCAACATCCGGTGCTGCTACCATAGTTTGATACATACATCATTATTAAAACCCACATCTCAAAAAAGCAATAACATATTGAATGTGTAATGACAAAACTAAACTCTACATAACACCTGTTATATATATCGCCAATAAGACTAATTAAAGGGTGCACTATTTTATGAAGAAGTTTGCGCGGAAGTATAAACTCGTGTGTACGAAGGCAAAAAATGCAAACGATCGGCGCGGATAAAAATTTAGTTACTCCGTATCCACTCTACGCAGTGAATGAAAATAATGCCATTAGAATGACAGTTTTTATTTCTTATCGTCTATGATATGACAGGTCGTTCACGGATGTAAGTGTTTCTCGGTGTTTTACTAAACACGTGATTCAGAGATAAATGGTCAATTTGTATGATAGGTCTAGTGTCTCAGACAATGAAAGTCAACGTCTAGCCTAATGTAGATACATCTAGATCTGCCCTACGGCTATATTAAAGCTGCCTGTACCAAGATCGCATTACCTAAAAACATATAACCCACAGACGCTCGAATTGCAGGATTCAGTTTTAGCTCGTGTATTCTTTCACACACACACACACACACACACACACACACACAAAATCAAGATAATATCTTCACTCCGATGTCGCCGTTGACGTTGTAGTCGTTGACGTTGTAGTCGTTGACGTTGTAGTCGTTGACGTTGACGTTGTAGTCGTCGACGTTGACGTTGTAGTCGTTGACGTTGTAGTCGTCGTCGTTGACGCTGTAGTCGTTGACGTTGTAGTCGTCGACGTTGTAGTCGTCGTTTAAAACTTTAACCTGGGTCCTAACTTCCAAACAATTAAACCTTCTGACATCAAATTTCACATTCTTGCTCACTGTCACATGGCTACATTCTTATCAAGGACCATAACTCTTAGGTCCATTTTGATCAAATTATTTCCCTTCAAAAATCAACTTTTATTTTCTTAAATCGGTTAAAGTAACAGCAAAATCGAGTAAGTTTGATATTCGCTTTGTCGAACAAACTAAAAAAACTCATATTATTATTTTGTTTTTGTTTATGCATAACTGAATAACAATATAATTAAGAATTTTAATTCCTTTTTTTCAGTAGAATATTCAGCTTCTTTTTTATGTGCTTTTTAAGTTTTCATTTGGGTTCTAAAATGTTTCTAAAAATCGACTCTCGGATATCGAGAGAGATCTCGGATCCTCGAGTACTCCTTGTCATGCCTGATAAATACACACGAAACGTAATTATATTTACATTGAATCAACTACATGTATCATGATGATATCTTATATTTAGGTTTATTTTTATTCTTTGCATATTGATATTGTATACGCCCCGACAGTTTCATCCCAAATAAATAATACTATCATATTGGTGTTCCTGTCTTTATTCAATATCTCTATAGGAGTGGACAGACGAGAAACTGATTTGGAATGTTGCTGACTTTGAAGGAACCGAGAGCATCCGAATACCGTGTCGTCAGTTATGGCTGCCGGATATTGTTCTGTATAACAGGTGATTTTGATAGACAACTAAATAGGAGCGAGTAACATATTGTAATATTGCAATTATCCCCGCACCGTGCATAGTTCGCCGTCTCCATACCAAAGTTATTTCGATTACTCTTAACCTCATTAATTACGTTGTTTTTTTTTTTTAAATACGAAATTATATTTTTCTTTAATTTCTAATCATGACATTACTAATGTGTCAAACATAAAAATAAAAGTGCAGTATAAACTTAGGGACATCGTCATTCTGGTGCTAGCAGCAAATGTCACCGGAACTCACCTATACTCGTAATATGACAAAATATGGTAAAAAAATGAACCTTTTTTCATCATGTGAAGTTATTTATCACTGAATGTGAATAAATATGCATGCTTGTTTCCATGTGCATGTTTTAAGATATTGCCATGTTTGTGAACACAATTTTGCTATTGAATTGCCTTACAACAGAGCACAGTTGGTGTCTATCGGGAATTTCGGAGATAGACGAGTTATTACGATTGGTTAACCATATTGTTTGACATTGCAGTGTGGACGATTACACATCCGGGTACATGCCGAGCCTGGCGATGGTTTACAGCAGTGGTCGCGTGTTCTGGGGCCCCGTCGTCAGGTTCCGAAGCTCGTGTAAAATCGACATAACGTACTTCCCGTTCGATGACCAGGTGATATAGCCATTTGTTTATCAGTGTTTCAGTGCTTATACATGAAATTGAGTTCATGTCATTTCAACCATATCCTGTACTTGCCCGTATAATGTGTGTAAATCTCTCTTTCCAATCTTGACTCAGTCACAATTTGGACAACAGACTGACAGTTTTGCCATCTCTTCTCTATATGAGTCGGCAAATGACATTGTTTATTTACTTTATAAACAAACAGAATTTTAGTTATCTGCGAACTCTGAGATAAAGTTATGTTTTTCCATGATTTCATGTCACACAGGATACCACATAAAATGACAACCTTACCATCGTGGTGGACGCTTTAACCACTCGGCTAAAGGGGCCGGTCATCCACTGACTTTATAAAGCAACTCTCAGTAAAACTAGCGAGAAAGGGTTCACCAAATAAATATATAACCTATGTTTTATATGGTCGTTCTTTTTATCTTTTTAGCTTATAAGATACTTTAGCATTTATGTTTCATATATCCCCATGCCTTCCCTCAAGGTCTTCACGAAAGTTCTTTTTAAATACCCTTAGGAATTTGCAATGATTATCACCAGTACGATTACCTATCTGCAGTCGTATTAAGGTTTTCCCATCCTAATCGCTATCTATTCCATCTAAGCCATGCATATAACTTTAACAATACACATGTACATGTATATAAGCTTTTAAAGTGTCAAACAGTGGTAATCTTAGGGGCAAATTGACATGTTATGACAAGTGACAGAAGTTCTTTTATTACCTCCCCTTGATTATTTTGTTGCCATGAGTTATCTCCCCTGAAAAAAATGATTTTCTCCATTGTCCTATGGTCAAGTTTAGATTTTTTTTTCACAAAAGTTGATACAAAAGCATAAAATACATCTTTCTACCATGATTTTTTCTCATAAATTCAAATTCAGTTTTTCATATTCAGAGAAAATACATATTTTCCATAGGCTCCAATGTTAACTTATATGCGGATTATCTCTCCCAAATTAGATAAAAACTTAAAAAAAAACTCTTGGTGAAATATTTTTATTTTTGAATGTTTCCAAAGTGACAGAGTTTCATAGAAATATAACCATCAGTGGCAAGATATGGCTATTAGGATGGGAAGACCTTAACGTCTTTGCTGATTTTCATGGGCGTGTTCGTTTGTCACCCTCTTTTCGATATTTTACCAATCTTAAGACTTTTTGCTTGTCTTATTATGATTTTCGCAGATGATTTTTGCATCTATCTGTAGGTATGTTACCTCAAACTGGGATCCTGGGCATATAACGGATACCAGGTGAACGTAAACAAAAGGTCAGACTCAATTGACCTCTCCAACTACGTTGATAACGGAGAATGGGAGTTGATTGGAATCAAGGTAGGACCATTGCGTAGGTTTTCTAAGTCATGTTCAGGTAGATCCATGATTAAGGTATTACATGCATCATTAGGATACATAATAGTCCAATATGTTTTTCCTGTGGTTTAAAATCCATTATCTTAATGTTAAAAGAGATGGGATCAAGATGTAACTTCTTGATTGTTTGTGTTTGTTTTCTTGGGTTTAACGTCCCATCGGCAGTTTATTAATCATTTGGAGACTTTTGTCTAAATAAGGCAGGTGTAGTGCTGCATCATTGAGAATTCACATCGTTGACATGTGGTATGATACCATACACAGCCACAAAAGCCTGACACCGAGTTATCCGGGATATTTTTTTAATGTGATGAGCGCCACAATTTTACCATTTCTTACGAGGATTGAATCTACGACCTTCCAGTTATAGGAAGGTCGCTCTGACCACTCGGCCAGTGGAACTGGTCAATATTTGTTGGGTTAAATGCCTCATCGACAGAATTTCAGTAAATTGGAAACTATGTCTACTTGAGACAGATATAGTGCTGCCACAATGCAGTATCGCGCTATAGACATTTGGCATGATACCACCCTAGTCAAATTATCTTGACACTGGGCCAACCAGTCTTGGAACTACCCTGAATATACATATGTATGCTGAGTGCCACTCATGGAGCTACCAGTACCATTTTTCGACTTTGGTTTGTCGCTTCTGGGTATCGAACTCACGACCTCCCACTCTTGGGGCGGACGCTCTAACCACTCGGTCATCGGGAACAGATTGTTCATTGGTGAAATTTTACAGAGATCATTTACACGAAATGATTGACTTTGAAGTAGTTCTAACGTTTGCATTCATTGTACAGGTGACAAGGAACAGTGTTAACTACAACTGCTGTGAGGAGCCATTTCCGGATGTGATGTTCTACATCCGGTTGCGCAGGCGCGTCAAATATTACTTCATGAACATTATTATTCCGTGCATCATACTCTCCTTTCTATGTCTTGCCGGGTTGGTATTTTTACTATTCTAATGGTTCTATTAAATAAAAAATGTGATTTATTTGATCGAGAACCTATTAAAAATATCTTGCCGGTCATCTGCTCTCTCTGTTAGAAACTTCCAAAGACACGAAAGAAATCAAATAGAAAAGAAAAACGTGAAAAAAATGCCACTAAAAATACATACTATTTTTCTGTTCTCTGGTGTGTTGAAATGTCTATAGGGAAATTAATTCATACGAATATGACGCCATTTATTGTTTTGTTTTTAACCCAGAACAGTCGAGTTATTTTGCAATTGGCAAACATGACATTTTTATCGTCTTTTACTGTGTATGATAGTATTGATCATTCATTGTTCACCAAAAAGTTGAAATACGTACAAGGCGCATTGAATTCGACATCTGATATATCTGATCAAAGATAAATGCCTCTGTAAAGAGATATGATTCATTACTTCGTAATTTAATAACCATGGTAACAATTCTGACCATAACGAATAATGTCAAGGCATTCCTTAAAACACTGTACCTAAACATGAGGTTCAGCATCAAATAAATTCAGATCAATTGTTGACAAAAGATGAATAAAAAAACATCCAAGAAATTAATGCAAATTATCCTCAGGTTTAACAAAATGTCATTTTGGATTACAATTCTTTCGAACCATAATCATCTCGTACCATCACCATCTTGTACCATAATTATATTGTCTCATGAATAGGAAAGGAAAGAGCGGGGGCCTCCGTGGCCGAGAGGGTAAAGTCGCTGACTTTAGCACTCACTCAGCCCCTCACCGCGTGGGTTCAAATCCCGACAGGGCCATTCATGTGAGGAAGCCTTCCAGCTGGCTTGCGGTAAATCGGTGATTCTACCCGGATGCCTCCGTGCATTCGGGGTCTTCCTCCACCTGTAGTTAGCTGGACGTCGCTATATGACTGAAATACTGTCGCAGCGACGGTAAACTCAAAGAGTCAAGTCAAGTCATGAATAGGGCCATTTCGTACAAGTGGGCTTGCAACTTCGCACCATACCCTGGTACCACATCATCATATGTTTACTATCATTTATTGCTTAATCCATATTTGTAAAGAGATAATACTAACTAACTAACAGTTGTACTAACGTGCATCATAGCTCTGTATGTTAACGTACCAAATATATAAATATTTTAGCATATTCGATATTATAAGAATGTATAATACGTTTAAACGGAAATAAAACCTGGTTACGAAATTGCAGAATATTTCTATGATACGAAATGGTTATGGTACGAATTGAAAAAGTATAAAACCCTGGTACGAAATGATAAAAAACGGGTACAAAACGAAAAAAATAAATGTTACGAAATGGTGATAATATTTCTATGTTACGAAATAGTTTTGTTACGAAATGAAAAAAGGGTAAAACCCGGGAACGAAATGGTAAAAAACCCGGCAATGAAATAACAGAATGAATAAAAAGAAGTGGTAAATCTCGGGTACGAAATGGTAAAAACCGGGTACGAAATAACAAAGTTAATGGTGCGAAGTGGTAAAAATTGTTTTGGTACGAAATGTCTAACAAATCGCTCATTTGACCACAGGTTCTTGCTTCCCCCGGAGAGCGGGGAGAAGATCACGCTGGGTCTGTCTGTCCTGCTCACTATTACTGTCTTCATGCTGATGGTTGCAGACAAGATGCCCCAGACATCGGAGAGCATTTCCCTTATCAGTAAGTACCCCGTACTCGCAACATCAACAGGAATGTGTTTACAGTCGACCCTGCCTTAAGCGGACAGGCAGTGGAACAAGAGAAAGTGACCGCTTAACAGAGGTGGTCGGTAAATAAAGGTTAACAATTGCTAGTTTGGTAACATCAAAACTAACCGCTAAATATAGATTGACCGCTTAATAAAAGTAACCGCAAATACAGGTGCAACTGTATGATACGATATATTTCATATATATAATATGATATACATGTATGTTAATTATAGCACACGATAACAATTCACAATGTATATTTTTCGATTGATCCTTAAAATATCTTCATTGTCAATAAAGTAGATATAGATTAATGTTCAATTGTATGTAAGATTTCAATATATTTCACAATTGTTAATAGTAAAAATATCAGGAGTTGCGAAATCATGCGCGAAATTACTTTGCTATGTCAACGAGGGATAAAAAATAAAACATTGTATATTGAAATGACCAAATATATATCTTGATATTTATCAAATGACATTTTCTCTCTCTGTATTTTTTCTAAGGTATATGATCCAGAATATTTCAGAGTTCTCTTTTTTTCCTTTTGAGATATTTTCAAAAAGGATTATGGTAAATATATAATAATAATAATAGTCTATATATATATAATATATAATGTCCATAACTGCGGGTATGCCCAGTGTGCGTTATCCACAATATATCACGTTTCTTTTTTCTAGTGACATTTCCCCTCTCCGGGTATTTCATGACATAGGTATTATATTTCCAGTATCATTTTCCCTTGAAGTCTTAAATATTCAATATGCTATCATGATATTATTCTCCAATCCTATTTTCCCCTCTCAATATAAAAACACATCATCATATATTTCCTTATTAAAATATGTTATGACGTTTACAACTCTCCATGATAAGATGTAGGCCTATTTATGATTTATTCTCCAGGATATATCATATTAGTTTACCAATGAAGTTTTCCATTCCTAAGCTTTTTCAATGACATTTTTCCCTCTCGAGTTATTCTTAAAACTGATTCAGAATATCACTATACCTTAAATAAAATTATGTCAACTCTCCATGTATAAAATTTAATTTTTTAAAAAAATATCATTTCAAGAATAACCAAGCTATTTGACCCATAGACTATAAAAAGGTAAAGTCCCTGTAATGGTTCCGCTACATTTCGGACCTCATGGCATTTCTCGGAGATAACCAAGATTTCCTAATGTTTCATTAGGGTATCTTGGTTATCTTGGTACAGGTGAAGTGGTCCAAGATGTAGGGGAACTTTAACAGAGACTTTGCCTTAAACGATATTTCTCTCTTCAGGTATTTATCTAATGGTTGTTCTGTCCATGAGCTGCTTGTCAATCCTCTTTTCCGTTGGCGTTCTCAGCATCCACCACCAGCGGGGGAAACCACGGAGATGTCCCGACATCATCAAATACATCGCTTTCTCCATCATAGCACCCGCCCTGTTTTTAAAACTTAGGTCATCGGGTACCCGCTATAAACGTCACGACGCGCAGGACACGTCATCGCATCGTCACTCAAAATATAAATTCTCCGATAAGACGTCAGACAAAGTCCACGATGACGTCATGGATGACTTCGATTACGGTGAAATCATTGGTGATTCCGGTTTTAATGAAATAGACCTTGAATTGAGAACATTTCAGGAGAAGCAGAATTCGGTGAATGAACTGATACAGTGGTTGCAGCGAAAACATCGCGCCGAGTCCTTGGAGGACCTTAGTTTCCAGGAGTGGAGGGACGTGGCCTTTGTCGCAGACAGACTCTTCTTCGTCATATTTCTTATCATCACAATAGTGGCCACTGCTGTTATACTAAGTCTGCGGCCTGAACAGATGCTCACGGGATTTTCAGAAATTCGAGTCAAGTGACATTAGACAAGTGTTCAGTGCTGAATGGAAAATAAATGCAGGTTTACCAAAACTAGTAGCACGTGAAAATTAAAGCGATTAGTCAATGGAACAAAAGAAAATGACTGCTTAATAAAGGTGACCGCTTTTACAGGTGCAACTGTATATCTTGTGAACTGATGAAGCTCAGTTGCCATGTAACAGGTTTTGACCATATGACTTTGATGTTATCCACGTGTTATCTGTCCCACTACATGTGAGGAACAGATGCTCACCGGATTTTTAAAGATTCAGTAAAGGGACATAATTGTCTTGTAAAAACGAGTGTACCATGTGTTAGATATTCAAATCCATTCCCATTTGAAAATAATTTCAAATCATGGGAAAAAAAGCAAATAAAAACGGCTGCTGTATAATCAATCGCTCTCAAGTGAACTGTATCATTATATTGAACATTATTAAATTCAAAGATAGATGATTAATGCGTTCTGTGGCTATACAATTCTATATATTAAAAAAAAAAAACAGAAATAGGGAAGGAGAAACACTTTCTTTTCTATCTTTCAATTTCTTTCAAACTTATTTTCAATGACTTTTAGTTTATTATGTGTTTGTTTTTCAACAATGTTCTTAAATTTACCCTCTGAGAAACGTAAAAAAAAAATTGAAGGCGGAAATGTTAAAAAAAAAAAAAAATGAGGGTCAGTTTTGTCATGACAACTTTGTTTTGTGTGTGTGTGTGGGGGGGGGGGGGGGTATGTAGATGAACTTTAAATACTGAAATAGTTTAACAAAACATGAAAAATAACACATTTCCTTTCTAACAGGAATTGCTCGTATGTTATAAGCAAGAAAAAAAGTTGACCCTACTGGGACTCGAACCCTCAGTTTCAAAGCAATTTGCAGCAGTTTTACTCTTCAATCGGAGGTAATGCACTGGAGTTCTAGAACCTGAACCTGGGTATAATTCAGATAAACATTTGATAATGGAAGTAACTAATACTGTAACAGTTATTTTGAATGTTCCGGTGTACTTCCGGTAGCCTATATGTATAACACGCGCTCGCGTAATAAATATATTCACAAATAATTTATGCCATCATAAAAATAGGTGTAGCTCTTTCTTCTCGTGACAATTTTCTGCGCTGTTTGTTTGTATCAGGAAAATACGTTTTATTCTAAATTCTTTCCGATTGGATCCGGTATTGCAGTTCAAAAATGAGTATTCGCTTGCATGATATGCCAATGCATGACTGCTTAATTGCTCAGGAAATAACGTGTCATCACGGATCTTGTGATTCTTTACATAAATGAAAATATGTATTTAAATTATGTTTTCAGCTGGGGCGAATCATATCGTATAATGGTAACATTTAAAAAGGGAAGAGGGGACACGGTTTTGAGACCAGACGTGGGAAATCGCGTTTTTACACAACTATGCCATAGTAAATGGGCCAAGTTGTGTTAGAAATGAAAAAGAAATAAAAACAATCCTAAACTTCATTGTGACGTGTTTTCTCTTATAATGATAATATTGTTGTTTTAAAGTTTAAATCGAGTTTAACAACTACCGGGACGGGCTTTGTCCAGTTTTCTTCGCAGTGAATAAAAAGATAAGTTTTCATTGGTAAATTAGAATATAAACAAAACTCATTTTCCCCTGGAAAAGGGATTTGCAACTATTTTAAAGGAAATATTGACCATATCACTAGATATTGATTACAATGATATATCTGTCATTTTTATTTCATTTTATTTTAATGCATTGATCATTGAGAACTGAACCTTTTACTTACGGAAAATGAAATTGGAAGAAACCTGTCCCGGCATTAAATTAGTACATTAAAAATGCATTTTATTTTTTAGAGTAAAATCAATACGAGAACCGATTAGATACTGAACCACTGAGAGCGGAATTAGCAAGAAAATCTTACATTTCAAATTTAGCCGAAAACAGTGTCTCTCCCCCCCCCCCACACACACACCTTTAATGTTCCCATTATAAAAGATATGATTCGATCAATTCAGCTTTCGAGCCCCTGTCTTTACACCAGAATATCAAGTGATCATTGTTTAACCGGGTTTACACAAAATAGCACACATATTTGTTTGTTATACTAGTTGTTAGAGGAAAACCTTTTTTTCCGACAGTATTTCAGTTATATAATTATATGGAGAGGAATATCCCTTTTAGCACAATTTAAGCACCTGTGTAGAACGATCGAGACCCGCCCCCGCAAGCCAGCTGTATTACTTGCTCACATTCATAGCTCGGGTCTTGTATGGATTCGAACCCACAGCGGCGAGGGGCCAAGTGACACAATTAATCGTGACATGAATTGAAGATAATCTTCTGGTGTGTTTCCGCAGATGATAGCTATCTTGTGGAATGTTATGTTGATGTTGACGTTCCACCGATAGTATAAATGCTAGTATTTTTTTGCATAGATAGTACTGCAACACTGCGGCATCGCATATATAGTACTGCAACACTGCGGCATCGCATATATAGTACTGCAACACTGCGGCATCGCGACGAAGACATGTGGCTTGATACCACGCCCGGTCACATTATTCAGTCCTGGGCTACCATGTGTATATGAATGTAAACTTTGATTTTTGTCTGGAACGATTGTAATGCAACACTTTTAAAAGTACTGTTTTAATAAATTATGCATTTGCAAGTTTTGATTAAGAGTTTGTTTAATTGTGTTCAAAGTCCCTACAAAATATACCAATAATATGGAGATCAAGTGAAGTGTTGCCTCAACCTGATATCACGCCGTGGACATGTGACTAGATGCCACATTCACTCACATTATCTGAACACTGGGCCAACCATCCTGAAACTTTTCTTATATGCCGAGCGCCCACTTCAAAATCAATATCAATTAACGACAATATGATATGCTATGTCGCGGAAGACTGGTTACGAATCCAAGACCACCCGGTCATAGGGGGGATGGGGGGGGGGGGGGGGGGGGGGGGGGGGGGGGGTATTCTAACAGCAGTATAGTTTCCAGCATATTTCGCTGAAAATAATTAGCAAGTTCAAAATAAATACAATTGACAATACCTCTATAAATGTACGGGGAGAACATATAGCTCGATAATTTCCGATGTTCAGACTTCAGTACGGTGTTCAGAATTGTGTGCAGTATTCAGATATCATTTCGGTGTTCAGATATCTCCCCGATGTTCAGACCTCTCCTACGTGTGCAGACATTACTTCTGTGTTCAGACATCCGTCCAGAGTTCAGACTTATCTTGACTGTTAGACATCCCTATAGTGTTTAGATTTCAGATTTCTGACCGTTGTTTGGATGTCTGTCTGATTTTCAGACTTCTGCCCGCCGTTTAGACACCTGTCCAGTGCTCAGACTTCTGTCCGCTGTTTAAAATAAGCACCTGTCCGGTGTTCAGACTTTAGTCCGTTGTTTAGACACCTGTTCAGTGTTCAGACTTCTGCCCGCTGTTTAGACACCTGTTCAGTGTTCAGACTTCTGCCCGCTGTTTAGACACCTGTTCAGTGTTCAGACTTCTGCCCGCTGTTTAGACACCTGTTCAGTGTTCAGACTTCTGTCCGTTGTTTAAACACCTGGTTTCAGACTTATGTCCGTTGTTTAGTCGTCTCTCTGGTGTTCAGGCTCCTGCCCGTTGTTTAGTCTTCTCTCTGGTGTTCAGGCTTCTGTCCGTTGTTTAGTCGTCTCTCTGGTTTTCAGACCATATCGAAATCCAGCTATAACTACACCTGGATTGACAGGATAGTGTACACGGCTAGAGGCACCGACCTACGAAAGGCGGGCCATTAATAACTATATAAGGGTTCATTCCCTAAATGCGACAAACTAACAAACACAATCATAAATCAAACTAAGAAACATCACATGAACGCAATGTAATCGGTCATAAGATATATAATACACTATATATGTATATATATCGTTTAGATTCTAACCTAACCATGATCATCTTGCGACCCAAGATGTCAAGGGAACTCACCCCTAATCACCAATAATGACGTCATTAATTATCATTATTTACAATTTATCCTGATCGACACCGAATTGCTTTTCTGAAAATGAAAGTAATATTAACAAAGTGAGTAAAAATAGAACATCTATTTTCAGCATCATCGAGATACATCTCACAACTGTGTTAACAGCTTACTGTTTTTTGTTGTTTTTTTTTTTTTTTTTTTTTTACAAGTAACAGAATTCATCATCAACAACAACAACGTTTAAAACGAATAGGTCATAGTTTTAATGCTCTGGTTTGTATGTAAATGAGAGACGGAGATTCAGACATAAATTTAGTGACTCACGTAACTTGGGGAATTCCCAAATTATTGATGGAAAATTCTGACGTCTGTAAGAAATTTTCTTGCTTCAAAATCATCTTCAAAGATATACTCAACGTTGGATCGGAGACCTTGTGTTTGTCTGTTGTCAGAGGTAAGATTGTTTTATTCGATATTTATATGACTCTGTTTAGAAGAAAATAAAATGTGCATTTTTATCGTCCTTACATTTACTTACTTCCTGTTCTGCTATTAAATCACCTTTGTTTAGTATGTTCTTATTTATTTATTTGTCAGTGTAAAGATAATTTGACTGTTGTTGTAAGGACAACCCGAGTCCATTGGTTGATTTGGAAATAAGTTCTTTCATTATTCCCGTCTGTTCCTGGGTTGGACAAGTACTTAGCGGAAAGGAGTGTCACGCAAATTGATTCGTACTCGCAACATTAAGACCCGCAATCACGATACACTTAAAACCCCAAGGGGTGTCAAGATAACTACACTTATGTAAAAATGACATTTTCCGTTCAATTTTCGTCGATAATTTCCGGTTTTGCCGGGGACTGCCGAGTAGATGCGATTGCTATATTTTTATCATATGACACTGTGCTCAAATAGCTGTTTCTGGTTTCGTATAGTCATTACATATTTCTTATATTTAACGTTACAGTAAAACCTTACAGCCGTATTACACCACTTCGCGTCACGCGCGTGTATTCTATACATGACTAGTGTGTTGAAGTCGAACAGCTGGATTAAATGTGTTTGATTCATTATTCATATGATGTTGTAAATGTATGAGAAATACACTCGTTAAATCGCTATTTTCAGTCATTATTTGAAACTTTTTTCTTGGTATTAGGTTACAAAAGTTATTCTTCACATCCGTTTATGAATTCATTCATTGTTTGTTGTGTTATAATCGCGATTTACTGTCAGTATAGGTCATATGATAAAAAGAATCTGACACGAACTGTCATTTCATATCAAATTTTACTAAACTCGTTCATTAACATTTGTTAAGCTTGCCAGAGTCTCGCTTAATAACATTTTCATGAACTCATTTAGTAATTTTGATATGAAATAACAATTATGTCAAATCCTATATGTATCCGCGTACCAAACGATAAATTTTCTGTACCAGCACGATAGCTATTATGTGCGAACTACACGTACGAACGCGACAACTAGAGTTACTGCGTTCAACGCCCATGTCCCCTTAACGCCACCGAATGTTACACTTTCACTTTAATTCTTATTCTTAAACCTTTGATAAACATAAATCACATTACACGCGTTTAAAATTATTGATCATGTCTTCAAATTACGCCGGGTACATGCAGATTGAAGTTTTGGGTTCGAACCCCGTTGGAGGCATTCATTTTTTTTCAAGGTTTTTCCATGCGCCGAGTTAAGGTTAATCTAGGGAAATTTTTGAGAAAAGGGTATTTTTTTTTAAAATTAATTGTAAAATTGTTTCCAAATCTTGACGAAATAGACACTTTAAATTTAAATGTACGTAAGCTTTTCAGGTGTTTCAAAATAGTTTTCAGTTCAGAGTTTGGGAGACAGTTAAGGGGGTTAAGTAGGTCAAATCGGGTTTTTCCATATATACTATTTCGCATATACCTTGCAACTTCAACACATGTTTGATCCCTGTTTGGTTATAATTTGTGGGAAAGGAAAAACAAATGAAAAATCCACACCCAAGCGGCCCAACTGTTTTAACAACCACTCGGATTCTAAATATAATTAACTATTTTTTTAATTGTCATTATTAATTTCACGGGCTGTGCACACGCTAAAAAATATTGTACGGCTATCGGTAAAGTTCGAATCTTTACGGAATTGAAAAAGCGTATATATTTGTTTCGTAACATTCTTAGACTGTGCGGCGTAGCTCAGTAGGTATGATGGCGGACTAGCTATCTTGAGGGCGTTGGTTCGAATAACCTTCCTTGAATTTTTACATTTTTTACTGAGATTTGTTGTTGCTTTTATCTTTTTAAAGAATTTGTTTACGTTTAAATTAAATTTGTTGGGTTTTTGATATATTTAAAACCACCTTTTGTTTTGCTTTTGAGCCGAGAAAACGAAGCTGTTTTCTGTAGGTTATGTCAGACTGACAAAAGTCCATCTGAACGTTTAGAAAGCTTTAAAACTGGCTCTTTTGTACAAGAAATACTTTTTTTTTTTTTTAGAAAATATGAAACTCGTTTATTTTGAGTCTTTTCTTAGTTGTATTAACATGTAAAACAGTTCCAGCTGTAGGATTCCCCCGCATTGTGGTAAGAAGACTTCCCGCTCGACCTCTGATTGTTGATTAAAATTTGGGTTAGTTTCCGGCGCTGCGACAATATTTCGTAATTGCGATTACAGGTGAAGGAGAAACGAATGCATGAGGCATCCGGGTAGAACAACCGCTTACCGCAAGCCAGCTTGAAGCTTTTTACTAAAAACCGAATGACTCTGCCGAACACTAACCACGCGGTTAGGGGCTTTGTAAGTGTTACGTAGCGACTTTTCCTCTCGGGGCCCCTCTGACCTCTGAGCTATGCGAGTATAAAAAAGCGTGCAAACGGTAGCATGCGAATAGTCTTTGCATGTGCATAGACCGTGTAATATACTAATTTTGACAGGTTAAAAATCAACTAAACTT
>CM037791.1:21501772-21551772 GCA_021229015.1 Solen grandis
GCTTTGTATAGACAGGATTATATAAATCAATAGCTACATGTAATAGTGATAACAGCTGGTCCCCTGTCTTGTACTGTCGGAGTTTTTTGCCACTCTCCTATTCTTTACATTGTCCCAGATCTGGGTAAATTTTAGTCTCAAGTAGACATGCATTTGACACAATCAAGTGCCTTGATTAGTATCCTTTCTCTCATATTTGACATATTTTGTCACTTTGGCAAACAGCACAGACCTAGATCAGAAGGATTCTGCTAGGAGCTTTTGGGGATTTCATTTTTACCAGAAAAGAATTAGTTGCAAATGGATTTTTCTTCTTCACCATTGAAAAAACAAATATTGGAAATAGAGATAAATTCTGTCTTCAAAAACATTTAATGGTAAAATGTTTTTAATTTGATATCTGGTGCGGATACATGAGGAGGTACATGGGTCCCTCATCTTCAGATGTTCTTTATCCAATCAAACCCTCATCCACTGTAATTTCTCTAACACAGTGAACCCTAATCCACTGTAATCTAACATAGAGAACCCTTATCCACTGTAATCTAATACAGTGAACCCTCATCCACTGTAATCTAATACAGTGAACCCTCATCCACTGTAATCTAACATAGTGAACCCTTATCCACTGTAATCTAACATAGTGAACCCTCATCCACTGTAATCTAACATAGTGAACCCTTATCCACTGTAATCTAATACAATGAACCCTCATCCACTGTAATCTAACACAGTGAACCCTCATCCATTGTAATCTCTCAAACACTGTGAACCCTCATCCACTGTAATCTAACAGAGTGAACCCTCATCCACTGTAATCTAACATAGTGAACCCTTATCCACTGTAATCTAACATAGTGAACCCTCATCCACTGTAATCTAACATAGTGAACCCTCATCCACTGTAATCTAACATAGTGAACCCTTATCCACTGTAATCTCATTGTCACTCTTGAAGACCAATTTCCTGGTTTCTATTCAGTAATAATGACCACATGTGCCAAAAACACAGAGTGATTTTTATTTGTGAGAATTCATTTTGTAACCATCATATATAATTTTTAGCTAACTTCACCTTCATTTAGGGTAAATGTATGTCCTTTATTCATTTATTACTTATTTATCTTGATAAAAAAAAATGACCCAACCTTTTAATTCAGTGAAGCAATTTCCTGACAATAAAAAAGCATCTAACTCCTCTTTTTTAATCAAAAGTAATCATATAAAATCAAATTTGGTGTAATGAGAACTTTTTTATAGTGTGCTACCACAGAAACTTATATGTCAAATTATTTCCTTAACAGAATAAACATAATTTGTTCTCTAAGAAAGTCTCACAATAATGTCAAACTGTATCCGACCTGATTCCAGAACTTACAGGCATGGTAAAATCAATTCTTCCAAATTGCTAAGGTTATCCAAGAGCCTACACTTGGTAAGAAATATCAGCATAAATAAAAAACAAGAGGGCCATGATGGCCCTGGATCGCTCACCTGAGTACCATTGCTACAACTGATTACAAGGTTTTTAAACAGACAAGAATTCTGATATAACTCAATCTTAAACATTTTAGCCCTGACAATACTACACACCAAATATATAAGCACTGGGCCTTATGGTTTCAGAGGAGAAGACTTAGTGCGGGGTCATTTATCTCCAAAGGGCCACCATTTTGAAAATCTTGATAATGAACCATTAGATGATGCTACATACCAAATATCTAAGCTCTAGGCCTAATGGATTCATAGAAGAAGATTTTTAAAGATTTTCCTATATAACTCTATGTTAAACAAGTGACCCCTGGTGCGGGGGCATTTATCACCATAGGGTCATGATTTGTACAATCTTGGTAATAAACCATAAGATGATGCTTCATACCAAATATCTAATCTCTAGGCCTTATGGATTCATAGAAGAAGATTTTTAAACATTTTCCTATATAACTCTATGTAAAACAAGTGACCCCTGGTGCGGGGTCATTTATCACCATAGGGCTATCATTTGTACAATCTTGGTAATGAACCATAAGATGATGCTACATACCAAATATCTAAGCTCTAGGCCTAATGGATTCAAAGAAGAAGATTTTTAAAGATTTTCCTATATAACTCTATGTAAAACAAGTGACCCCTGGTGCGGGGTCATTTATCATCGTAGGGCTATCATTTGTACAATCTTGGTAATGGCCCATAAGATGATGCTACATACCAAATATCTAAGCTCTAGGCCTAATGGATTCATAGAAGAAGATTTTTAAAGTTTTTTCTATATAACTCTATGTAAAACAAGTGACCCATGGTGCGGGGTCATTTATCACCATAGGGTCATGATTTGTACAATCTTGGTAATGAACCATAAGATGATGCTTCATACCAAATATCTAATCTCTAGGCCTTATGGATTCATAGAAGAAGATTTTTAAACATTTTCCTATATAACTCTATGTAAAACAAGTGACCCCTGGTGCGGGGGCATTTATCACCGTAGGGCTATGATTTGTACAATCTTGGTAATGAACCATAAGATGATGCTACATACCAAATATCTAATCTCTAGGCCTTATGGATTCATAGAAGAAGATTTTTAAAGATTTTCCTATATAACTCTATATAAAACAAGTGACCACTATTGCGGGGGCATTTATCACCGTTTGGCTATGATTTGAACAATCTTGGTAATGAACCATTAGATGATGCTACATATGAAATATCTAAGCTCTAGGCCTTATGGATTCATAGAAGAAGATTTTTAAATTTTTTCCTATATAATCTATGTAAAACAAGTGACCCTGGTGCGGGGGCATTTATCACCATAGGGCATGATTTGAACAATCTTGGTAATGAACCATAAGATGATGCTACATACCAAATATCTAAGCTCTAGGCCTAATGGATTCATAGAAGAAGATTTTTAAAGTTTTTCCTATATAACTCTATGTAAAACAAGTGACCCTGGTGCGGGGCATTTATCACCTAGGGTATGATTTGACAATCTTGGTAATGAACCATAAGATGATGCTTCATACCAAATATCTAACTCTAGGCCTTATGGATTCATAGAAGAAGATTTTTAAACATTTTCCTATATAACTCTATGTAAAACAAGTGACCCCTGGTGCGGGGGCATTTATCACCGTAGGGCTATGATTTGAACAATCTTGGTAATAAACCATTAGATGATGCTACATACCAAATATCTAAGCTCTAGGCCTAATGGATTCATAGAAGAAGATTTTTAAAGATTTTCCTATATAACTCTATGTAAAACAAGTGACCCCTGGTGCGGGGTCATTTATCACCGTAGGGCTATGATTTGTACAATCTTGGTAATGGCCCATAAGATGATGCTACATACCAAATATCTAAGCTCTAGGCCTTGCAGTTTTGCAGAAGAAGATTTTCAAAGTTTGCATTTTTAAAATCTATTTTTAGCTCCTGTGACCTACTTTTTTAACCAATCTGAATAATTTGTACAACTTTGATAGAGGGCATCATAAGGATGATTCCTGTGAAGTTTGGTCAAAATCCCTTCAGCGGTTCATGAGGAGATGTTGTTTAAAGCAAATTGTTGACGACGGACGCACGCACGCACGCACGCACGCACGCACGGACGACGGACGACGGACGACGGACAAAAGGCGATCACAATAGCTCACCATGAGCACGTTGTGCTCAGGTGAGCTAAAAAGTAAAAAAAAAAGACCAAAAAGAACTACATAGAAATTTAATTTTGACTATGAGCAAAGAGTATGCTCTCTTTATCCCAATAAAGGATTAAGGTTTTCACTAAATCAAGATGGAATATTCACATACAATTTAGATCAATTAAAGGTTTGACAAAAATCCTTAACCAATTAAAACCAACCATAATACAAAATCCAATATAACATTCTTCATGATTAAACAAAATTCAATATAACATGCTCCATAATTACACAAAATCCAATATAACATTCTTCATGATTAAACAAAATCCAATATAAAATGCTCCATAATTACACAAAATCCAATATAACATGCTCCATGATTACACAAAATCCAATATAACATGCTCCATAATTACACAAAATCCAGTATAACTCTCTCCATAATACAAAATCCAATATAACATGCTCTATAATTACACAAAATCCAGTATAACACTCTCCATAATAATACAAAATCCAATATAACATGCTCCATAATTACACAAAATCCAATATAACATGCTCCATGATTACACAAAATCCAATATAACATTCTCCATAATTACACAAAATCCAGTATAACTCTCTCCATAATACAAAATCCAATATAACACAATTATTATACAAAATCCAATATAACATGCTCCATAATTACACAAATTCCAATATAACACACTCCATGATAATACAAATTTCAATATCCAATATAACACAAAATCCAATATTACAAGCTATATGATTACATAAAATCCAATATTACACAAAATCCAAAATAACACACTCCATTATAACACTGAAAGTTTCATCTGCCAACCTGGTTAAAAAGTTGCTCAGATAACTTCTTTTCTCAGAAAAGCAGATGGTATAAAACCTTATCAGCATGCATGTGACTCATGGCAGATCAAGGATTTTACCAAACGCTGTCACAGTGGATTGACGCTGTTCCAATCACATCCACACTGAGTTAATACGTGACCATGGTGTGTACCAAAAGTCACGCTATTGATTACCTGTGATTTCACTGTGATTGAACTGAAACTAAGCTGTTTTTCAACTCATTATAGCAGAATCTCCTACTTTGGAGGTTAAGATTTAACTGGACATCCTCACCTTAGTACTTGAGGCTAAATGGTAAAGGGACAGAAAAATAAACAGTGCAGAACCATTAAGTCTGTCAATACCAGGATACTGTCTGTCTGTGGGTATATTGACTGCTAAAGGCATCTAAGTCTATAATTTCCTCATATATATATACATATACATACTGCCCAATTCCCATTTGAAAATCCTTTGAAACTTAAGTAGAATTTCAAAATCTAATCATTCATTACAATTTATTTTAATTTTTAAAAATCGAAAGAGTCTTGCAAGAAAATTGCTAAATAATGCGGAAAATATAGCCTTTCAGATTTCCCAAGAAAAAGTCTGATATACTGTATTGAATACCCTTTATCATTCATTTTCTATCCTCCGTCTAAAACCCTGGGTCAGACGAATTCTTACGGCTGTGTTCCATCTCTTTCTATCTTTGGAGTCAGCTGTGATTGAACGCAGAGCAGCCATGCTAGAATCCCAGCAACAATGCTTGGCGCTAAGTTATACTTAAATGCTTGAATTGGGAAGAATCGCATTCCATCATACTTGCTTTACAAAATATTCAAGTACATGTCTAAACTGACACAAATTATTACCTTGATAACTGACAATATTCGTTAAGAAATAAGATATTCTGGTATCTTATCTGAGTAATGAGAATTATAACTGAAAGCCATTAAAACCCCCACTACCATATTTGTCAGTGATTGACAGTTACATTTCATTTCCTAACTGATGTACCACCGTAAACTTATGGCAAAAATATGGCCCTGACATACCCTTTCCCACTATGGCAAACATTTTAGTAGAGAAATTTGAAAATCCTGCAAAGTGAAAGGCCAGACAGGCCTAATGCCATTTATCTATTGCCTTTGACCTCCATGTATGACCTTGACCTTTGAGCTAGCAATCTGACTTAATTAAACAAATATTTGTGCAAAGTTTCTGAGAAAATCCCTCAGACCTTTATGCCATGACAAGCAAATTTGCATTCATGTTCCACATTTGACATGAAGTATGACCCTGACCTTCGTGCTAGCATGCTGGTTCTTTGGTACAACACTCCATCTTAATAAGGCATTCAATTGTGGCAAATATTTTGAAAACCCACTTATCCTTTGGAAAGTTAGAGCCCCACTTATCCTTTGGAAAGTTAGAGCCCCACTTATCCTTTGGAAAGTTAGAGCCCAAACTAGCAAATAAGCTCTCATGTCTTCTGAGTATGTTCTTGACCCATGACCTAGCAATCTGGTTTTTGCAGGCGACACTCTGCTTTCATAAGGCAAATATCTGTGCCCAATAAGTTATAAATCCACTGAACCTTTGGCAAGTTTGTGCTCTGACAAGCAATTTGCATTTTTTTTTTCTTTACTTTTGTTTACTTTTGACCAGCAAGTATGACCTTGACCTATGAGATAGCAATCTGAACAAATTAGCAGAAAGCAACAATTCTGCTTAGCAAATAGAATCTTCGGGAAAACTACATGAATTTAAAGAAGTATCCATAGAGAAAGATGCCGATAAATGGCTACTGATAAAGAAGGGAAAAAAAGCCCTGCACTGATCTGTTTCAACAAATTATTAACAAATTGCCAATGTGAAGTCCATGGTTAAAATTGCATTGTAGCAGAGTCCATATGTAATGAACTACTGGGGTCAAATCAATGTAAGGTTTCGTACGGTATAACTCAATCCTACAGCATTTGACATAAACGACTTGATTATACTTGAAGCATGAGGAAGAAGAGGATTTACGTGATAAAAGGTCCCTAAATAATGTTCCGCTACAACACAATTAGCAATGATCTAGAGCGGACTTTCTTCGGAAAATTGGAGTAATAAACAACAAATCCGTGCCCTTATATGCATTTAATGGGAATACAATAGAAACATATTCCACTGAGCGAACAAGTGTATATCAATGCACAGGGATTTGTTTTGAGATATATACCATGTTAGAGCCTGCGGTTATGACCTGCATATATAGTAGATTTCAAATTAGTGAATTCTAGATTCTAGATTTCTTGCAATGTGGTACGTTTGATAAGAAACAGAGCGCAGTTTCAACTTTCGCAATACAGGGGTTTATAAGACAATGGCTTATGTGACCTGTATATAACTTGTAAGTTAATTCACAGGGCACAACGGTCCAGTTATACATGACCATCGTGTGTTAATTTGAACCCAATTTGGAACAAGCATGACCATTCGAGGTGGAAAATACTTTTCCAACCCAGAAACAGTCAAGAGGGACTAGTAACAGCTGATTAACACTTGTTTTCCATTTGATGTAAAAATAAATTTTAAACTATGTCAGCCTGGAAGGTATATTTGCTTACCTACAATACCCCTAAATAGGTCATCCAAAGGTAATCAAATGATCTACCTAATATATGTCATTTTCATATAAATTTCATATTTTAAGCATAATAATGTATATAATGCCTTCACACTTATCAATCTGTGATATGAAAATTGGAATTGCATTAAACTGGCACCAAAGTTCTTGAAAATATTGAAAATCATACTCATACTCAAAATCAAACCTAATTAACCCTTTCCCTCATATAGACTCATTTTGACGCCCTCAATAGGTACCACATAAAGCCTGATCTGCAGAAAACAACAGTTAAACCGTACCAAATTTAATTACAAAATCCTCATTTCCAGACCACTGAGGAGCAGCGAACAACATAAAACCTGATCAGCCTGCGAGTTACTCGCAGGCTGATCTGGTTTTATGTTGTTCGCATAGGTCTTTTCATGGTTTCCTCTATGAGGGAAAGGGTTAAGCTCATTCTCTGCTAAGTCACATTTTCAAACTCAATTATTTTTTAGATATTGTTGGAGAACACCCTGTGTTTACTCAGACTGAAGCCTTGTCATCTGTTCATATATACAAATACCTAAATGTCTCAACTTCCATCTAAACTGTCAATGTTCAAATATCTTCTTGCCCATGTATCTGAACGACTCTGTCACTCATATAATAGTCTAAATACAACATTTTTTTTTTCCTTCTATAACTGGTTAACCATAAAACAACTGAGGCCTTATTTGCCATGTTCTGTCATAGCCCACATTAATCCTTCCTATTCAGCTGAATTAGTTTCAAAGGTGCTTCTCTTTCACAAAATCTCTGTTTCTTGAAAAAATAAACCATTCCCTACCATTTTGCAGAAAATGTTCTGTCATAGCCCACATTTTCTCCTCACAATATCAGCGGAAACACTGCTACTTTTTTCACAACATTTAGAAAAACAATGCTAATTTTTCACGAACGAAGGGGTGCTGGACCCATTACACTTCAAGGAAAAAAGATCACTGAAATATCCATCTAAACAGCTTAGTGATTAACCCTTTCCCTGATATAGACTCATTTTGATGCCCTCAATAGGTACCACATAAAGCCTGATCTGCAGAAAACCATAGTTAAACCTTACCAAAGTTAAATACAAAATCCTCATTTCCAGACCACTGAGGAGCAGCGAACAGCATAAAACCTGATCAGCCTGCGAGTTACTCGCAGGCTGATCTGGTTTTATGCTGTTCGCATAGGTCTTTTCATGGTGTCCTCTATTAGGGAAAGGGTTAAATATGTTCCTTTTCATATATTTATCAGATGTCTGTTTATTTATTTGTCATTTAACATTTAACTAAATTTATATAATCTTGATTTATACATCTTCTATCTTAATGTCAAACTATCTATCAAAATATAATTGTGTTTAAATATCTAACTGTTCACATACTAAACTGTCTAAAAAATTGTCTAAAATCTTTAAGATATCAATCAAAATATAATTGTGTTTAAATATCTAACTGTTCACATACTAAACTGTCTAAAAAATTGTCTAAAATCTTTAAGATATCAATCAAAATATAATTGTGTTTAAATATCTAACTGTTCACATACTAAACTGTCTAAAAAATTGTCTAAAATCTTTAAGATATCAATCAAAATATAATTGTGTTTAAATATCTAACTGTTCACATACTAAACTGTCTAAAAAATTGTCTAAAATCTTTAAGATATCAATCAAAATATAATTGTGTTTAAATATCTAACTGTTCACATACTAAACTGTCTAAAAAATTGTCTAAAATCTTTAAGATATCAATCAAAATATAATTGTGTTTAAATATCTAACTGTTCACATACTAAACTGTCTAAAAAATTGTCTAAAATCTTTAAGTCAAGATATCTATCAAAATATAATTGTGTTTAAATATCTAACTAACCACATACTAAACTGCCTAAACATTTGTCTAAATATCTAAGAATATAAATTTCTTCAACAGACTACCAGAGGATGCAGAATGAAGGATTTTAATCTGTCTCGGAAGTGTATAAGTAGGAAAGGTCTTGGCGATACTTTGTCCTATTTTCTCTTCGGAGCGCTCATTCAAATGCGCAGCACGTTAAGGCCTGTCAAGCCGGGGGCACCAGCTCAGTGAGGATCACTATTTTGCTGAGGTGAAAAATATCTAGTAGCATCTGATGGTTCAAACGTATGCAAAATAATCCAAAATTAATGCCTAATATATCTTACTTATGATTCCCCAGGGGACTTGTCATATTCAGAACTGGGAGGGTTTTACTCACTTATAAATGATTAAAATGATTAATCTCCGAGTTGTTTTTTTTTTTTAAGGTCACTTTCCCTACTAAAAAAAATCCATTTGAATTTCCACATTCAAGTGACGATATAGCGTAATGACATGTCTTGAAGCAATGAATACTGGCATTCTGATCGCATCCACACATACAGGCATATATGCACCATATAACATTATTCCCTTACGGAGTTTGTGGTTGATAAAATATCAAACTTCAACTTCACATCTTTGAAGGCAAGTTTTACTTAATTGTCCAATTAAGAGCCCCTCTGTAATAAAAGCCTCCTTTCCATTTTGCAGAGGACACTGTCAGTCAGACAACTCAACTATTTTAGCGCTTGTCAATTAAAAATAAAAATATTGAAGTAAAAATCAAAATAAGAATCTCTGTTTATCAAAAGATAAACAAGGAAAATAAATAATGATGTGTTTTAAGTTTCAAAGCATTATCTCAAAGGGTTCAGTGGAAAAGTATGATGGTACGAAAATCTTAACCCTTTCCCTCATAGAGGAAACCATGAAAAGACCTATGCGAACCATATAAAACCAGATCAGCCTGCGAGTAACTCGCAGGCTGATCAGGTTTTATGCTGTTCGCTGCTCCTCAGTGGTCTAGAAATGAGGGTTTTGTAATTAAATTTGGTAAGGTTTAACTGTGGTTTTCTGCAGATCAGGCTTTATGTGGTACCTATCTGATCTGATCCAGGCTGATCTGGTTTTATGTTGTTCGCATAGGTCTTTTCATGGTGTCCTCTATGAGGGAAAGGGATAAAGGGCACCTTTCCACCCAACTAAAAGGTATGTTTCCACCCTTTCCCCACCCCCACAACCCTCCCATTTTCAAGTAAAAATCCCCATTTACAGCTAACTTAAGAAACAAGAATGATCACAAGGTAGACTGTTGTACTGTATACCATTTGATTTTCCATTCCAGATTTACCGAATAAATCTGCAAGACAGGAACTTTTTTGTACATTTTTATGAATATAATTATTGTTTGCCTAAAATTTCCCTAGCAGGGGAAAACAACACAAAATTCCTCCTTCTGAAGGTAGAGGTACTGTTCACCTAAAACAGAGAGAGAGAAAGAGAGAGAGAGACAGACAGACAGACAGACAGACAGACAGAGAGCATGTTCTTAAAATTTGCTTAAGGTAAAGTCCCTGTAATGGTTCTGCTACGTCTAATATCTACCAAAATAACCAAGGTACCCTAATGAAACATTAAGAAACCTTGGTTATCTCCGTGAAAGGCCATGAGGTCCGAAATGTAGCGGAACCATTACAGGGACAGGTTTGTTTTCAAGCCTCAGTCCAATGAGGGAAAATTCCAAAGACCTGGGTGCATTTAAATGGGATCATACGGTTGGTACAAGATTACTCTTTATTTCAAAATTGTCACAGTTCAATCCCAGCATGGAATAAGGACTCTATTTCTAGCTCAGAAAATATGGGTCATACATGAAGAACACTAGTACTTCACATGGCAGGAGGTGTCAGAGAATGCCTTATATATAGAACGTATTTCTGAAGCATTGGTTCCTACGGCCAACTACCATATAATTCTGTTTAAATGCCCCTCCCTGGCCGTAGAGATTTTCCCCCAATCCAACCACCTGCCTAAATGTGTATTTTTCAACTTTGAAATTTATATATAAGACTGAATTTTTCTTTCTGTCCCTGTGTTCTTGAGAAAAAAAAAAGGAGGGAAGGGGATACCTAAAATATGCTAATTTTTACACAAGACCAAAACAATGCCCAAAAGTTTCATAGGATTTGAGTATGTTACTCAAATCTGAGCCAGATCGTACTTCAGGTAAAGTCCCTGTAATGATTCCGCTACATTTCGGACCTCATGGCCATAACCAAGGTTTCCTAGTGTTTCATTAGGGTACCTTGGTTATCTTGGTAGACGTTAAGTGGTCCAAGACGTAGTGGAACCATTATAATGACATCTTCAAATTTCAAAATTCTTTACCTAAAATATCCATACGGCTCCTCTTTTTGGCGATGTATGATTTCTTACAATCAGTGACATTTAAAAGAATAGGATGTGTGCAATATATCGCAACATATCAGATATTACAACATCTATCTAGGCAATATAATACTGCAAGACATGTGGGTTTTCTCCGGGCTCTCCAGTCCCGGAATAATGTCCACATACGCCACCACCAGAGCCATTGAGAGAGATTAATATTAGTTGTGATCACTTGTTTCATAGTCAATGAAAGATAAAGTTTAAATTCTTTTCGCAATATAATTTTCAAATGTTAATGTATATAACCTCTGTAAGTTTTAATTAAAGAAAATGACTTCAATTATATAGTATTAAAAGAATTGGAAAATTGTTTTAATAATTGTAAGTTCTAATTAAACTTGATATTTTTTTTTATTATGAATGCTTCTCGATTCTTGATCCTTTTTTTTTTTATAGGCCATTTTACTCTGAAGTAATTTGTAAACTTACATAAATCAACAAGCACATCCTGAAACCTAATCTACATGCTGGTGAAAAATTCCACAAATTTCAATGGAAAACAAACATACACTCGAATTTTTTCCTGAGTGACTGACTGCTCTGTTTAAAACTTAATTATATCAGGAATTGCCAATCCCCTTGTGAAATGGTCCGTTAAATAAGATATATTGAGGGTTGAGAGCGAAACTAGGCTAAAAGCTTATACATATATATGTATTTAGCATAGTTTCGCCCTTGCCCCTTGAATTATGCACTCTATTCCTGTTGTTTTTAATAGTTATTTTCAAAAAGAACCCTATTCTATCGTATAAATGTCCCTTGGGTCCTATATATCTTTAGCTTACTCTTCACTGGTGAAGAAAGCGATATCACAAAAACTTCCAATATTTTTCATCATTAACCCTTTCCCTCATATAGACTCATTTTGACGCACTCAATAGGTACCATATTAAGCCTGATCTGCAGAAAACCACAGTTAAACCGTACCAAATTTAATTATGAAGTCCTCATTTCCAGACCACTGAGGAGCAGCGAACAGCATAAAACCTGATCAGCCTGCGAGTTACTCGCAGGCTGATCTGGTTTTATGCTATTCGCTTAGGTATTTTCATGGTTTCCTCTATGAGGGAAAGGGTTAAGCCAATATGGTAATGTATCATCATGACATAGATTATATAATGTCAGGCAAGGTGCTTCACACAGCAGAGATTCTCTGGACCCTGGGAAACAATCACACTTACATTTAAATTAACCCTTAAAATGCTGTGTGCACTTGCGACTGCCTATGGGACAAGTGCATCATGGTCTGCACTGTTTGATATTAAGTCTAAACATTTTCAGAAAACACCCCCATAAACAACTAATGGTACAGTCCGAAATGAAGAAAGGACAAGTCCATTTAAGAAATTCAGCAGTAAATAAGATTTATGTGAACCTGTAATAAGTAATACTTAAATTCTAGGGGCAAATTTTATCATTCTTGTTCCTCTAATAAAAACATCCAAATATTTGATACGAAATATTCAAGTATATGACTTTATTGACACTATAACATTATTACCTGGATAATTAACTATATTGCTAAGAAATGAAATATTTGAGTATTTTTTATATGCGAATTAAAAATAATGAAATCTGCCCTGAAGTATTTAAGTATTTCTTTCTGCTTCTAATTCTACAAATAAAACATAACGCTAAGTTATACTTAAATTGGGTCAAAACACATTCCACTATTCCTGATTTACTATATATTCAAGTATGTGACTCAGTTAACATTGTGTTATAACCTTTAAATACTAACATTGAGATGTTAAATATTTTCGTAATTTGATGAAAAAAGAAATTTGTGCGTACGCTTTTAAGTACTACATGACGCTAAGATGGTCTGTAGAATTCAAGTGTCAGATTATTTAACCCTTTCCCTCATATAGATTATTTAACCCTTTCCCTCATATAGATTATTTAACCCTTTCCCTCATATAGATTATTTAACCCTTTCCCTCATATAGATTATTTAACCCTTTCCCTCATATAGATTATTTAACCCTTTCCCTCATATAGACTCATTTTGACGCACTCAATAGGTACCACATAAAGCCTGATCTGAAGAAAACCACAGTTAAACCTTACCAAATTTTATTACAAAATCCTCATTTCCAGACCACTGAGGAGCAGCGAACAGCATAAAACCTGATCAGCCTGCGAGTTACTCGCAGGCTGATCTGGTTTTATGCTGTTCGCATAGGTCTTTTCATGGTGTCCTCTATGAGGGAAAGAGTTAAGACTATAATGTACATGCCTGTACAAGAAAACCTTTATACACTTTTTTTCAATAATATACAACATACATACACATACAATATCTATATATATGATCAGTGATTTTGAGAATACACAATCAGCATTTTTTCCCTCAAAATTTTAAATGTGTCCATTACATCAGGAAAATTCTTTGACAATTTGTGAGAAATGTGAGATTTTCACACGATCAAAGATTTTCTCTCAAAATTGTAAACGGATCTATTTTTTTGTCTTTAAATTAAAAATGGGTCCATTATTCTGTATACAATTATGGAAAAACAGTAAGACCACCATTGGTTCCAGCAAAGTGGTCTTAAAAGCAAGTTGGTCTTAAATTAAAAGGTGGTCTTATACAGCAAGGTTTTCCTGTAAATCTCTGATGATGCACAACATACATGATGTTTGATGTACGTACCAGGTATGGGGAAGTTATCACTGAGGCTGCTGGGAAACTCTGTGTTTTCCGGTACCGTGTTAACGAAATTCTCGAGTTCTGGCAGTTTGCTGGGGATCTCTGTGTTGCGGGGAACCAGTACCGGGGGTAACGCTGAAAAATACCAGTGACTGTAACATTATTTTGTCGCCAAAGCGATAATACAGTAAGAGGTGAGTAAGTGAATCTTAAAAAAAATTGTGTGTGACATTATTGAATTTGCTTGAAAAAACTGGATTTTTTTTTTAAAACAAAACATGAGGGCAATAATGGCTCTACATCTCAGACTCACTAAAGAATCATTGATCTCAATAAATTGAGACTTAAGATTGTACAATACAGCTGGTAGGATCTGGGTTCGTTTTTTTTTTGTTTTTTGTTTTTAAATCAAGAGCCATAACTCCTGACCTACTTTTACAGGAGTTTTGGCCCCGGTAGGGAGGTCATTTGAAGGTCAAGGTCACCTGGGGGGGGTATTGAATTTGTCATTCTAGTAGTGTTACTTTATAAAGAAACAATATAACTCTTTTAATTGTTTAATGTCTTTCATTTTGTCCATAAATTGTAACTATGTCTTCAAAAGTGAGCCATGAATTTCTGTGTTTTATTCCTTTTATTTATAGTTTATAATATTGTCAAACATAACTCGACCAAGATTCATCAATGCTTTGGCCTCAATATTCAAAGCACTTAAATAAAACTCTTGCCGTCTGCTTTGACTATAATTTTCTTTTACCCAAATATGATGGAGTATCAGGTTTAACCTTAGGGGTTTTTTTTTGTGTGTGTGTGTTGTTTTTTTCAAATGGGGGCAAAAAGATCTATTTATAATATAATGACAAAAAACAAGAGTGTTCTTTGGAACATGTGTGTCATCTGCTGAAGCGTGATGGAACAAGGCAGTCCAAAGGACAGCTAAATCCCCCGCCGCTTGCCAAATATTAGAATTTGTTTGGTCATAGGATTATGTTCACCTTAACCTGGCATGGTTGTAGCAGACATAGAAGATCAGTTTAAGACAATTTAACTTTCCGGAGTTATGTATGAATCTCAGAATTCGGAGGCACATATATTAAAAGTTTACTGACAAGTTTTACATGGGAAACAGTACAAAAAGTGAACATCAATGAAGTATAGGATGTGTTAGGTAACCACAAAATACATGTGTAACTCAATTAAAAACGTTATATATCATGACATAATTTGTATGATTGTGAACATGACACGAGATATCGAGATGACATGAAAAAGTGGAGGCTTAAACATTTGACCTTCAAGTATGACCTTGACCTTGAGCCAGCGTGACCGCCTCATGCCTTCTGCACATCAGCTCAATGAGGTTAACATTTTAGCCAAGTTAGAAGAAATTGTGTCCAAGCGTTCATGAGATATGGAGCGGACACGAAAATAACATTTGACCTTCAAGTATGACCTTGACCTTGAGCCAGCGTGACCGCCTCATGCCTTCTGCACATCAGCTCAATGAGGTTAACATTTTAGCCGAGTTTGAAGAAAATGTGTCCAAGCGTTCATGAGATATGGAGCGGACACGAAAATAACATTTGACCTTCAAGATGACCTTGACCTTGAGCCAGCGTGACCGCCCATGCCTTCTGCAATCAGCTCAATGAGGTTAACATTTAGCGAGTTTGAAGAAAATGTGTCCAAGCGTTCATGAGATATGGAGCGGACACAAAATACATTTGACCTTCAAGGATGACCTTGACCTTGAGCCGCGTGACGCCTCATGCCTTCTGCACATCAGCTCAATGAGGTTAACATTTAGCCAGTTTGAAGAAAATGTGTCCAAGCGTTCATGATGCCTTCTGCACATCAGCTCAATGAGGTTAACACTTTAGCCAAGTTTGAAGAAAATGTGTCCAAGCGTTCATGAGATATGGAGCGGACACGAAAATAACATTTGACCTTCAAGGATGACCTTGACCTTGAGCCAGCGTGACCCCCTCATGCCTTCTGCAAATCAGCTCAATGAGGTTAACACTTTAGCCGAGTTTGAAGAAAATGTGTCCAAGCGTTCATGAGATATGGAGCGGACACGAAAATAACATTTGACCTTCAAGTATGACCTTGACCTTGAGCCAGCGTGACCGCCACATGCCTTCTGCACATCAGCTCAATGAGGTTAACATTTTAGCGAGTTTGAAGAAAAGTGGACACAAAAATATCATTTGACCTTCAAGGATGACCTTGACCTTGAGCCGGCGTGACCGCCTCATGCCTTCTGCACATCAGCTCAATGAGGTTAACATTTAGCCAGTTTGAAGAAAATGTGTCCAAGCGTTCATGAGATAGGAGCGGACACGAAAATAACATTTGACCTTCAAGTATGACCTTGACCTTGAGCCAGCGTGACCGCCACATGCCTTCTGCACATCAGCTCAATGAGGTTAACACTTTAGCCGAGTTTGAAGAAAATGTGTCCAAGCGTTCATGAGATATGGAGCGGACACGAAAATAACATTTGACCTTCAAGTATGACCTTGACCTTGAGCCAGCGTGACCGCCACATGCCTTCTGCACATCAGCTCAATGAGGTTAACACTTTAGCCAAGTTTGAAGAAAATGTGTCCAAGCGTTCATGAGATATGGAGCGGACACGAAAATGTTTCGGACACACTGACGGACTGACGAACTGACGGACGGACGGACTGACGGACGGACGGACGAAGGGCATTCCTTTAACCCCCCTCCCTTCGCGGAGGGGGATTAAAAAGTGTGAAGGACAGACAGACCAACGGACAGATGACGGAAAAGTGATCTCTGTGTCACCCCTGCTTACAGCAGGTGACACAAAAATGAAATATTTGGGGTGTCATTAAGACAATTTGAGAGTCAAAATGAATGATTTTTTACATCGTGGAAAACCCAGGTAGAACAGTTTATACGCACCTAATAATGAATTGTCTGGTTCCAGGCTGCCTGCAGGTAGTTCAACACGGTTATAATGGTACGGGTTGACACAAACCTCCTCCCGCTTCAGATGAAAAGCGTACTCACAACTGTCGATAGCGCGTAGCTCCTGATGGGTCTGTACATCGGGCCATCGCCACAGACGGCAATATATCATGTGCGGCAGACCCTTGCGCTGGGACACCTGCAACCGACCGTCAATAGATCTGGAAGAGAAGAACAATTTCACTTGTTAATTTCATCAAAATCAGCTTTAGTTACTATACCTAGATGACTGTGGAGTAAACTTATATGAAAATCAGTAAGCGCATAAAGGTTAAACTTGTCATAAAGAGAAATGAAACAGACCAATAAATTTACATATTTGCAATGAAATAAATAGAACAGACCTAAAACAGACCAATAAATTAATGTATTTGTAATGAAATTACTAAAACAGACCTAAAACAGACCAATAAATTAATGTATTTGTAATGAAATTACTAAAACAGACCCTAAAACAGACCAATAAATTAATGTATTTGTAATGAAATTATTAAAACAGACCTAAAACAGACCAATAAATTAATGTATTTGTAATGAAATTACTAAAACAGACCAATAAATTAATGTATTTGTAATGAAATTACTAAAACAGACCAATAAATTAATATATTTGTACTGAAATTACTAAAACAGACCTAAAACAGACCAATTAACTTGCATATTATTAAGAAAGCATTGAAACATTTCCAAAACAGACCAATCAATTTTCATAAAATATGATAGAGTAATAGAACAGACCCGGAATGAATTTTCATATATGATGAAATTATTAGAACAGCCCAAAAATGGACAAAACAATGGAACTGACAACCAACCACAAACAGACCAAAATAGATCTTTTTTAAATGATAAGCAAAAATCACTAAAATTGACGAATAAAACCTTTAATTACTTCAAAATTAAAGGAAGGATAAATACAAATGGACAAACACTAAGACCTTCATTGTCAAAAACATAAAAACATTCCGCACCAATCCCAAACTCATGCGCAAATTGCAGGCGGAAATAGCCATAAAGTGTCTTTTTAAAAATCAAATATTCAACATTTCGACCATTTTGATGGATGGGCTATAACCATTTTTATGATATATTTGGTCATTTTATGGCTCACAATTAACCTTCTAGTCTTTTTCGGAGATTAAAGCAACTACTAAAGACAAAAATTCTACTTGCAAAAGATGGCTTTCTTAATCCAATCTACGGAGTGAGAAGAGAAAATGAAAATTGCAACATTGAGCTAACTATTTCTTGGTAAATGAACTTCTCTATGGCCAAAAGAGGCTCGTGATTTGGATTTGGATATCTCCACGAAGTCAATGAGTATAAAGTAATCTAATTTGGTTAAGTCTGACCACACCTTTATGGTGAGTTCATCACAGGAAGCTTGTCATTTGGAATCCCTCTAATCTTACTGAGCAGTTCCAGTGTGAGCTCAAATATGGTAGAAAACACTAAATGTCAGACCCAAGATAACTGCAAGTTTTCATAGGGGAAAATTCACGAAACGTGCCTTAATTACAGTGGGTCTGGTGATTATTCATCAATGTAAAGACTTTCAAGGTATCTTCCCTGATTCAGATCATGTTTCTAACCCTTTACTTCATATAGTCACATTCTGATAACTTGGCAAACAGAGAAGACCCTGATTAGGCCGCTCCTAGAAGGATGTTTGCTGGATCTTCTCCGTTTGCTTAACCCTTTCCCTCATATAGACTCATTTTGACGCACTCAATAGGTACCACATAAAGCCTGATCTGCAGAAAACCACAGTTAAACCTTACCAAATTTAATTATAAAGTCCTCATTTCCAGACCACTGAGGAGCAGCGAACAACATAAAACCTGATCAGCCTGCAAGTTACTCGCAGGCTGATCTGGTTTTATGTTGTTCGCATAGGTCTTTTCATTAGGGAAAGGGTTATACATTATTTTATCATCTGCATGGTCAGTGATTTTTCTTAAGATTTTTTTTTTTACTACCTGTGACTTTAATTCTTTATATTGGGAAAATTAGCATCATAAATAAACAAAAGTGTTCTTTGGAACATGTGTGTCACCTGCTGAAGTGTGACGGAAAAAGTGTGACGGACAGTTGACAGAATGGAAATTCCTATGTGCCACCTCTGCTTACTGCAGGTGACACAAAAAATTAGGAAATTATATGATTACACAATAATTTATTGTTTTAGATTAACTATCAAATTGTCTACTTATAGTGTGGTTTATATCCCAAGAATGTTTCAGATCAATATTTCAATAATTAGCATAACACAAATTTCATTAAAATTCCATGAATTACTTTTGAAACAAAAAAAAATATTGGGAAATTAGGTAGGGTTTTTTTTTGTTTTGTTTTTTAAAAATGTCAGTTTTTGGTTATGGGTACTACTGAAGGTACTTAATTAATAAAAAAAGATCAGTGATGATAAAGAAAAATCCATTGTTTCATAGGCAATTTCAGTAAATTATATTCATCAAGTCATACATATTCATGAGCATTTGTTCATCAGAATATTCATGAGCTAAAAGGTTTAAGGTAACACTAAAAATTCAAAAAAAAAAACCTTTAAGTTTAAAGAAAAACTTAAATAAAATGTCTTTTAAGGTAATCCATCCATCATTAATTGTGATCATGGTCCATCAGATGATTTCATGGGAATTTTATAGTAAATGCAAGCCTTTTATAGACTTAGAGCAAAATAGCCTATAACTCCAAGTCAATGGGTGCTTGCAACTGCACTGAAGTCTTTTCAAAGCATTTGAAGGACCATGATTATAATTTAATGATGGATGGATTGCCTTAATCGGATCCATAAACAGCATAAACAGATCTTCCATATGGGGCACATAAATGAAACAATATTTATGTGTTTATAAAACAAAATAACAATATAATTATGCAATAACAAATAAACAAGAAAAAATAAAAGATATTCACTTATCCCACACTGGCTGTAAATAATCAAATCCAAATTGGAGGACAGAGGAATCTGTACATACATAAAAACGTATGACCCAAATAAGAATTTGATAAACAAGCTAAAGACTTGGCATTTGTGTAACCTATACGAGATTGTATATACAAGTAAACCCTTACTGGGCACCATGGTTCAGTGGTAACCTACCGGACAGCGGATCCAAGGGTTGAGGGTTTGAACCCCATTGGGAACATGGATTTTTCCTGACCTTAAACCCAGGCACAAAGTACTGGTCCAAACCAGGAACCTTCAAGGGATAAGTATAAGTTATAAGAATTTGTTTCCCAATCAACATAAACTAGTTTAAATTAACCTTATCAGAGACAAAAATGTACAGCCAGGCAAGTATTTGAACCCTCGGCCTCTTGCTTAAAGAGCAAGTTATCAACTGACTGCTCTAACAGGCCGCTTTTCTCATCAATAAGCATGGCTTTTTTCAGGTATCCCACGGGGTCAAATATCGGCCCCATTCCCAATGCTATCTAGGTACATTTTTTCCCCAATCAAGAAAAAAAAATCCAAAAGCCAAGAAATATTTATTTTTTTTTACAAATATTTCCCAAGTAAATTGGTTTTGTTTACATTAACAATTCTTGTTGGTAAATGCCTGAGGTCACATTATAGTATAGTTTAGGTTCTTGATGAAAAAGTTTGTTTTTATGATGTATAAAGTGAACAATTGTATGTATTTCAATGGGTCAAATTTCCCTATTTTATCAATTCATCAATTATTTTTTCCCTGATTTTCCAATTTTACTGATAAAAAAAATTCCCAAATTTGGCAGGGGCCTTTTCCCAAAAAGCCTGAAATATGCCCTGATAATGGTCATTTTTAGGCTTTTACATGACAGGAAATATTTGAGTACATGATGAAATTGACATAAATTTTTAACTTACTTTCTTCACATGCGTTCAAGATGGACATTTTGGGCTTATAATCTGTATTGTTAAATGCATATTGAAATGTGTTAACCCTTTCCCTCATATAGACTCATTTTGACACACTCAGAAGGTACCACATAAAGCCTGATCTGCAGAAAACCACAGTTAAACCTTACCAAATTTAATTACAAAATCCTCATTTCCAGACCACTGAGGAGCAGCGAACAGCATAAAACCTGATCAGCCTGCGATTTACTCGCAGGCTGATCTGGTTTTATGCTGTTCGCATAGGTCTTTTCATGGTTTCCTCTATGAGGGAAAGGGTTAAATCAATGATGTCAATGGTTAGTTCTGACAGGAGTTGAATTTTTTTTATTCAATGTCTATATCTGCACAGGTACCCGCGGGTTCCCGCGGGTCAGGATTTGAAGGGCCGGAAAAATCTGCCCTTCTCGGTAATAATCAAATACATACTAATAATATTTATATTTAATTTCTAGACAAAAATTTTCAGTTATTCAGGTAATGATTTATGTCCACTTAGTCATGCACATGAATATTTATTATCATGTGAAGAAAATATATTGAAAGAGTGTAACATTATGTTAACCCTTTCCCTAATAGAGGAAACCATGAAAAGACCTATGCAAACAGCATAAAACCAGATCAGCCTGCGAGTAACTCGCAGGCTGATCAGGTTTTATGCTGTTCGCTGCTCCTCAGTGGTCTGGTAATGAGGATTTTACAATTAAATTTGGTAAGGTTTGAGTTTGGCTTTCTGCAGATCAGGCTTTGTGATACCTATTGAGGGCGTCAAAATGAGTATACATGAGGGAAAGGGTTAAAGGATATCATCACGATCGTTTTCTTATTAAGGAAAATCGGTAAATTTATATCCCGCGCCAAATAATGAAAATTAAGTAAGCAAAAAGAAAAAAAATAGCACTACTCTTCAATGACATCAGATAGATTCTATGCGCTATAACGAAGTTTAATATTGATACCTTAAATACTTTTCAAGTTGTATTCCGAACAAAATTAAGTAAGAAAATATAACAAAGGGCAGTAACTCAAAAGTTATTAAGTGAAGAGTTGAAGTTCCTATGCATCGCTCCTTAATGACATCTACGCACCTTTGAGGTTTAATGTTGATACCTCTAATACAGGTACCACGGCGATATTTTATGTTTATTACAGAAAACATACTTAGAGATATGACACTCGCAGTAAGATAAAAAAAAATTTGGAAAAAAGAAAACTTAGCTAAATTCTGTTAATTTTTACTTGTGGTGGCAGTGGTTATCTACAACTGCAAGGGGAGGTAACTACTGCGTGGAGTTTGATATTTTACCTGACCCATAGGTACCTGGGAAATCGTTTCAGCCCTAGTAAAAAGTAACATTCTACTTATATTAACTAATAACTTTGGAGATAGACAAAAAAAGCTTCTTTATGCCTAATTTGTTATTGCCATTTCAAACAACTAAGGATCCATAAGGATCTGTCTGATCTAGGTCTCCTCTGTTTGCCGTGGCAACAAGACATCTACATGGGGTAAAATGTCAATCAAAGGGTGATATTAATTCCAATTTATTCTTACTATATTCAGCCTCTCTGAAATGATGATAAATCTGCAGTGATTCATGGAATTTGAATCATCACTATCTCTGTAAATAAACACAACAAAAACATGAAGTTGTAACAATGCAAGTTTGTGACTTCTTTGCTGTCCATCCCAAGATTTTTCCTAGTGAGGAAAAGAAATTGTTTTCAATATGGTTTCTAACTTGTAAGACACTACATTCTGTCTCTTTGAAATAATAATAAACCTGAAGTGATTTATGGAATTGTCACAAATTTCATTATTAGCAACAACGCCAACAGAAGCAATTTATGGAATTGTCACAAATTTCATTATTAGCAACAACGCCAACAGAAATGATTTATGGAATTGTCACAAATTACATTATTAGCAACAACGCCAACAGAAATGATTTATGGAATTGTCACAAATTACTGTATTACCAACAACGCCAACAGAAATGATTTATGGAATTGTCACAAATTACTGTATTACCAACAACGCCAACAGAAATGATTTATGGAATTGTCACAAATTACTGTATTACCAACAACGCCAACAGAAATGATTTATGGAATTATCACAAATTACAATATTACAACAATGCTAACAGAAGTGATTTATGGAATTGTCACAAATTACATTATTAGCAACAACTAAAGAAATTTTAGGATTAATGATTTATGGAATTGTCACAAATTTCATTATTAGCAACAACAGTAGTAGTTCTATACAAATAACTGAAGTAACAGCAAGACTATAGTCATAGCAGTAGTAATAGTACTAGTAGTAGCAGCAACAGTTGTAGTAACAGTAGCAGAAGAAATAGGACCTAAAGTTGCAACTTAAACTCAACCTGCCCAAAATGTTGCTAGCAAAAAAAAGTGCCCAGTTCCACTTTTGCCCATTTTTTCTCTATATATCTCTTACGTACAATCCTGACAAGAGACAACCAGATATATCAAGAATGGTTGCAGGTCCATCAAAAATAAAGAGCTTGATTTTGCTTGCCGTTTTATTTATGAACCCTTCCGCCCCACTTGCACCCCCCTTTTTTTGTATAAATCTGATGTAAAATAATTTGAAATATCTTCCTCTTCATATCACTGAAGATGCCATGCATGAGAACAATTTGTTCAATCCTGCGGAAATATTAAATCACCAGTGGGAAATGGAAGGGTTGAGATACACGGAAAAAAGAAGAAAATTTTGATTCAGATCAATTCTGAAATTTGTCAAGCAAATAATTAAATTTCATGCTATACAATAACAGATTAGGATCAGTTGGATACTGTCAGGTGAGCTATAGAAGATTAACCAGAAGGTTACGGGTTTGAACCTTATGGGGCGCCCCAAGAATCTTTCATGATCTTTTCAGGCACTAAATACTGGTCCAACCCTGGAATTAAATCAAGTATTTGTAGAAACAATCCTTCCATGAACTCCCATGGCACAAAGTACTGATCCAATCCAGAAACCCTCCAGAGGGATTTGTATAAACTTTCACTGGTATAAAGTACTGGTCCAATCCAGAAACCCTCCAGAGGGATTTGTATTAAACTTTCACTGGTATAAAGTACTGGTCCAACCCAGGAACCCTCCAGAGGGATTTGTATTTAACTTTCCCTTGCACAAAGTTATCTGGTCAAAGCCAAGAACACTCAAGAAAGATTTAAGTTGTTAGAACTTTAAAGAATGTTAAAAGAAGTATACATTAAAACAAATGGCTTCTGATTAAATCAGTGAAACAAACAATCCGAAGTAACAGGCCTTGATTTATTAATAGATCTGTTCCCAATACATTACTGTTATCTTCCATTGCCATGATCATTCCCAAAATTCCATGTCAAAGAAAGAAATCATTTTTACAGCATATTATATACAACGATCAGATATGATGCAATAAATCAAAGCAAATGAGATGATATGAAAAAACATAGCGCTATAATCATATCAAACAAAAATCTCCGAAACAAGATTGTAACCAACTATGACCTTCCTTGGCTTGACGAGCTTTTCATTGAATTATGACATTACCGCAGTTCAAGTTCACAGAAACAAATATCAGATAACTGGCAATGACTTATGAACTGTCGTAAAAAAAGACATGAGCTCAGGGCCATGTGGAATTGCATGAGCAGATCCAGCAATATGTCTCAGGGGGGTCCAACAGGGATAATAACCATGCCCAGTTCCAACCATGATTTGATGTCAAAACACAAGAATATTGGATTTTAAACATTATAGCCAAATCCCAGGGGGCATCATGCTCCTTTTCCACACTCTTTTACGCATATTTTAGGCATATAAGCCAAATCTCAGTGGGGGCTGGATCCTGGTATCCCCCTCTGGATCTGCCTCTGAATGGTATTCCATTTTTGGAAATTCATGGAAGCATGCGATTTTGAGAGAAATCATCTTTTATATGCGGTCCTTTGAAATGTAAGCGCCCATGATCAAAGGGTTTGTACAGCAACGCGACCTTCTAGAAACTGTTCATAGTTTATCTGATCCGGATTAAAGACTTAATGATGGAAAAAGAGAATGGGTTTATGTCTGCTACTTTTTGATGATTGTTAATCTGCTGATATTGAAAAAGTAAAGTACAGGATGGAAGATGTAAATCTCATAAACATTGATGGATCTAACTAGTGCTATCAGTAAGGGTGATTAATAGCCCCACATACCGCTTTAACACAGATGACCTCTAAATAAAGGCCAGTAACTGGTGTCCCAGTACGCAGGAAGACCTCTGAATAACAGCCAACCTGTGAACAAGACAATTAAACCTCCATATAACAGCCAACCTGTGAACAAGACAATTAAACCTCCATATAACAGCCAACCTGTGAACAAGACAATTAAACTTCCATATAACAGCCAACCTGTGAACAAGACAATTAAACCTCCATATAACAGCCAACCTGTGAACAAGACCATTAAACCTCCATATAACAGCCAACCTGTGAACAAGACAATTAAACCTCCATATAACAGCCAACCTGTGAACAAGACAATTAAACCTCCAAATAACAGCCAACCTGTGAACAAGACAATTAAACCTCCATATAACAGCCAACCTGTGAACAAGACAATTAAACCTCCATATAACAGCCAACCTGTGAACAAGACAATTAAACCTCCATATAACAGCCAACCTGTGAACAAGACAATTAAACCTCCATATAACAGCCAACCTGTGAACAAGACCATTAAACCTCCATATAACAGCCAACCTGTGAACAAGACCATTAAATCTCCATATAACAGCCAACCTGTGAACAAGACAATTAAACCTCCATATAACAGCCAACCTGTGAACAAGACAATTAAACCTCCATATAACAGCCAACCTGTGAACAAGACAATTAAACCTCCATATAACAGCCAACCTGTGAACAAGACAATTAAACCTCCATATAACAGCCAACCTGTGAACAAGACAATTAAACCTCAATATAACAGCCAACCTGTGAACAAGACAATTAAACCTCCATATACAAGCCAACCTGTGAACAAGACCATTAAACCTCCATATAACATCCAACCTGTGAACAAGACAATTAAACCTCCATATAACAGCCAACCTGTGAACAAGACCATTAAACCTCCATATAACAGCCAAACTGTGAACAACACAATTAAACCTCCATATAACAGCCAACCTGTGAACAAGACAATTAAACCTCAATATAACAGCCAACCTGTGAACAAGACCATTAAACCTCCATATAACATCCAACCTGTGAACAAGACAATTAAACCTCCATATAACAGCCAACCTGTGAACAAGACAATTAAACCTCCATATAACAGCCAACCCGTGAACAAGACCATTAAACCTCCATATAACAGCCAACCTGTGAACAAGACAATTAAACCTCCATATAACAGCCAACCTGTGAACAAGACAATTAAACCTCCATATAACAGCCAACCTGTGAACAAGACAATTAAACCTCCATATAACAGCCAACCCGTGAACAAGACCATTAAACCTCCATATAACAGCCAACCTGTGAACAAGACAATTAAACCTCCATATAACAGCCAACCTGTGAACAAGCAATTAAACCTCCATATAACAGCCAACCTGTGAACAAGGCAATTTAACCTCCATATAACATCCAACCTGTGAACAAGACAATTAAACCTCCATATAACAGCCAACCTGTGAACAAGGCAATTAAACCTCCATATAACAGCCAACTGTGAACAGGCAATTTAACCTCCATATAAAATCCAACTGTGAACAAGACAATTAAACCTCCATATAACATCCAACCTGTGAACAAGACAATTAAACCTCCATATAACAGCCAACCTGTGAACAAGGCAATTAAACCTCCATATAACAGCCAACCTGTGAACAAGACAATTAAACCTCCATATAACAGCCAACCTGTGAACAAGACAATTAAACCTCCATATAACAGCCAACCTGTGAACAAGGCAATTAAACCTCCATATAACAGCCAACCTGTGAACAAGACAATTAAACCTCCATATAACAGCCAACCTGTGAACAAGACAATTAAACCTCCATATAACAGCCAACCTGTGAACAAGACAATTAAACCTCCATATAACAGCCAACCTGTGAACAAGACAATTAAACCTCCATATAACAGCCAACCTGTGAACAAGACAATTAAACCTCCATATAACAGCCAACCTGTGAACAAGACAATTAAACCTCCATATAACAGCCAACCTGTGAACAAGACAATTAAACCTCCATATAACAGCCAACCTGTGAACAAGACAATTAAACCTCCATATAACAGCCAACCTGTGAACAAGACAATTAAACCTCCATATAACAGCCAACCTGTGAACAAGACAATTAAACCTCCATATAACAGCCAACCTGTGAACAAGACACTTAAACCTCCATATAACAGCCAACCTGTGAACAAGACAATTAAACCTCCATATAACAGCCAACCTGTGAACAAGACAATTAAACCTCCATATAACAGCTAACCTGTGAACAAGACAATTAAACCTCTATATGGCAGCCAACCTGTGAACAGACAATTAAACCTCTATATGGCAGCCAACCTGTGAACAAAGGCCAGTGACCAGATTCTAAGCAATGAAATTGAATATAACCTCTTTTACTTCCACATATAGGCCAATTTTCAACTTCTCTAAACTGACTTTTGTCTACAGGTACTATAGTATATACATGTTTCAAAACAGCATTAATTTCATAAATAATAGATTTTTTTTTTTTTTATTTAATGTTTTGTTTGCATGTTTCCCCCCATTCCCCTGTATCAACTAAAACTTAAGTGTACAACATTCAAAGGAAAGCCTTATCACTTCTGTCACTCATCAATCAACATTCTAAAAAAATCAACAAATCAAATGAAGTGTTTTTTTCTCTCTCTAAACTCTAAGTGCTACTTATATGAAAAATATATACACCAGATAAATAGAAATAATGTTTTACTCCTTCAATCTTTAAAGACTCTAACATGGCTTTCAACAATCAAGCCATCAAATTCAGTCTCTCTCTGACACATGACTGTTACAGAAACAATTCATGTAGATGTGTATGAAGTCATTACGCTGAAATCAATCAGCTGATCAGTTTGACCTACATACAAAGTTCACTGGGTCATTTCAGTCTGGGACTACTTTTTTTTCTCTCCGACTGGTTTAATACTTATTACAGAATCTGGGTTCTTTATTTGTTTGGACTGGTTCACTGGTTACTGTAAGTATATTTTCTGGAGAAAAATCGAAACCATGTTAAGAGGATGAGAGGAAACAGAAAAAAAACTACTATTTGCATAATTAATCAGTTGAGAATGGACAAATACCCAATTATTTTCAAATTGATGGGTACAAACAATTAAGATATGGGAGACTCAATTTATTTTGTAAATTTTGCAGAACGTTACTTTCATCTTAAGGGAGTTCTCGCATTATTTACCTGTACGACTTTAAATACATGTTTAAGTAAGCATGCTCTTTCAGGAATTATTCTTTAAGGTAATCTATCTATCATAAATTCATAATCATGATCCTTGAAATACTTGAAAGTCTTTGAAGCAGAAGCAAGCATTCATTGACCAGGAATTAAAGCCTATATTGCTCTAACATCTATAAAGGCTTGCAAGCATTCATTAACCAGGAGTTAAAGGCTACATAGCTCTGATTTCTATAAAGTCTTGCATAGACAATAAAACTCCAACAAACACTTGGTGGACCCTGATCACAATTTAATGATGGATGGGTTACATGAATTGTTTCAAATATTTACAATTAAGGAGATACAGAATCTGCCATTTTTGAAATTTGTGTCAATTTTAAGATGTTTTATGAAACATAGGCCAGAACAAAAAGCTGGCAAGAAATGCAAATGATTTTAGCATAACATTAAATGTGTCCTTATAACGGCATAAGGACTTATGATACCAAGAATCGCCAAGAGGTACAAATAGACCATTTCACTCCAAAATGATACATAAACCTGCGTAAATTGACAAGAACTTCCCGAACACCTAATCTACATGCTGGTGTAAAATTTCCACACATTGTTCAACGGGAAATAAACATACACTAATCGTCCAATGATAGCCAGAAGGGGCTATCAGCCTTCTTTTTACATATGCTGATAGCCCCTTCTGGCTTTCAATGGATGACTTGAAATAAAATTTAAGGCCAAGTAAAAAACGTTTTTTAAATAAAAATTATACAGAAAAATGCTGACCCTCTGGTGAAATGGTCTGTTGGGTTTCTAAGCATTTAATTATGGAAGCTTAGCTCATATAAATACATGCACCTGAGTAATTGCTTCCATTTTGACAGGTCAGAGTGAAAGAAGGCTAAGTGCATATATATCTATATGAATTTAGCCTAGTTTCACTCTCATCCCTTGATTTACACTTTTGTTGACTGCGCTTATGAAATTCCAGTTTCTGCTGATTGTATTATTGGTTCCCAATTTTACCTGTTGACTGGTTAAAATAAAAATGGTTCCCTTTCTTGTGGTTCCAAAATTGCTTCCTCTTTTTTTTTTTTTTGCTGAATGTTCAAAAACTGTTTCCATTTATCGTCTGCTGAATCATCAATTTACTTGACTTTCACTTTGTTTTTGTGAAATCTTTTATTCAATAAATAAAACAATCTATATTTTTAATTTCTTTTTCCCCCTCTCTTCTCGTCAAAATCTACTTGCGTGGTTTTTAACAACCTATCTTGAAAAACAATATGAAATGAATCAATGAGATTCAATTTACTCCTCATGGTGAACACCTCGTGAAGCCAACAGAAGACTTTGTGAGCTCTTTATATAAGATGAATTGTCAATACACAGCACTTGATGTAGGAATTTTGAAATCAAATCCTTCAGGAAAACGGGCAAAAACCACATTTCAGGGCTTAAGAATGGGTCATAAAAATGCAAACAATGGTCTATTTCTCACAACATCTGTTATTTGATCCTAACAGTGCATCAAATGCCATATTTATAGGATACTTCAAAGGTCTAGATTTCATGTTGCCGAGTAAGTTTACAATGTAACGGTTTTTGAAAAATAGACACATTAGTGCGTATAACTGTGAAATACCCTTGTCTAAAGGTTACGGGGAAATTACTGCAGCTATATATTTGAATGTTACTGGTTTACCATGACAGAAGAGAAAATTTGATATCTTAATAGCTATCTTGTTCATAAATATAATATGTGATGATTATAATGTATATTTAATGGTTTTGCAATTGTACAGAAAAGAATTGTTTTTTATCGAGTGCTGCAAATATCAAATCAAATGAAAAGCTCAGGTGTGTTTTTCTGCAATCAAGGAAAGAAGGAAGAACTCAGGTGTGTTTTTCTGCAATCAAAGAAAGAAGGAAGTTTACCCAATGATGAAATGTAAAGGAATATAGTATAATTGAGCAAGAAGAAATTGAAAAATATACCATGATGATATAACACAACAAGAAAGTCAGTAGAACTGACAGATGCTCCCCGAAGAACGTCATTGTTACAAATAAGGCCTTGGTCAATGGGTGGGAGGATATGTTGATATAACATAACAATAGTAATAAATAATCATAAATTTAATTTTTTCATTGATTTTTTTAAAGTTTTTATACTACTAAAAATTAAGTCATACATTTCAATGTGTGCTCATATCAAAGAGGTTAACCAACACTCTTGACATATGACTGGTTATTTGAAATAGTGTATAATGGCCTAAACAACAATTAGCTGACATGATTATGATTGACATTACTAGCATATTGAATTTTGTGGGGTTTTGTTTAAATGATATCTCCTGTTAAATTAGGCAAATGACATGAATATTAGTCAACAACATGGTAGTAGGGGCCATAACTCTCTTAAAAATTGAGGAACCAGGTCACATCGATGATATGCATATCTACTCTTGGTAATAAAGCTTCCCATAAAGTTTCATTGAATTCAAGCCATTAGTTCCTGAGAAATAGCCCGGACAAGAATCATGCAATATGTACTATAGGCCAAAAAGTCAATGGGCCTTAACTCTTTGAAAAATTTAGGAATCGGGTCATGCTGACGATATGCGCATCTCCTCTTGGTAATAAAGCTTCCCATTAAGTTTCATTGAATTCAAGCCATTAGTTCCTGAGAAATAGCCCGGACAAGAATCATGCAATATGTACTATAGGCCAAAAAGTCAAGGGGCCATAACTCTGTGATAAATTGAGGAACCAGGTCACGCCGACGATATGCGTATCTGCTCTTGGTGATAAAGCTTCCCATAAAGTTTTGTTGAATTCAAGCCATTAATACCTGAGAAATAGCCCGGACAAGAATCATGCAATATGTACTATAGGCCAAAAAGTCAAGGGGCCTTAACTCTTTGAAAAATTTAGGAATCGGGTCATGCTGATGATATGCGCATCTCCTCTTGGTAATAAAGCTTCCCATAAAGTTTCGTTGAATTCAAGCCATTAGTTCCTGAGAAATAGCCCGGACAAGAATCATGCAATATGTACTATAGGCCGAAAAGTCAATGGGCCATAACTCTTTGAAAAATTGAGGAACCAGGTCACGCTGACGATATGCGTATCTACTCTTGGTGATAAAGCTTCCCATAAAGTTTCGTTGAATTTAAGCCATTAGTTCCTGAGAAATAGCCGGACAAGAATCATGCAATATGTACTATAGGCCAAAAAGTCAAGGGGCCTTAACTCTGTGAAAAATTTAAGATTCGGGTCATGCTGACGATATGCCCATCTCCTCTTGGTAATTAAGCTTCCCATAAAGTTTCGTTGAATTCAAGCCGTTATTTCCTGAGAAATAGTCCAGACAAGGAAAGTGTGACGGACGAACGGACGGACGAACGGACGGACAGACAGACGGACGAAGCGGCGACTATATGCGTCACCTTCGGTGAGCATAAAAATATACCATGATGAAATGATACAAAAATATACCATGATGAAATGATACAAAAATATACCATGATGAAATGGTACAAAAATATACCATGATGAAATGGTACAAAAATATACCATGATGAAATGGTACAAAAATATACCATGATAAAATGGTACAAAAATATACCATGATAAAATGGTACAAAAATATACCATGATATAAGAATACACCCTGATGAAATGATACAAAAATATATAGTAATATGCAATACATAAGAATTAATCATGACTAAAAATAAATGTAATCAAGGTTATATGGTACAAAAATGATACAAGAATATACCACAGTGAAATGATACAAGAATATACCACAGTGAAATGATACAAGAATATACCACAGTGAAATGATACAAGACTATATCATGGTGAAATGATACAAATATGCACAATGGATCATTTGGGTATTTTAGCAAATTCTACGTCGAAAAGAGATCATAAATGAGTTAAAAATTGACAGATTTTTCCCAAAGTCAATCTTAATACAGTCGACATTGTATTAAGAGACCGCTCAAGGGACTGCCAAAAAGTGGTCGCTTAATGAAATGGTCTCTTAATAGATATTTTTTGGAATTCCCGGCAAACAAGTCATATATACAAACTGTAAGCTAAATTGTATCATAACGTTATATTATCTTACAACATGAATACGTATGTAAACTACACAATGTTTTGTTGTTTTATACCAATAAACATCAACATGTTTATTTTTCGTCATATCTTTCGATTTTTTAGCTGTTATGTTGAAATAATACCTTGGATCATTGGCTGACGTTTGCATTTGGTGTTCGGTGGAAAAACACAACATTTGACATCAAATTCATGGATGGATTCGGACAATTTCAAGAAAAAATATTATTTAACAATGAGCTTTCTTTATGTCTCTGTCTAACATAAATCCAGAAACCCCCGATAAATTTATTTCAAAATGGCGCCCTGGTTGTAAGACGCAATGTACATACTTATAGGTACGAATTATTAATGGTACGCATTGTATCCGGAAGTATTAATTTACCTTATTCCCAAATATTCTTTTACCCAAATCCGAAGCATTCGGCATTTGGAGGGATGGTTTCACCTATGTTATGCTTAGTAAATGTTGAAATGGGAACCAGCAACTATATTTAGAATTTAGTTGCACATGGTGCAGTCATGCGTGGTCAAAACAAATTGGTTTCAGGTGAGCACTTATGATCGGGATAATTATTTGTTTGTTCGGATGTGTTAAAGATGATTATACACATGCTCCAGCGTACACGATAATTAGCAACGGAATCAAACACGGTCGCTCAAAAAAGTTGATTTTGTGCATAATCTTACGTGCTGGGACTTGGTTTATGTGGTCGCTGGTCGCATAATAAAAAAAGTCGCTTAATGGGATAAATTTATATAGTAAAAACGTTCGGGCGGGATTTATAACGGTCGTTTAATAAAAAAGTCGTTTAATACAGGTGGTCGCATGTACGATGTTGACTGTACCTACATTTTAATAAAAAAACATGTGTACCAAAACTTATCTAAATCAGCTGAGCCTATAAGCTATCAATCAGACAAGGTACTTTTTGGCAAATTCTAATCCAAGTTGAAAAAGGGCTGTAACTGAGTTAAACATTTATGGATTTTGCCCAAGGTAATGGCCTTGATTTTAAACAAGCGTTCCAAAATTCAACATGTCCTTGAGTTATTGATCTGACATAACCAACAGACTGACGGACCAACTGATGGACCCCCCCACCCACCCCTCTTAAAAAAAAGAAACAGAAGGGGTACCGTGACAACAAGTTCCAATATATCTCAAATACAAATATGGCCTGCTTTAACATCATCCATCCTTAAAATCTAATCATGGTCTTCAAATGCTTAAAAACACTTCAGTGCAGATGCAAGCATCCAATGTGTCTTGAAGTTAAAGGCTTTTTTTGTTCTTAGTCTACAAAGGCTTGCATTTAAAACAAAAAAAAAAAAACTTCAGTGCAGATGTAAGCATCCATTGACTTGGAGTGAAAGGCTATTTTGCTCTAAGTCTATAAAGGATGATTATCAAAATTCCCACAATCACTTGACGGACCATGATCACAATTTAATGATAGATGGATTACCTTAATGCAGTATTTTAAGTAAAAGTAAAATCTTAAATAAAATCTGCACAGAAACAAAAGCTGCTCGCACCACAGTTCCTAGAATTCTTTAATTACGCAGAAATATGCCTATAAATAAGACATCTGCGTGATGTGTCATACTAAACCTTGTTATGACCCATGTAAACCGTCTCCTCCAGATGAACTGGCAGATGTTACATACATATATATGATATATGTTGTATATAATTGCCAACATTATAATCCTACATCATACATCATTGTAGAGGTGAAGCAAAGAATCTAATTGGGTCAATATGCTAACCTAAGGTACCCACAAAGCAAGTGACTGCACTAAGGAAACTAACACAAAGCAATTGACCCGACCTGATAGTCTCATAAAGCATTAATTTTGACCCCTCCTGAAATACTCACAACACAATTGACCCAACTGGTATACTCAAAAAACATGACCCAACAATTTGGAAACATATACTGTAAAATCATTCAATTTCGTTGATTATGTACCCAAGGGATCTAGAAAACACGAGGTCTATAAAAGAGATAAGTTTTCATGGGAATTATTATTCGTGGATAAAACCCTCCACGAAATCGACGAAAATTAGTGTAACAAGAAAATTAATAATTTCAAAGACTCTCACAATACCTCAAAATAACTCTACATAAGGTGAAAGGTTAAGGGACTTATAAACTTAAAAATCTTACGTTGAAAAACTTCTCAGATCGGTGGTACATCTTTTTAAAAGAAACAGGCCAGTGGAGCTAAAATCCTCTATATTTCCAAATAATGACTCCACGCTGAACCCGCGTGAACCAGACAAGTGACCCAGACTAGTTACACGACATGACGCTTAAAAACACCATCAGTTAATTAATACGGCTGTTTGTTTATTCTCCATTTTATTATCAGTAATACAATATTAACACCCATCTGTATCAATATCTACCAATGAGATATTAATGAGATGTAGCGAAATTAAATACGGTATTTTTCCTATCTATACAACGCCCTAGGGGACTTCATATTTTCTTTGCCCCTTACCTCATTAATATTCCTGTACTAGCGATGAAATATTAGTAAGAGATAGAGAAATAAAATACGGTATATTTCCAATTTATATAACGCCCTTGGAGAAATGCTGGACTTCATACTTTCCTTGCTTTTACCTCATGAATATTCATGTACAAACAATGAAATATTAGTAAGAGAGGGAAATTACATACAGTGTTTTAACTATTTATACATATAAATATAAATAAAATAAATTAATACTGCATTTTAATACCCCCACATATTTCATTGAGATAGAAAAAAGGGCAAATTGTTTTACAAAAACCTTGACAGAGTTATCTGCACTTGTCTTCTGAAGGGTCTTAATATCATGATAAATCATGAAACCTTTCATTCATGTGGACCATATGAGAATTTATTAATGCCTATACATTATCCACTTTAAAATAAAGGCTACTTAATAATTTATAATCAAGAACATTTGCAAAGCTTCATGTTATGTAACTGCAGTGCGCCCTGTGACATGACTATTTGCAAAGCTTCATGTAATATAACTGCAGTGCGCCCTGTGACATGACTATTTGCAAAGCTTCATGTAATGTAACTGCAGTGCGCCCTGTGACATGACTATTTGCAAAGCTTCATGTAATGTAACTGCAGGGCGCCCTGTGACATGACTATTTGCAAAGCTTCATGTGATGTAATGTAGGCCGCCCTGTGACATGACTTGACTGATGACATGACATGACATGACAGGACATGACGTCAGATTAACATGATTCCTATATAACCCCCACCTCACAGAAGTGGGGGTATAAAGATATTAAACATTGTGTAAAAATGTGACACAACGGGGGTTGACACTAACAGTGTCCCAGGATTCCAAGGACACCAAAAATGACAAGAAATGACTTGTCAAGCATTCCGTTGGTACACTTACTTTTCCAATTAAAAGTAAATTTAACAGCCACTTATGTTGAAAAACTATGTAATCATCTTCTTAAAACTTTCTTATCAGTAACCCTCCGTGATGAATCATTAACTTCTTAACCTATTGTTATGTGAATAAAGAGATCATATGTCTTAATGACATGACAAGGACTCCTTATTTTCAGAAGCGACTCTTAAATTTCACAGCAGGTGTTCCATTGGGATACCTGGACAGGGGTTTACTTAAGGATTTGACTTTCACTTGTCCAGGGGGCAAGTTACTTTGAACATCTACTAGCCCCCAGTGAAAACAGGTTGCCCGATCTTTAAGTTAGTTGGTGTTTGTAATGTTTAAAACTAAATATGTGCAATATTAAGGTGGATTTTAGTTAATATGTATCAAAGACAATTTGCAAGCATTTTACCCCTGATATACTATAGAAAATAAAAGAAAAATTTCATTTATATAAATAAACTTGCCCGCCAGGCTATCTTCTTTGAAAAATCACTTGTCCACTTAAGAAAACCCCTGCTGGCTAAAAAATTAGTGTCAAACGCTGCACAAAGTAAGTTAGTAACCGGACAGTGCCATTGATTATTATATAACTCTCACTTTCCTTTGTGGTCAGCGGGGATATAAAAATCTCTGGTCGTAAATTAAACATGACCTTTAACACTGGATTATCAGTAAATCTTGGACAACGATCGTCAGACGGGGATCAAGTGTCACGACCTATCGAGACAAAACCTGTCCGTCATTTAATTACAATCATCTCCTCCTGTTAAACAAGACACATGGAGGATCGTCCATGTCTAAATAATACATCCTCTCTCCCCTCTGCTCACAGACTTGTCGGAAACAATAATCGCTTGTTACATTTCGGCCAGACGGTGCGGCCCCAGAATTCTGAGCAAACCAGTCACACCAAATCAAAAGAAAGTGACTTAATAATGTCCAGACAGTGACTTTTAATGTTTGACCTATAAAGACTGTGAGTGTTTGTTTTGTGTAGACTATTTTAATTATAGCCAAACACAACTCTAGTGGTTGTTTATTGTTAATTGAGTTAAACATCCTACCAACAGTATTTCAGTCATTTGGAAACTTCTACTTGAAACAGATATAGTGCTGCTACACTGTAGTATAACACCGTAGACACGTGGCATGATACCACATTATGATGTCGCCCAGTCACATCCTTACACCTGGACAACCAATCCTACCCTTATATATGCTTAGTGCCAAACAAAGGAAGCTATGCATGAAACCAATTGGATCAAAAGCAAAGATTATTTTACCATTCTTGGGCTTGAAGGCTTATGATATTTCTATACATTTGTACTTTGTTTCCAATATGTACATGAATAAAATTAATTTAGTGTATTTTGTAAGGAAACTGAATACCTGACACCCAGTGACAAAGGAACACTTGTCTCCCCTGGATTTTATATTTTGTGCAATCGCTGATATTCAGAAAAGAAACGTCTGTAACAAAATAACATACCAATTCTTGAAGCATGGAAAGAAAAAGCTCAGACACTTATTTACACAAGAGAAAAAGTCAGATTGCAAGTAATTTTCAGGACCATCAGTGTCATAATGAGAAGAAATAAGAACAAGGGCGTAGTTACAGAGCATAAAGACAACAGTCGGTGCTTTTCAATAAGACTATTTGATACTACTTCATGGATTCATTTATAATAATTCATCTATTTTTCTTAAAAATTCTTTTGGACAATATTCTCCCTCTCCCCTCCAAGTTTCTTTAAAATCTTTCCAACATGTCAAGCAACTTTTTTTTTGCCTAGCTTCTAAAAGATTCCAGTATTTCACAATTCCGAAACTGTATGTATGTAAATTCTTTTGTGCGCAATTCCCTAAAGTTTCTACATGTACCTCAATTACAGATTCAAAGCGTAGGCCCCGACACGACAGACGGAACTGTCTGCGCTTTCAGAAACCGACCAATGGCTGAGCTCCGCATCATTTGAAATTTTCCAACACGCCACGTCTTGATCAAACCCAGACAAAAGTAAAACCGAAATTGGAAAAGCTTAAATCACCTGACTCTTCCGTAATGCCGAAATCAATCCGGCATGTTGACGAGAGTTCTAGACGCCCTAACATCGACGTAGACATCTACCACAGCAATAATCTCGATTGAAGTAAACCAACATATCTCCCAGACATGCTTTCAATGTCTTTTTTTTTCTTTTTTTTTTTTTTCGCTCGCCCACTGATATTTTACGGTCTCAGTGAATTACCGATTTATAGTTTGTCTTAATGAGATATTCGAATACAGAGCGGGACCGGTCATTTTTCCAGACGTCATTTTCAAGATTGCATGACAATCGTAAACAGCTTCACATATATAGACGGGACTCCTGAAATCATATGTTGTCGTTCTGTGACATTCAATAAATTACCTACACAAATTTTTCAAGAGCAGAACAAAGAGACTCAATACATGGCGCACGTCAATCTTTTTTTTTTGTTAAGAATTCCGATATAGAGACTACAGAGGCTTCGGCACTCAAGTAATCAATTCTTTGAAAAGCCTATTCATATATACATATATACCTCCTATAGTAATTTGACAATGTTTCATTGTTACTCCGATATTGGGTTGACACCATGGCATTCTCATGCTGTGTTTTTCTTCTTCTTTTTTTTTCTCAAATAGAGGTCACATGACCACTTAAAATATAAAAAAAGAGACAAATTTTGAACTATTTGAGGAGGTATTTAGGCAACTTGCAGGTGAAAATGAATAATTTTGAGCATCATGGAAAACTTAAGACTTGCAACATGACAGTTAATAAAGAAAAAGTATTATGACATTCATGCAAGTGAAGTTAAGGGCCCTTCTTGGGAGAAAAAGAAAATGACAAGGTCTTTTTCAGACTATTTTGGGAAATGTATATACATGGGACATGACATACATCTGGGAAGCCTGTGTGACGTGACATGATAAGCATGTGGGATGTGACGTGACAAGCATTTGGAACATAATGTGACAAGCGTGTGGGATGTGACGTGACATTCGTATGGGACGTGATTTGACAAGCATGTGGGACGTGATGTGACAAGCATGTGGGACGTGATGTGACAAGCGTGTGGGACGTGACGTGACAAGCGTGTGGGACGTGACATGACAACTGTATGGGACATGAGGTGACAAGCGTGTGGAACGTGATGTGACAAGCGTATGGGACGTGACATGACAACTGTATGGGACATGAGGTGACAAGCGAGTGGAACGTGATGTGACAAGCGTGTGGGACGTGACATGACAACTGTATGGGACATGAGGTGACAAGCGTGTGGAACGTGATGTGACAAGCGTATGGGACGTGACATGACAACTGTATGGGACATGAGGTGACAAGCGTGTGGAACGTGATGTGACAAGCGTGTGGGACGTGACATGACAACTGTATGGGACATGAGGTGACAAGCGTGTGGAACGTGATGTGACAAGCGTGTGGGACGTGATGTGACAAACATTACTTCTATATAGCCTTCAGGTCTGTGAAGCAGGGATATAACAATTGTCTTAATGTAATCCATCCATCCTTATAATCATAGTCTATAAAGGCTTGTAATTACTATTTACATCCCACAATCACTTGATGGACCATGATCACAATTAATAACAGAGGGATTACCTTAAGCATGGACTCTGGTAAAGCTTGACAGATTTAAACAGTTCCTTATTTACCCTAAAGTTATTTTAGGCTAAGGATTTTTGGCTAACCTGATCTATGTTAAAAAACATTTAGACATATTTTCTTACTCTGGCACTTCAGGGCTTTTTCTGCATCTGGGCACAGAGTAACATTGTCTAGAAATTGATTTAAAAAAAAAAAAGAAGCCTTAATGGAATCGAGGTAACTAAAGATTAATTTGGACTGGAATCCTTAAATATTATTTGGCAACAGAATTACTACAGGAAGTTTAATTGGAACTTAGAGAAACTGAAGTTTAATTGGAATTAGATTTCCCACCATTGGCTTATAGAATTACTCTGTAGTAAGAGGAATATGCAGGGGTCTGTGAAAACACGACTTAAACAACGCCATATTTAATGTTGCATTCAGGGATCAAAACTCTGTGACGAATCTTTAACCAGGGTGCTACAAGGTCAAGGCTAGCCATTTATGTTAAACCATCGTGCTGGAAATTTTAAGAAGCAGAAAAGCAACTAAGTATGTTTAACATTTTAACATTTTGTTTAAAGAGGAATTATTGTCATAATTATTAAATAACAAAGCACTTGATTTTTTTTTTTTAAAAATTCTGCCAACTGGGAAAAATATTTCCAATTTTCAACGGGATCAATGGGTTCGAAATTCAGACCCTATAAGTAAGAAAAAAAAAACCTGGAATGCCTTCTGACGATGAAAAACAATATTATGATAGTTTCTGTACATTTTATATCAGGAACCATTAAAAAAGACAATGCCCATTCTCTGCGATTCATTTTCTTTTATTTATTTTTAATTTCTTTTATTGAGCTTCATCCAATCAGACTCTGAACATATGGCAAATTTATATCCCGCCCGCTCCGAATTCTTATGTAATTTATAAACATCTTAGTTTTGGTTACTAATGTAAACCAGGCCTTGGAGAGAGCTAGGTCACATAAGTCTTCATTTGGGATCAATAGCACAACTCCTAATTGATCACTTTTTGTAATAAGAAAAGGGGGGAAAAAACATTACATAAAAAAAACTAATTTAGTTTAGGGCTTGAGTTCTCCAGTTAGTCATTTGCAACGTCAATTGTGCTATATAAATTCTCAATGTTTTTCTCCGGAAACTGTGTCAAGACTGAACAAAGCGTAAATATTATTGGTAAAGTAAGTATATCCCCACACACACATACACACACCAATTTAAAATGAAAAAAAAAAAGCATTTTTCAGAATGGGAGGTTTGAGAGACAATTTTCTCCCAATATGTCCATCAAATGAAATAAACTCCGCCCACTTCTTCCACTAGCCACTCCCACATGGTTATTTATAACCTTCAGAATGAGGATAGAACAAGTCACCTGTCAATCACCCACAGAGATGAGATTCACAACTTTTTTTCCATTTGCTCCACCCCTGAGGGTCTTTTTTTTTCCCCTCTCTCTCATCATTACTTCTATGGAAAAGTGTAGAAGCTAAATTTGTCCCATAAATGTGGCAGAATATTTTGCGTTTATATCACCATATGTTCTCTAAAAAAAAAATGTGATAAAGGACACAAATACCGACAAAAAAAGACATAAAAATAAACCCTAGACGGCATGAAAGGAGAGGTTTTATTAAATTAGAAATAACTTTTTTTTATTTTTTTTCACTCTTATTTGGAAACAAGTTCTTTCAATTTACACTGATCCTTCTAAAACTCCTTCTTCTAGCCTCAAACAGCATATTTCATGACCTTCCTCAACATAAAGCCATGATATATAACAAAAGATTTGTCCCATAACATGGTTGACCATGGTAAATAACAAGAGGTTGTCCTAGAATATGGATGACCATGGTATATAACAAGAGGTTTGTCCTAGAACATGGATGACCATGGTATATAACAAGAGGTTTGTCCTAGAACATGGATGACCATGGTATATAACAAGAGGTTTGTCCTAGAACATGGATGACCATGGTATATAACAAGAGGTTTGTCCTAGAACATGGATGACCATGGTAAATAACAAGAGGTTTGTCCTAGAACATGGATGACCATGGTATATAACAAGATGTTTGTCCTAGAACATGGATGGCCATGGTATATAACAAGAGGTTGTCCTAGAACATGGATGACCATGGTATATAACAAGAGGTTTGTCCTAGAACATGGATGACCATGGTATATAACAAGAGGTTTGTCCTAGAACATGGATGACCATGGTATATAACAAGAGGTTGTGCCAGAACATGGATGGCCATGGTATATGACAAGAGGTTGTCCTAGAACATGGATGGCCATGGTATATAACAAGAGGTTGTCCTAGAACATGGATGGCCATGGTATATAACAAGAGGTTTGTCCTAGAACATGGATGACCATGGTATATAACAAGAGGTTGTCCTAGAACATGGATGGCCATGGTATATAACAAGAGGATGTGCCAGAACATGGATGGCCATGGTATATGACAAGAGGTTGTCCTAGAACATGGATGGCCATGGTATATAACAAGAGGATGTGCCAGAACATGGATGGTCATGGTATATAAGAGGTTTGTCTTAACCCTTTCCCTCATATAGACTCATTTTGACGCACTCAATAGGTACCACATAAAGCCTGATCTGCAGAAAACCACAGTTAAACCTTACCAAATTTAATTATAAAGTTTTCATTTCTAGAACACTGAGGAGCAGCGAACAGCATAAAACCTGATCAGCCTGCGAGTTACTTGCAGGCTGATCTGGTTTAATGCTGTTCGCATAGGTCTTTTCATAGTGTCCTCTATGACGGGAAGGGGTTAAAATAAGGATGGCATTGGTATATAACAAGGAAATAACATGGATGATCAAATTATACAACAATAAGTTTGTGTTAAAAATTCAACTTCAAGATATGTCAGGTTTATCACAGACCATTGTCAGAGAACATTGTCATAAACTATTGTCAGAGAACATTGTCATAAACCATTGTCAGAGAGCATATTGTTACAATTGTCACAGAACATTGTCATAAAACATTGCCACAGACCATTGTCAGTAAACTGTGAACACTGTCATTCATATTTTTTGCAATATGGCTTCATTTCCATAAAGCAAAGGTCTTAACCCTACCATTTTCACATTTAAAGGTCTAAGTTTGTAGACAATACTAGCAAACACAACATATTAACAGACATATATATCGGGTCTCACAAAGTTATCCTTTACGAGGCCGGCCTGCAAAATGACTCAGCTGCTTCTGATACCGAGATGCCACACAATTCCGATCCCCTGCGGATTTATCAATTGCAAACACCAAGTAAGTCACAAATGATCTATGAAGATGTATCCATGTCAACAAAATGATCTCCCAATATGTCTGGCTTTTTCCTACAAGAAGACATAAAATTCTGAATCTACTTTGCCTCATTATACTAATGCTCAGGCAACCCCCGGACGCAGACCAATGTGAAAAGCCGCTAAACAAGGCACGACGGGATGCCACCGAAATTAAACAGAGGATCTAAGCGGACAAAAACTGGGTTGTTTATCAGGCTATAGGTATATAATGGGTCTCCTCACACACATATATATATATAGAATTACAGGAGAGGCACCTTGCGTATATTTACAGCAGACATTTAAGTTCACTGACATGACTCAAAACATCGACCTTATACTTTGAGGCATGCAAGGTTTCTAAAGTTTTCGAATTTGCAATTTGCTATTTTTCTCTGCGCTTTTTCTCTTTATTTTGTATCGTCCTTTAAAAGCCAGAATGGCTCATTGGCCTTCTTTTTATATATGCTGATGAACGTCTCTGGCTTTCAATGCAATTTTTCATTAAAATCTGTAAAATAAGTGAAAATCCCAAGCAAACATGTAAACCAGTTGTTACTTTACTATCTCACTGGACGTTGACAAGTTCTCACTTCTTTTGACCAAATGAGATGTATTTGCTCATTTTTTTTTCTTTATCTTTTTTTCTCAGACAGAAATATCCCTACTCACAAAATTGTTCATTGTCTAAATGGCCCCTAAATATTTCAAGAAGAGTCGCTTTATCTATATACCAAGAGCACTGCATACGGATACCAACACTATTAAGGTGTTTTTTTTAACAGGAAAAGATAAATTAGGTCAAAACAGACCTAAAAGTTATGGCCCTTGATGAGAATGTAGCCCTTGTGAGAGTGAACAAGTATGTGAAGTTTGATGACAGACAGTTTAATAGTTCAGAAGATATGGCCATGGTTAAAGTTTTCACCACAACACCACCAACAACAATGACCAAAACACCAGAGTGATGACAATACCTCAACGTTTTTTTTTTGAAGAACAGACAAGTTACTTACAAAGGGCCACTTGACACCCATTCGGGGGGAAAAAAAAAAAGGGGGGGGAAACCCCTAATCTTGCTGTATTGATAATTGCTGTATTTTGAGTCAAGGTCCACTGAAGACATTGGGGAGGACACACTATGGTCCAAAGGTAGGACCCACCCTTTGGGATCAAGAAGTCCAAGGTTCAAGTCCTGCCTGTGACACTGCTAATTTCTAATGTGTAAGAAATTTATCCCACATTGTTTCACTTCATCCAATTGTAAATGGGAATCTTGGAGTGTGTGGTATAATACCATGGTGCCATACGAGGGAGATTGATACATGAATACTTGTGGGTAAAAACTCGTGCCCACAACATGAAACTTAAGACTATACAATGCCTTTACGTTATACTTGACAAAATCTGAACTAAATATAAAATGCTATATTTAACCCTTTCCCTCATATAGACTCATTTTGACGCACTCAATAGGTACCACATAAAGCCTGATCTGCAGAAAACCACAGTTAAACCTTACCAAATTTAATTACAAAATCCTCATTTCCAGACCACTGAGGAGCAGCGAACAGCATAAAACCTGATCAGCCTGCGAGTAACTCGCAGGCTGATCTGGTTTTATGCTGTTCGCATAGGTCTTTTCCAGGTGTCCTCTATGAGGGAAAGGGTTAATGGTCCATTTGTTAAAGACATTATGACCTACTGAGAAAAATGGATAGGCCTTGAAACTCTTGTTTCATGTCCACTTTCAAAACTAATATTTTATCTGGGTAGGTCATTTACGGAGGCTTTGCAGTTTGAAGATAGGAAGTTACTCCAATCTATTATGATTTATATTAAATTTCATAATGGCCAATCCAAGGATTTGTTTAACATTGACATTTGAATAAGGTTGACTGTGTACAGCAAAGCAGGATCAGTGATTTTTTTTTGTTTGTTTTTTTGTTTTGTTTTTTGGTTAATTTACTACCTTTTAAGGCCAAAAACTGTCATTTTTTTCCAAAAATTACTACCAATTTTTTCCAAGAAAATAGTGTTTTGTTGTTGTAGTTGTTTTCTTTATTAAAAAATGGAATGTTAATGTTAAAGTTAAAATGTTGATTTGAAATTTTGTTGGGACATATACAACCTAAAATTAGATCATTTTATTGTTACTTTAAAACCTTTTCATTCCTTTATTACCAGTCATTTGAGCTAGGCAGCCATATGAGCAATATTTTTAACAAGGACAAACCTGTCTTTTGAGATAAGCAGCAGTATGAACATTTTTTTTTCACTTAGACAAACCAGTCATTTGGGTAAGGAAGCAATATCAGCATTTTATTTTTCACCAGGGCAATCCAGTCATTTGAGCTAGGCAGACATATGAGCATTTTATTTTTCATCTTGACAAACCCGTCATTTGAGCTGGGCAGCCATATGAGCATTTTATTTCTTCTTGGGCAAACCCGTCATTTGAGCTAGGCAGCCATATGAGCATTTTATTTTTCATCTGGGCAAATCAGTCATTTGAGCTAGGCAGCCATATGAGCATTTTTTTTCACCTGACAATTCAGTCATTTGGGATTAGCAGCCATGAGTATTTATCTATCTTGGCAAATTGTAATTTTGGCAGCTATATAGGCTAGGCTGTCATCTGGGTTTATGCTTTCACATAAGCTATACAAACCATTCTCTTATTTGCTGAACCTTAATGCTAGGTCTAAATAAATAAAAAATACCTCAGAAATGTAATTTTCCTATCGTACAGATTCTAGAACAAAAGAGAAAAAAATCATATCCCCTTTTTGACACATATATTCCTTTCTGCCATAGGTCTAATTTGTTCCGAGTTGGTTCAAGAGACTGTGGAGAAATGTACAGCACGGAAAAAAAGCTAGACGATAATCCTTAACAGTTCAATAAGAATGTCTGGAGTAGGCTGACCGATGAATGACCCGACAGAAAAATCAATGTCTGAGTGACGGAATGACCTGTGGTCCTATTTTTTTTTCACTCTCTCTGCCTTAACAACACCATGTAGGCTGACACTGTCTTCTGCACAGTGTTTGGTCGGGACCAGGCCTGGTGATGCTACGATGTTTCACTTCTTCGTTTGTATATACATGGATCTCTGCAGGATCTTGTCTGGTTCAAAAGGGGGTTTTATTCGTCTGCAAGCTTTTTGCACATATCGACAGGCTTCAAGCCAGTCAGAAATTTTCTCTCTTTCCCTTCCTGGCTTTGTTTTTCTGGGGAAAGCTAGCCTCAGCATCATCTTTGTTTTGGCATTTTTTTTTTTTCAGAAAAGCATGAACATTGCTAAATTACGAAACAGTGTCAGACTCTTTCGAGCATAGTAAGTAAAGGCAAAGATCCAGACATTTTTATATATATATTGCGTGAATATTTCTCAAAACTGTTTTATCACGATCATGCATTTGGGAGATTTTCATATATTTTTCTTAGCGACTATTTTATTTTTTTATGCAAATTAGCTCAATGGGCTAGACAAGTATGGACACTGGAAGTCATGCAAGCACCGTAATGGAAGTTCCCTTCGATTTGCAACTCGGTCTGGCGCAGATAAAGATGGTTGCAGACGGCAACCAAGATCTTCGATTTTTTTTTTTTCATTTTTTTTTTTTCATTTTTTTTTTTTTTTTTACAATATACGGGCCCAGTAGGCTAGACGCATCAGAATAATCTAAGACAACAAACAAACACAATGTGTACATAAATCTACATTAAATAAAGCATATACAGAAATTTCAGATGTAGATATCAAGATGTGATACAAAAACGGCGCTTGGAACACAGTCTGGGCGCACCTCGATTCCAAAATCCGAAGGCGGCGTCAGCAAATAGTTTGCAATCAATTTTAAATCCAGCGGCGGTCGGCTTTGCGGCGCAGAAGATTCTGGCATCCTGCCAAGACATGATCGAGCGACTTGTCGAGAAACTACCATATATCCGATTGGATCCCAACTTTCCTGTAAGTGTGTACCTACCTACACTCACATATAGATATACTTAGTAAATTTGATGGAGTTTTAGGCAGAAATAAAACACAGTCCTAACTCAGGGCTCTCTACAGCCAAATACGATAAAAACCAATAATAGTGTCCTGGAGGAAAAAAAAGGCTGCTGAAGGGGGGAGGAGACTTCAACAGTCATTGCTTAATAAAAAACTATCATTTACTGCCAACATGTACCAACGTGGAACGTGTTAAGAAACATGTTGAGTCCTTTTCCATTATCTGATTACCTGACAAGGAAAGACAGTGAATAGCACAAAATCTTGTCCCAGTTAAGCTTTGAGTCCAAGAAAAACTTTACGTCGTTTGACAGGTCATTCATGTTTAGTAAAAATAGCAAATAAAAAAACATATCAAAAGACTTTTGTCACAATTGTGGAATATTTTGGCAGTTACCCTGGCAACTGGGTGATGTGAGGGCTTCTACAGACTATATATATCCGCAGTCTGATCTTGGTCTGCATTGCTCACAATTGTCGATAAATTTTCCAGCTGATTTTCAAAAGAAATATACAGTGTATGACCTTCCCCATTAGGCATTAATGAATTAATCATCCAACCATGCCAAAACCTGTCAAGACTGATATTGCTTGTATGTTTGTTTATTTATCAGGTTTAACCCTTTCCTCATAGAGGACACCATGATAAGACCTATGCGAACAGCATAAAACCAGATCAGCCTGCGAGTAACTCGCAGGCTGATCAGGTTTTATGCTGTTCACTGCTCCTCAGTGGTCTGGAAATGAGGATTTTGTTATTAAATTCGGTAAGGTTCAACTGTGGTTTTCAGCAGATCAGGCTTTATGTGGTACCTATTGAGTGCGTCAAAATGAGTCTATATGAGGGAAAGGTTTAACGTCCCATGGACAGTATTTCAGTCATTTTAGGGAAACTTACATTAGACAGATACAGTGCTGCCACACTGTGGTATCATGCCGTAGACATGTGACATGACACCACACCTTGTCACATCTTTACACAGGGCCAAACAGTCCTGAAACTACCCTTATATGCTGAGCGCCAAGCAAGGGAGCTATACAAGTATCTTTTTAGCAACTTTGGTTTGTCAAGACCAGGGATCAAACCTCCCACTCCCGAGGTGGACATTCTAACCACTCAGCCACCGGGGACGGTGATTTCTTGTTGTAAGAACTTGTTTCCAAATAAACTTAAAAAGAAACGTTTGAATATACACATATAACAGCTTGACAAAGAAATACATTTCGTAACATTACCAGTCATTACATTCTGATCTTACCCAAAAAACTTTTCAGACAGATTGCTTTAAGTTGTAAGAATTTGTTTAGGACTAAATTGGCGTAAAAAAAATATAAATATATATATGGTGTTGTCAGAAATACCTACTTGTAGATCTTGATCCTGAAATCACGAAAAAGAGACCAAGATTCTAACCTCCAACCTGCCAAGTCTGACAAACCTAATACAGTTATACAGTATTCCTGCCCTTTTTTCTCTTTTCTTTCTTCCGGAACTCCTCTTTTTGCCATATATTATATATAACTCCCGTCTGGTAGACCAAAGTAATCGATAAATAGGAAACACTATACATGTTTGTCTAGGTACAGATCTAGGTCTTACTGCGAACAGAAAGCTTTCTTTCAATGTCGGCACATCGAGTGATTTCCGTTCAATCTGAGTCACATAAATGCACTCAAAAACAAAAAAAGTACCATCCTGTATAAAGCAGCCTACCTATTTAAAGGAGTCTTCGCTAAACCACTATAGAAAGATAACCCCTTTGTGTTACATATTTGATACTTATTATGATAAAAACCTGTGCCACCATATTCACTCTTCACTGACCTCTTACAACAGGTTCGACTATATTGATACAGTCCCATCTCTACTCAACAGCCATTTTCTCTTGTTCCCTTGTCTGTCCTCTTACAACAGGTTCGACTATATTGATACAGTCCCAGCTCTACTCAACAGCCATTTTCTCTTGTTCCCTTGTCTGTCCTCTTACAACAGGTTCAACTATATTGATACAGTCCCACCTCTACTCAACAACCATTTTCTCTTGTTCCCTTGTCTGTCCTCTTACAACAGGTTCCACTATATTGATACAGTCTCACCTCTACTCAACAACCATTTTCTCTTGTTCCCTTGTCTGTCCTCTTACAACAGGCTCGACTATATTGATACAGTCCCATCTCTACTCAACAGCCATTTTCTCTTGTTCCCTTGTCTGTCCTCTTACAACAGGTTCCACTATATTGATACAGTCCCATCTCTACTCAACAACCATTTTCTCTTGTTCCCTTGTCTGTCCTCTTACAACAGGTTCAACTATATTGATACAGTCCCACCTCTACTCAACAGCCATTTTTTCTTGTTCCCTTGTCTGTCCTCTTACAACAGGTTCCACTATATTGATACAGTCCCAGCTCTACTCAACAGCCATTTTCTCTTGTTCCCTTGTCTGTCCTCTTAAGGCATGTTTGATTTTATCATTAATCACACATGTGTTTACTATTTTATCTTAAAATTTGCTGCCTCCCAACATATTCCTATTTTTATGGATTTTAAAACCCTGTATTTCTTCACAATGCAGACAACCTGTTCTAAACACTAAAATGCTTTTCTAAACTGGGCATACATTTCTTCAGCTCTTTTTTTCCTTATTTTGTTACCCCCTTTGTAAAAATGAAATCAGCTTCATTCCTGGGGCACATATGACAAATTTGGAGAATAAATACCAACTCAGATAATATTTCATTGTAAAATTAATCCTCTTTTTAAGATTTGTCTGGCCTCATCGGGAATTTCAACAAACGACGGATTCAGCATAGATGACAAGATTCAAATTCTTAACTCTCCTTAAATTAAAATTCTGGCCATGTAGAGTCATTTGGTTGCTTAGTACAGGTGGCCATTTAGAAGAGATTGGTTGCTTAATACAGGTGGCCATTAAGAAGAGATTGGTTGCTTAGTACAGGTGGCCATT
>CM037791.1:21551872-21601872 GCA_021229015.1 Solen grandis
ATTATCACTCCAGTTCCCAATACTGGTTCTCGATGCCTAATAATACGTATAGGTGTCTTGGTTTTTTTTTTTTTTTTTTTTTTTTTTAATGACTTTTTTTTCCCCTTCATTTCTTGTTTTTATTGCTTTAAGCATTCTGGGGGAGAGTGATTAAAGGGGGAATTGAACCGGTGGATGAATTGTGAGAATGATTTACATCGATTGGTTGGATTCATTTATATGATGGAGATTTTTTTTTTTTAATGAACTAGTATAATTGAGATGACAATTTCAACGATTTTTTTTTTTTCCTTTTTTTTTTAGATATGATAAAACTGAGGATTTTGTCAGGAAAAAAATGCAATCAGAAAGAGAGAGAGAATGATAGAGAAAGAGAGAACTTCAGCAAGCTTTTCTTTTAAAGTCTGATTAAACTGAAATTTTTGTTAGAATGAACATAGCTTTCAGAGAGAGGGAGAGGGAGAAAATGTGTGTGTGTTTATTTGAGGGGATGATGACAGAGTCAGATCTACAGATAAACAGAAAAAAGAGAGACTGAAAAGATAAATAGAGACTTACAAATTAAAAAGAAAAAAAACCTGAAAAGCACAAAAGTGGAAGGGGGGATTGAAAGACAGATGTAGGAAAAAAAGACTGAAAGACATAGAGAGAGAGAGAGAGAGGGGGGGGAGAGAAGAAGAAGGGGATCTGAAAAATGGAGAGAGGGTGAGAAAAAGAGAAGAGATATTCAAGAAAAGGAATAACACATGGAGAGATGTAGAGAGAAAGAGAGAAGTAGAAAGAGGAAAAGACAAAAAAAAAACGTAAAAAGAGAGAGTGAGTATGAAAAAGATGTAAAATATATATATATATATAGAGAGAGAGAGAGAGAGAGTACATTCATTAAAGTGGTCTGAGTGCAAGCACCACTGTATCCTATCCAGGTGGACTGTCTGTCCATCTTATGGGATTAGTTTCTAATTTTCAAGGCACTTGATTTCTGGCAGATCTGGATTTATACTTGTTTTCTTCTCTTGATCACAGACTGACCGTGGTTCCTACGTCTCTCTGCAGTATCTGTGATATACATTGTATATAAAAATCAAGGGAGCTGTTCAGTAAGATTGGGTTTAATTCAGTGTACATCTGAGCTCTTACCTCATGAATATTCATATGCAAATCTATAACTTGATGAATATTAATTGACTCAGAACTGTAAATGCTATTTGAACCAGTGGATTTATCTCTGCCATGCAGACTGTGTAGAATCAGAGCTACAACATTGTATGAGCAAATGGAGAAGACCCTGATCAAACAGCTTCTAGATGACCCTGATCAAACAGCTTCCAGAAGGAGCTGTCTGATCTGGGTCCTAGGAGCTGTCTGATAAGGGTCTGGTATGTTAACTTATGTTTTAACCCTTTCCCTCATAGAGGAAACCATGAAAAGACCTATGCGAACAACATAAAACCAGATCAGCCTGCGAGTAACTTGCAGGCTGATCAGGTTTTATGCTGTTTGCTGCTCCTCAGAGGTCTGGAAATGAGGATTTATAATTAAATTTGGTAAGGTTTAACTGTGGTTTTCTGCAGATCAGGCTTTATGTGGTACCTATTGAGTGCGTCAAAATGAGTCTATATGAGGGAAAGGGTTAAAAGAGTCTGAATTAGGTTAAGGGCTAAATCACGAAGTGTTTCAGTTGGCTTGTGGTTGGAAGGACATTTTACCCAGAGTGCCTCTGTGCAATTAGGTCCTTCCTCCTATGTTAGGCTGGGCGATGTTTATACGTCTGAAATACTGTCACAGTGAAGGTAGACTCCAGCACACCATACCACTAAATGAATCTACAATTAACCCTTTTCGTCATGAATATTCATGTATAAAATTAATTAGTGATATAATGAATATTTATTAATTAAACTTTTAAATGGTATATGAAACATTGGATTTTTTTTTCCCTTTGCTCTGTGTAGAATTTGAGCTACACTTTTGTATGAGCAAACAGAGGAGACCCTGATCAGACAGCTCCTATATGCTCTGTTTGCCAGTGCGACAATCTGAGTCTATACATGTACATGGTAAAGCCCGGATTAACAATACATCTTAATGTTTTCGGTTTGTTCTAGTGTCCTATACTTCAGCCTAGTGTGTTTATGCATCGCTCCTCAGAATAAGGGTAACATTTCTGCATCTTTATCAAATTAGAGTAAATCAACTAGGCGACAAAAAACAGGTCGATTTAAAAGTGTTGGTAATTTAGAGATCCTGGGGGGCATGGATATAGCTGCGTTTTTTCTGCAGAGAGATGTCGTAATTTGCATATTTTATCCGCGGGTTTTCAATTCAGTGCATATGGGTTGCATTTATGGTAATTGAGCTGTTAAACTAGGTGTTTTATTAGGCGGTGATTTAACAGTGTTTTAAATGTATTGTCACGCTGCGAAAGAGCTGTGTGGGAGGGGGAAGTTTTGATATGCGTCGTGAAAGATGATAAATGTTGTTGCTGGGATGTAAAAAATTTAAGGAATATTTGATATGGTGTGTCTTTATATATAATTTTAATTTGAAAGTGATTTTTAGGGTTTTATGAAAAATAATTATATAAAAGAATTAAGACTATTGGTATTGAAATACGAGATATTGCATTTGAATAACATATTATATAAAAAAATGATAATGATTAAAAAAAAATAAAGAAAAAGGTATTATTAACTTGATTTAAATGAAATTTAATGCAGACTATAGACACGAGATATTGTTTGATGAAAAAAAGATGAGAATGGTAAAAAAACAACAACAAAGAAACTTGATTCCAACTGGATCAGCCTGATTTTTTCCCCGAGTGCTTTCTGTTTGTCTGGGGGTATGTAGTCATATGAAAAACATCAGTATTTCTGTTTGAGATTGCACCTGAACAGACTGGGAAAAAGACTTGCAGGCTGATTTGGTTTTGATATTGCGCATTATTTGATACGGTTTAACAGCCTATTGCAATTGCTGTGTATTTCTAAATCGATTTACATGATAGCGTAATACCCAAGAAAGAGTAAGGTGTGTATTTTAAGTTTTTGATATGTTAATTTTGGGGCCCAGAAGATCTCTTGAAGAAAGGGGATAGGGACCTGTCCCCCTTTCGTACACCCCTTCGTTCCAGCCCCTTTGTCTCACAGGTTACTGTGAAAATTGCAGCGACTGCGCATTGGAAAGAATAGTGGTGTAAGAGAGAAGAGAGATGGTGCAGCGAGATTGCATATGATTAGAAGGTGGATCTTAAAAGGGGGACGGCACAGTGCAGTTGCATTCTGATTGGCGGATGTTAGCGGCTTGATTGGAAACATGCAGCGGAGAGCATGCTGTCATGCAATGTGCGGCAGTTCAGAAGCCTGGTTCAGATATTGGAAAGATTTTCTGCTCATTAATTGGTGTGACAAAAATGATTTTCTGCTGGTGGGGAGTGTGGTGTCGGATTGATGGGGGGACTCTGGGAGACAGAGGGTGTAGGAAAATCATGAACAGTGGTATATGGAGTGTTTGTTTTGTTTGTAGTGTGGTAATTATGTTGTGATAAGATGGGTGGAGGGGAAGGTAATGATGGATTTTGTTAATTGAAGACGTGATTTTTTTTGATTTTTTTTATACTAATGGATTTTTTTGTTTTTAGTCTTTTCTCATTTTTTTTTCATTATTTGTTTCACATTTTCATGACTTTGTTTTTTTTATTTGCTTTTAACATGATGATGATAATGATGATCATTTTTTTTTTCTAGAATTTAAGAAAGTTTATACTTTCTGAAAAGAAATTACATTCATAAAAAGGGAGGGGTAGATAGACATGGGACTAAGAGATAGAGAGAGGGTGGAGAAAGAAGGGAGAGTGAGAAAAAGAGGAAGAGAGGATAAAATAAGGAAAGATATGAAAATAATATCAGATAGAGTTGAAATTGAGGGCTGATGGTATAGACAAAAAGAGTGGAACAAATTGTAAATGGAGAAAAATAGAGTGAGTGTGACATTTGGGGATAATAGGAGAGAGAGAGAGAGAGAGAGAGAGGGGAATGGAGATAGAAGTGAAAGATAAAGAAATGGAGAGAGAATAGCTTTACTTTACTGATGTTAAACATCTGCTCATAAAATAAACAATTACATAATATATATCAGGGTAACAAAAAAAAGGGGGACATATTCTTAGGGATTTAGATAAGAAAGCCATGAAAATCCTGTCTTATAAAAAAGAATATATGGTTAATTATTAAATATGAGAAATAAATTATCACATTTGGCCAAAATAAATAAGAGTTGTCCATGCTCAGTGAGGGATTTTAGTCCTGAGTAGAAATGGTTGACATTTTTACACAAGATTTTTTCTTGCATTTAGCAGACTTTTATGAGAATTTCGAGTAAGAAAATAGAGCAGTTTGTTCATGGTCCCGCCTCTGGCTGAAAATAGTCCCTGGAAATCATGGTGCCGGAATGTGTTAGGTGATTAACCCTTTATCTCATGAATATTCATGAACAAATTATGGCTTAATGAATATTAATTAACTGAACTTTAAATGGAAATTATGAAATTTTCTTAGCCACACAGACTGTGTAGAAAATGAGCTACAATATTGTTTGAGCAAACAGAGGAGACCCTGATCAGACAGCTCCTATAGGAGCTGTCTGATCTGGGTCTGCTCTGTTTGCCAATGCGTCAGAATGAGTCTATATGAAGCTAAGGGTTTAAAGAATGAATGTTTTTAAGGCTAAATAAGGAAATATGGAAGTGAAATGTAGTACTGAGTGAAATAGAAATAATTGGGGCATTATATATATATATTATTGAAAAAAGAAATAATAGAAAAAAAAGTAATTTATATGTTGTTTAACACACCCCACAAATTTAGACAAAATATTAAAAAGAATAATATATAATTATGTTAATTGTCTAACAAACTACAGAAATCCATGTCACATTACTTTTGTAATTTACCTTCTATTTTTGCTACATATTTGAATCATAATTTGTCAAGTTTTTATTTATCCTGTTGAGTTGTAATGTGACAAGCAGTCATAGAAAAAAGATAAATCACATTTCAGTGTTTATCCAAGGAAAAAAAGCATACATAAAAAATAACAAAAGTACAAGAAAAATAACAGAAAGACATAGCCAGTGAAACGTTATTAACTTAAGTGAAAGAAGTAGGTCTTACGCAACCTATTTTTCCTCGGTTTTTTTTATTTTTTTATTTTTTATTTCTCAGAGCATTGTAAGCAGGTTTGGAATTAATCATGAAGTTAGCGGAAAATTGAACGTCTTTCTCACGTCTTACCAAAGCTTTCCGAGCTATAGCATTAATCTATGGAAATACTGTTGACTTTAGATGACACCTCTCCGCTAGCGTATGTATTGCCGTGGTTTCTATTGGTATTGAAATATATCTACATGGGAAATATAGATACGTAGGGCAGAAGCAGAGACTGTAGATGTGTAGCAGTTGAGAGGGAAAAAAAATTCAGTATTGATTTAAATGTCGGTGTCCCGGAGTGATCGTCGAAAGGCTTTGAGGTTTCCGTGATTTTCTGTTAGTTTATTTGTTTGTCAGTCGGTCTGTCTGTCAGTCTAAAACAGTGGTTTAGTCTCTTGGTCTTTATTTATACGTCTGCCTACCAGATGTCTGTCTCAAAGGTGTTCTGTCTCTAAGTCTTTATTCTTTGGTCTGTGTGTCTTTTAATCCTATATGCAGAGATATAGAGACAAAATTGAGTGATAGAGAGAAAGAGGGAGGAGGAGAGAGAGTCTTTCCTCATTTCAGCTGACCATATGTTATTCTTAGTATTTGGACTTATCTTGGCAAGCTATGACAGATATCAGTGTTTCAACTGATCATAGAAATCCAGGGTTGAGTCTGGGAATTATTCTACACTCTATTTCTGTCATGTGGCTGTGTGGTTTATATAATAAGAGTTTTTGCCCCTTGAAATGAGAATTTCTCAGTTTGATCTCTAATTGCAATGCATCAAGGGAGTTAAAAATGTTACTGGTAAAGCTTCCTTAATGCAATAGCCCTTATACTGGCTTTACTCTGGTAAAGCACCCAGCTATTATAGCTCACTTGCTATTATAGCTCACTTGCTAGTATAGCTCCCTCACTGTTACAGCTCCCTTGTTTGTCTAGCTTTTTGTGGGTATTGCACCCTTGCTGGTATAGCTATCCTTCTGTTATAGTTCCCTTGCTATTATAGCTCACTTGCTAGTATAGCTCCCTCACTGTTACAGCTCCCTTGTTTGTCTAGCTTTTTGTGGGTATTGCACCCTTGCTGGTATAGCTATCCTACTGTTATAGTTCCCTTGCTATTATAGCTCACTTGCTAGTATAGCTCCCTCACTGTTACAGCTCCCTTGTTTGTCTAGCTCTTTTGTGGGTATTGCATCCTTGCTGGTATAGCTATCCTACTGTTATAGTTCCCTTGCTGATATAGCTCCCGTGCTGATATAGCTCACTTGCTAGTATAGCTCCCTTACTGTTATTTTAGTCCCTTGCTGATATAGCTCACTTGCTAGTATAGCTCCCTTACTGTTACAGCTCCCTTGTTTGTATAGCTCTTTTGTGGGTATTGCACCCTTGCTGGTATAGCTATCCTACTGTTATAGTTCCCTTGCTATTATAGCTCACTTGCTAGTATAGCTCCCTTACTGTTACAGCTCCCTTGTTTGTATAGCTCTTTTGTGTGTATTGCACCCTTGCTGGTACAGCTATCCTACTGTTATAGTTCCCTTGCTATTATTGCTCACTTGCTAGTATAGCTCCCTTACTGTTACAGCTCCCTTGTTTGTATAGCTCTTTTGTGTGTATTGCACCCTTGCTGGTATAGCTATCCTACTGTTATAGTTCCCTTGCTATTATAGCTTACTTGCTAGTATAGCTCCCTTACTGTTACAGCTCCCTTGTTTGTATAGCTCTTTTGTGTGTATTGCACCCTTGTCCCTTGCGTCTTGCTGGTATTCCCTTGTTGTAAGCATCATTGATGGTATGTCCCTTGATTGTATAGCATCATTGATGGTATAGCTCCCTTGATTGTATAGCATCATTGCTGGTATAGCTCCCTTGATTGTATAGCATCATTGATGGTATAGCTCCCTTGATTGTATAGCATCATTGATGGTATAGCTCCCTTGATTGTATAGCATCATTGATGGTATAGCTCCCTTGATTGTATAGCATCATTGATTGTAATGTCTTAACCTTGCTGGTATAGCTCCATTTTTCTGGTATAGCACCTTTAATGTCTTAACCTTGCTGGTATAGCTCCATTACTGGTATTTGATGTATAGCTTTTAACCTTGCTGGTATAGCTCCATTGTTGGTATAGCACCTTTAATGTCTTAACCTTGCTGGTATAGCTCCATTACTGGTATAGCACCTTTAATGTCTTAACCTTGCTGGTATAGCTCCATTACTGGTATAGCACCTTTAACTAAGGCACTCTGTTTTACATTTGGAGTATTGTAGCTCCAGGCAATCGTAAAACAGTGTATCAGTTCTGTGACAGGTATTTTGTGGTACTGTGCCACTTCCAGTGTTATGGTATTGAGGAGGCAGCACTGTATACAACTCATATGTACAAAACTTTCCTCATAAATTGCCTTACATTAAACCCCAGCAGTTGAATCCAAGACATATTTTCCCAAACGACCATTAGTGCTAAGAAAGAAACGACCGTAAGATATATGGCCTGACCTTGACCTTGAACTGTCTGGCCGGTCAGCTGATCTCCAGCCGAAACAAGCAATATTCCGGACTCCAGACCAGGTCATGCAGAAGTGGTGCAGCCATACATCGAGGAGGCGGGTCAGTCAGACAACGGTCAACATGTTGACCAGCAGAGGGAAGTGCAGAAATCAATACTGGGAATATGTATATGTATTGGATACAGGGGAGTCTGTCCTAGTCAGCACTGATACTGTATGTGTGGGGGCCGCTGCTGTAGGGAATAGATAAACACGCTTTCTGCGTCTTCTTTTCTTTTTCTTTTTTTTCTCTCTGTTTTTTCCTTTCTTTTTCTCCTTCTTCACTCTATTTTCTTTTTACTTTTTTTTTCTTCTTCTTCTTTTTTTTCTCTTCCCTTTCCCCCTTCTCTCTGTCTGTCTGTTTGTCTTTGTCTTTTCTCTCTCTCTCTCTGAATATCTTGATCTTCATGTATCCCCTTTCCTCTTCCATCCATCTATATTTTCTTCCATGTCAGTCTTTCCCAATTTTTTTTTCTCTCTATCTCACTTTCTGTTTTGCCTTTACTCCTTTCTCTCCGTCATCTTTCTCCCCACATCTGTGTGCCTTTGAATCTCTCTCTCCCCATTCCATCTCATTAGGCTCAATTAAAACCCTGCCAATTTTCTTTACCTCCATTGTCCTTATTTTAGCCACAGACATTTTATCCTCCCCCTGCCAATTCTTTGCAATTTCCAAGATTTATGAAGTTATAACCTGACAGATATAACCCTAGATTATGTTCCGTCAGATGCTCCCTGATGCTTGTTCTTGTCATGGCAACCTGCAGAATGGCAGTCCAAAAGGTCAAGGTGACTCTCAGGGTATGTTCTCTAGTTTGGTATGCTGCCACCTGCCTCTTAATTATTACGGAGCACCTGCGATTAGCAAGGTGTATCTGGTGGATATCTTTCTTGTAACCTTTCTCTCAGACACCATATTGGCCTTGTTAAACCTATTACTTCATGAATATTCATATGCAGATTTATGATTTAATAAATATTAATTAACTGAACTTCAAATGGCTTTTGAAACCGTGGATTTTTCTTTGCTTTGCAGACTTCGTAGAATCTGAGCTACAATATTGTATAAGCAAACAGAGGAGACCTTGATCAGACAGCTCCTGTTGAAGCTGGGGTTTCTCTGTTTGACAATAAGTCAGAATGTGTGTATAATGATGAAGTTAAGGGTTAAACTTTTTCATCAGGGTGAGGGACGGTGGGCTTACCTTTGCAAAATTTGCATGTCTTCCATTGAAAGCCAGAGGGGTCATCAGTATATATGAAAGAAGGCTGATTAACTCTTCTGGCTTTCAATGGACGATATTTAAACTTTCATGATAGCAGGGAGTGGGGACAGTGGGTTAACTTTAGAAAAATCTTTATGTTGTCCTTTGAAAGGTTTTTTCAGCCCGTCTTGCTTTCAATGGACGATACTTAAAAGTCTTAGAACCCTAATAGCCATCAGTCCCATCAAAGCCATGCATATGACTTCACAGTATAAGCTTTTAAAATGTCAAACAATGGAAATCTTAGGGGCAAATTGACATGTTATGACATGTGTCAGAAGTTCTTTTATTACCTCCCCTTGATGATTTTGCTGTCATAAGTTATCTGTCCTGAAAACTTAAGAAAGTGACTTTCTCGATTTATCTATGGTAAAGTTTAGATATTTTTCATGAAATCTGAAACAGAATAATATAATGTATCTTTCTATCGTGAGTTTTTCTCATAAATCAAATTCAGTTTTTCATATTCACAGAAAATGTATATTTCCTATAGGCTTCAATGTTAACTTAAATACAGATTATCTCACCCAAATTTGATAAAATTGGGAAAAAAAACAAAAACTGAAGTATTTTCATTTTTTGATGTCTTCAAATGTCAAAGTTTCATAGAAATATTACCATCCAGTGGAATATGGAGTATGGCTTTTAGGGTGCTATAATACCTTTAGTCTTTGACACATGAATATTCATGTGTATGTTTATGACTTGATGAATATGAATTGACCAAACTTTAACCCTTTCCCTCATATAGACTCATTTTGACACCCTCAGTAGGTATCCCATAAAGCCTGATCTGCAGAAAACCACAGTTAAACCTTACCAAGTTTAATTACAAAATCCTCATTTCCAGACCACTGAGGAGCAGCGAACAGCATAAAACCTGATCAGCCTGCGAGTTACTCGCAGGCTGATCTGGTTTTTTGCTGTTTGCATAGGTCTTTTTATGGTATCCTCTTTGAGGGAAAGGATTAACTTGTAAATGAAACAATGGCACACAGACTGTGAATAATCTGGGCTATACAATATCTTGGAAGGATCAAAATGAGTCTGTCCAGGGTTTCCTTAAGGATTTGACTTTCACTTGCCCAGGGGGCAAGTTACTTTGAACATCTACTTGCCCCCAGTGAAAACAGCTTGTCCGATCTTTAAGTTAGTGTTTGTTAATGTTTAAAACTAAATATGTGTAGTATTAAGATGAATTTTAGTTAACATGTATCAAACACAATTTGCAAGCAACTCACCCCCTATATAATGTAGAAAATAAAATATAAAAAAACAAGAGAAAAAATTCATTTTACGAAAATAAACTTGCTTGACGGGCTATCTCCTTGGAAAAATCACTTACCCATGGCGATTTTAACCCGGCACGGGCAAACGGGCGTCCACTTAAGAAAACCCCTGCTGTATGCAGTAAAGGGTCAACTTCACTAACAAAACTTCAGATAAAAAAAACCCCAAAAACACATCATTTTTTATTAGTCGTGAACAGAGTTAAAAGATTATTTTGCCGCCAAAAGGGTTCGAACCCACCACTTTCAGATCCACAGTAATGAACGTTACTGCCAGACCATGGCACCTTCATTGCTATGGCAACAGAAAACCTGGAAACAACTGTATCATATATCCAGATACATATTTTTGTGGGACACTAATTTTCGCTGATTTCTTCGAAGGTTTTATCCGCAAATATGAACCCCTCACACAAAAATTGTCTGTTTTGCTGTTCACTTCTTACATTATATTGAAATCATCATGATGAATGACTTAAAATTTCACAGGGGAAGATCTCGCATTTTCAAGAAAATGAATCCACAATGTACCCATGAAATCTCATTATGTACATTGCCAGCAAAATTTAATGTCAGTGAAAAAAAAATGATTTTATAGTATGTTGGGTAATGGAGGAGATTATAGTTTTTCCAATTTTTTTAATTCGAAAAGATTTATCTTTTTCTAATTTATTGGTTTTTGATAAAAAAAATTCCCAGTATAGACCAGACCAGGAGTCGCTGTATAAAAAGTTGGGAAATATGGGTAAATTTGATGTTTCAAGCTGATTGCAGGTCTCCAAATGTTCTCCTTATAAGCAATTTAATGGAGTAATTTCGTATATCTATAATAATTTTGCAGTTGTGAATTGATCTACATCGACAAAACATTGACGTATTTTTTACACTTTGATTTATTTTTGATTACTTTCCATGTTATCCCATGGTGTGTCCCGTTAAAATCTCCATTAATTTTTTATTTAACCCTTTCCCTCATATAGACTAATTTTGACACACTCAGTAGGTACCACATAAAGCCTGATCTGCAGAAAACCAGAGTTAAACCTTACCAAATTTAATTATAAAGTCCTCATTTCCAGACCACTGAGGAGAAGCGAACAGCATAAAACCTGATCAGCCTGCGAATTATTCGCAGGCTGACCTGGTTTTATGCTGTTCGCATAGTTCTTTTCATGGTTTCCTCTATGAGGGAAAGGGTTAAAGTTTTCTTTTTTCTTATAAAGTTTCACACACATCAAGTAAGAGGACATACTACTTTCTCAGTCTGTTTCCCAGTGCTGGTACTCTGCCTTAATTACTCATAGAAACCATGCTGATCCATTCTAGCAGGGTACTGAACACAGTGACTTTATATTGGATCCCTTGGTTTTAATCATTTACCTCATGAATATTTATGTACAAATTTATGACTTAATTATGAAAATTAATTGACTGAACTTTAAATGGTATTTGAAACAAGGTAAATTTCTGTGCTATGCAGACTGGACTTCAGTATATTAGCAAACAGGGGAGTGTATAAGAAGACAGTTCTTACCAGGAGCAGTCTGATCTGGGTCTGTTCTGTTTGCCAATTGATTGAATGACAGGATTTTATTAAATGCAAATAAATAGATATGGTCATAATTTTTGATGACAGTATGGATGATGATGATGATGATGATGATGATGATGATGACATTTGACAGTATGGATGATGATGATCATGATGATGATGATGATGATGACGGTGATATGAGTCAGGCAGTGTAAGCAGATACCAGACATAGACTAGAATAACTAAAGAGATCAGAGAAATGAAACACAATGCTCAACACACAAACAAAAACACACAATGTATATTTATCGTGACTGACAATGCCTGAATATAGACAGATTATTAAAATGCCAGTGTATTTATTGACTTTTTCCCCCCTTCACACTAGAAGGGAAGTGTCTGGTGTCACGGCCCAGTTTCTGTAGAGTTGAGAGGTCGTCAGCTGTAGTGACCGCCAGACAGCGTCTGGCCGGTATGTGGGGCCACGGGGGAATTATTCCGGTGCACTTGCATGTCTGGCTTTTGTCTGGCCGAAGAATGGTGTGCACTAGTCTCAAGGGATTGTCGCAACAGACCACTATTAGTTTGTGTTGTCTGTTGACCAGACAGAATGTCAGGAAAGACTTGAATATGGTTTAAAACATTGTATGTCATGGGGAAATAAGCTCTAAACTCTTTCCATGTAGCATTTAGATGTTGTTTTTTTTAGCTTACTTAGGCACTAAGCTTCTAAACTTATTTGTGGAATTTAGACAGCTTCTTAGCTTGTGGCATTTAGACAGTTTCTGAGTTTATTTATGACATGGAGGCATAATTATGGCCCAAGAGATTTATGATTTAATCAGAAAAGTTTTATTATGCAAGTAAGGAAAAGTTTATCATGCAAACTAGAAAGATTTCAAGAAGCAAGTAAGGAAAGGTTTAATGTGCAAGTTAGAAAAGTTGTATCAAACAAGTAAGAAATGGTTTATCACACAAGTAAGAAATGGTTTATGAAAGTTTTTATCACACAAATCATGCAAGTTTGAGAGATTTCATCACACAAGTAAATGCAAGTTTGAGAGGTTTTATCACACAAGTAAATGCAAGTTTGAAAGGTTTTATCACACAGGTAAGGAACGTTTATATGTAAGTTTTAAAGGTTTTATCACACAAGTAAGGAAAAGTTTATCATGTAAGTTTGAAAGGTTTTATCACACAAGTAAGGAAAAGTTTATCACAAAAGTAAAAAAAAAAGTTTTATTATGCAAGTAGGGAAAGGTTTATCACAAGTAAGAAAAAGTTTATCATGCAAAATGCAAAGTACATTTATATATGACTTGAATTAAGCTCTAAAGCTCAAAGCTTGACCATAACAGTGCTCTGTTTTTCTGCTTCTGCCATATAATTAATGAATTTGAGAGATGAAAGCAAAACTAAGCTAAGTGCATATAAATATATAAGCACTTAGCTTAATTTTGCTCTCACCCCTCGGTTAACCTTTAGTGCATTTATATATGACTTGAATCTCAAGTACAAAGCTCAAGTACAAAGCTCAGCTGTTTTCATGATTTATCCTTCATGCAATAAATATTTGTAGTATATTAAATACATGTGTGTATAATTTAAAGCTCAAAAGCTCTAAGCTTGACCTATGCAAAGCTCTGCTGTTGTTTCCACCTCTACCATGTATTAATGATTCCTTCTTCATATAAAAGTTAGTTATGTACATTTAGTACATTTATATAAGACTTAGAGCTCAAAAGCTCCAAGCTTGACCTGTGCAAAGCTCTGCTATTTTTACTGCCTCCTTCTACAAGAGCCACAGGCCTGTGATTTACAGGCCAGTACAGGCAGTGTTTTTATGGCGATGCCAATTACGGCTCTTTCAGTTACCTAGCTTCCAGTGACAACTGAATGTGCCCAGCCTTGTACGAATCAATAGCTCTGAATCTACGTATATATATATATATAAACATACAACCATACCTCGCTATAATCAACGGCAAAGTGCTTGTCGTTCAGGGAACCTGCTCTGGGAATTCCGATTTGTATTTGATCAGACAGTGTGTTTTTTTCTTGTCTGCTGCAATTTTTTCTTAATATATTTTTTTTTTTATGATATTCATTGGTTTTTTTGTGCGTCAGTGATATATGTCTGTATATACGTACACTGGTTTGCTGTTGGTTATATGTTTACTTACTGGGTTGATGAAGCAGAGAAGTGTTAGCATGAGAGACTACTGCTGTTGCTGGCTTATGTTTTGTTAAGTTCTGTCCCATAATTCCCTAGGAAATATTGGGGAACCAGTCTGTGTTGTTGGGTAACCACTGGTGCCCGGCCGCAGTCCAGCTGGGCTCTTAGAGATATAGACTATAAAGACATATAGCTGGTGCCCTGTGCTGACTGCAGATCAATAGCTTGGCAGCGGGGAACCAGGCAGACCTACGTGAGATAAGTAGGTAAGTTGATCTATTTATAGAAGCCAAGTTTAGATATTGATAATGAGTGCAGACTAGGAATTGAGACTGGTCTTCTACATAAAGCGTCTGTCTGGTTTTATGTAATAGAGAGGGGGGGCAGTGAGGAAAAAAATGGGAGAGAAAACCAACGAGCAGTCTACAGTATTGTATATATATCTTTTTTCTAGTGCATACATATCGGGACTGCAGTGGGTATGCAAGCAAAGGGGATGATGTCGATATATGGGGAAATTAGACTTTTTTCGACGCTCAATTCTGATTGGTGGATATTTGGAGAGTGAGAGAGGATGCGCCCAAACAGTGACACTCTCTGGGAACCGGTGAACATTTTCTTAGTACAAAGTGAAACTCTTCAGTGGTCGGACTTGCTAGTGCTTTCCTAAGTTTTTCTCTGTCCGGCGGATCGTGTGGACTTACACTACTTTACCCGCTTTTGGCTTCCTGATTTTTTTTCCCGGAAAATAAATTGGATTTAATTTTCCGTATGTAATAGAAACAAGGGAAGGGGGGAATATTCTTTTTTACTTTCCTCTCTCTAATGTCAAGATGTTTTTTCGTCTTAGGCAAATTTACCCTCAATTCTTGCTTTAACGGATATATGATAGATTTTTAAGCGACACTTTATTGAGGAAAACCAATGTTAATTCTTAGTAAAATTAGGGACTCACATGAGGTAAGGAATATTCAGTCATTAGATTGTAATTCTTTTCATATCGTTTGTGTCACCATTTTACATAGATCTTTAAAGGAGAAGGAAGGAATATAGTAGTGCTGTTTTGTACTCCAGTATTGAAGAGTAATGTTTTATTTTACAGGACTAAAATGTATTGTTTAGTCAAAGTAGCAGATAGTTTTAATGGCAGGGAATTTAGTGAGTAATGCTAGGGGTTTATATAGTATGGTTAAATATGTAATATATACCGGTAGATAAAGTGGACATTTTATAAGAAAAATAGCAGATATACTCTTTAATTATGAAAATGGCAGCTATTAAGGGTAGGAATTTAATTGGTTGTTGCAAATTTACCACGAAATGAATTGTTTTGTGATTTATTTCTTTACTTTTATGTCAACCAGAGTATGGGAAAATGTGTTTAACAAAGCCAGTCATAAATGTACAGTTTGGACAGGGTTTAGTCTGTTTGCATATTATGTCCTTGTGGTGATGTTTTGGTTGACATACTTGATTGTGTAGGGGAAGGTAGAACAAACTGTGGAATGGTTTGGTTATAATATTTATAGTTTATTTTATGTTTCAATGTTATACAGCAAACCATTCTTATTCTGAATCAGTCAGAATTCCTATTTTGACTTGTGGTAGATCTCTGACTTGTGTATTGTATTTTGAGAAATATAAGAATTAATAAAAGAGGGAAGATTATACATTCTGTAATTTCATGATACAAGTAATATTGATTTATTTACGGTATATTTAAATTTCACTGTAAACAATTTCACGCTTTCCACAATGGAGCAAAACTTTCCATTACTTTATGTAGATTTTTGAATGATAGAGTTATAAATGTGAAGTAATAAGTGTCACAGAAGAGGTTTTAGAAAAATGAAAATTCAGCATATTTTAAATTTTGTAATGTTTGTTTGCTTGTGTTTTAAATGACCCACCAGCAATATGTCATTTATCATCAGAATGGAAGCCATTATATTTAATGTAGCCTGAAAAAAAAATGTTAAAAAATCTTTTCTTTTTTTTTATGATTTTTAGATTGCCGAATGTCTATAATCCGGTATTCTATAGTACTTCATGTGAATGTTTTTCGTATTGCCAAAATACAATATGAATTTTTAATGGCAGAGTTTTCAGTCTTTGAAAGAGCTTTTCCGATAAGTCTTTCAGAATTTCTTTAAATAAATTTCCTGAATATTGACTCAAAGCTTTTGCATGATTTGTTAGGCGGAAAATACGGGGAGAATGCGGATTTGATTTTTGTGATATATTTCTTTCTATCCTTATTTTTTTTCTGAATTGAAAATTTTACTTGAAATAGGATTTCAAATATATTTAAAACATGACTAGATTTAAGATAATGTATAATATATTTCTTATTTCTTGATAATATATATATATAACTATACAGGGGATAATTATATTCTATATATAAAATCAAACCTTTGAATTTGTTTTATACTCCATTTGAATATTAGATTCACTTATAAACTAAATTTCAATTTTATTTAAATGAAATTGTTTAAGTTAAATTTTATTTTCATAAAATTCTAATAAATTGATTTTATTTTTTTTTATAATATCTTGGTTGCATTTAATCAGTTTTATTTCTACATAATTCATTTAAACCAGAGTCTCAGATTTTTAACTTTTTTAATAACAAAATTAAATTTATTTCAAATGCCCAAAACATTGATATATTTACAGTCAAAAAATATGCTAGTCTTTTCTATATACAGGGCTGACCATGAATTTTTAACATCATATTAAATATTTAGATGTTGAAAAAAGAAAAAGACACATGATTAATTGACTTCAAATTGTCTTGTCTAAAACATTTTGAAATATTTCTTTTCATTTCCATTCATTTAAAGTGATTATTTTTCTGGTCTTTTTCAGTGTGATTTTAAGGGAGGCTCTTTGATAGAAAGATGGGTAATTTTTTTGTGTTTAAAAAACTGAAAGTTAAGGTGAAAATCATAGTTTATTAAATGGTTTTTAATTTTAAGAAACAATTGTTGTTTTGGGCAGGTATTTCTCCCTAATTGACAATTCAGTTTATTTCAGACTTCAGATAGTGTTTATAATTATGATATTTCTTATAGAGATATTTTTCATGGAAAAAAATAGTAAAAAAAATCATTCAAGATTTATTTGAACTGGTTTTAGGTTTAATTTCTTTGAACTTGTTTTAGATTTTATAACCTTAAATTTTCTTAATGATGATTATGTTAAATTGATATTCATGGTGTAATTGGAAAAAAAGAAGTGCTTAGAACAAATGAACTATGCATATTGTGAGTTAAAGGATAAGAGTTTAACCCTTTCCCTCATAGAGGACACCATGAAAAGACCTATGCGAACAGCATAAAACCAGATCAGCCTGCGAGTAACTCGCAGGCTGATCAGGTTTTATGCTGTTTGATTTTACAATTAAATTTGGTAAAGTTAAACTGTGGTTTTCTGCAGATCAGGCTTTATGTGGTACCTATTGAGTGCGTCAAAATGAGTCTATATCAGGGAAAGGGTTTAAGGTTAATTGAAGATGACTCAGAAAATGTAGGAGTGATCAAGTATTGTAATTAATTTGCATACAGATCATTAATATTCATGAAAAATGTTGACATATTTATAACTGTTCACAATGGAGAAATTAATTTAAAAATGATATTTTTAATATTTTTAATTGTTTTTTTTAATTTTGATGAATGATAATGTTAATTGACAAGTTTAATTAGCAATATTATAATGACGGACATCAGAATACTGAAATTAAAAAAAATAATATGATTATGATAATATTAATGATGGTAATATTATTAATAATAAAAATGATATGATAAAGGTAATATTAATGATAATGGTAATAATATGATAATATAATAATAATATTAATGATAATATGGTAATGATAATGATATCATTTCGATTATTAATCTAAATTACATGTTCTGATGATTTATATTTTAAGTTTTAAATCCTTATTGTCATAGAAATGTAGTTTGAAACGCATCGCTAAACAGAGCAGTCAAAGATCTGGCAGTCTGATCAGGGTCTGATTGGTAGTTCATGCCCATACTATAGTGTAGTTCAGGTTCTACAGTCTGCTTCCATTGTTTAAGTAAATGAATATTCATGGGGCCATAAGTTTGTACATGAATATTCACGAGGATCTGCTAAGTGTCAACGTTTTGGCTAAAAAATACTTGATCAAGACATCGGTCTTACCCTATCATACATTTTTATCACATTAACATATTCAGGTATTTAGAAAAATGAAATAGTGTTCACACAAAAATCAGGGACATTGTATATAATCCATGGTGCTAACTTGCTACAAACCAGAAATTATGATGCATTTACAAATAAATATTTGAGCTTAAACCAGCCGAAGAGAAATATTGCGGTTTGTCCAGAGACAGACTGATGATATCATAAATCAAAGCACTAATTACAGATTTTTTTTCATTGTTTTCCCCAGTGGGATTTAATTAGTAAAATGATGTTCATTTTCCACGAATACCTTGTTAATTAGGATGATATTAGAGACACCACCTCAAAATTAATGTTCGTAACTGATAAACAAATGAAATGCAGAACTTGACAAATGTAGGTTCATAAAGCAGATTTTTATTTCATGCCTATTGTAGGCACAATCATTATAAATTATGTACCCATTGTAGGCACATCATAATGAATTCTGTACCCATTGTAGGCACATCATTATAAATTCCATACCCATTGTAGGCACAATCATTAAAAATTGCTTACCATTGCAGGCACAATCATCAAAAATTCTGTACCGATTGTAGGCACAATGATTAAAAATTCCATACCAATTGTAGGCACAGTCAGTATAAATTTGTACTCATTGGCAATCATAATAAATTCTGTACCCATTGTAGGCACAATCATTATAAATTCTGTACCCATTGTAGGCACAATCATTAATAATTCCATACCCATTGTAGGCACAAGCATTATAAATTTAGACCCATTGTAGGCACAATCATTAAAAATTCCATACCCATTGTAGGCACAATCATTATAAATTCCAAACCAATTGTAGGCACAGTCATAAATTCTGTACCCATTGTAGGCACAAGCATTGAAAATTCAGACTCGTTGTAGGCACAATCATTAAAAATTCCATACCCATTGTAGGCACAAGCATTAAAAATCCTGTACCCATTGTAGGCACAATCATTAAAAATTCCATACCCATTGTAGGCACAAGCATTAAAAATCCTGTACCCATTGTAGGCACAATCATTAAAAATTCCATACCCATTGTAGGCACAAGCATTAAAAATTCCATACCCATTGTAGGCACAATCATTAAAAATTCCAACCCATTGTAGGCACAAGCATTAAAAATTCAGACCCATTGTAGGCACAAGCATTAAAAATTCAGACCCATTGTAGGCACAACCATTATAAATTTTGACTAACAAATGTAAATGAATATAATAGATGTTTATTCCTAACCCATTGTAGGCACATTACAATCCTTGAGGTGTCAGTCATGTACAAGCAGGCGGGCAGCAGTGACAGACGGCATAAAATATCAATTTGAGATATTTGCGTCATATAATATTTCATATTTAAAAGGCAAGATGCTGAAGTATGGAGCCTAAGAGAAGAGAAGACATATGTGATTTGAAATGTGCAAATGATAATTCATCGTTTTTCTTTTGAGAACATGACATATTTGAATATTAGACCTTGAACCTAATATGCTTTTAGTAGTTTCTATTGTTCAGTAGGCTTCGACAAATATTTAGTATGGAAATACATGTAGTGACAATTAAGTGTCAAATTTAGTGGCTTTTATTATTTATCCATATCTTTGTCTATTTTAGAAATAGCATATAATTATGAACTTAAGGTAATCAATCCATCATTAAGGTCCATCAAATAGACTTTAACTCCAAGTCACTGGATGCTTGCATCTGCACTGAAGTCTTTTTAAGCATTTGAAGGACCATGATGATAATTCAATGATGGATGGATGACCTTGATAAGTAAAATCTCAATAATAAGACCACCCTTGGGACTGCTGTCAAATGATAAGGTGGTTTGATAATCAACAATTGACAGGAAATAGGGAAAAGGGGACATGAAAATAATGGTCTAATACGGAATGGTCTTTCTTTTGAGGTGGCCTTTATATGAGGTTTTACTGTGGTAGTTCAAAAAGCAAGCAGCTGAGGTCCAGTCTAATCGAAGAAGACAGCAGGTCTTAAGGTTGGGTTTGAACCCTGTTTTGAGCCAAGAATCTTTCATGACTTACCTAGCTGCAAAGTACTGGTCCAACTCAGAATTTCATCATGCGTATATGTATTTATATGTTTATATTTATGTATATGTATTTATAGGTTTATTTATTTGTATATGTATTTATACTGAGTTGCAAAAGAAAGTTACACTGACGGCTTTGTTAATTGAAATGAATTGTCAACTAATGATATGCATTTTATGTTTTTTCAATTTCTGAGGTATTTATCATAGGGAAATGTTCTCAGGCCTAAGCATAATGGCATCTGAAAGAAGTAAAGCATTTAACCCTCTACCTCATGAATATTCATGTATAAATTAATGACTTGATGAATATTCACTCCCTGAATATTAAATGGTACATGAAAAAAATGATTTCTTCCTTTGCTATGTAGACAGCATAGAGACTGATTTGCAATATAGTATGAGCAAACAGAGAAGACCCTGATCAGACAGAAGCTGTCTGGTCAGGGTCTGCTGTGTTTGCCAAGGTTTCAAAATGTCTGTTAAATGAATAAAGCTGTTGTGCACGCATTTTTTGAAACTGAGTATATCAAGGTGTCAAAAGGTGTATGAGATAAAGCACGCTTTCTTTGAAACTGAGTATACAATTACAGTGTTTGCGGCTGGATTTGGGCGGATATTGATAGCAATAAATATACATGGCCGATTGATTGTGTGCACTGGCTCAGATATGAACGTTGCAATTATGATTGTATCTGCATTATGTTGCCATGGCAACCAATGGAGACATCCAGGTGTCTGTGTCAGATGAGGACAGGTCTGCCTATATCAGCATTCTTGCTTCAATCATGATGCATTGTGGGTATTTTTGATATTACGTCTGCTTCAAATTTACGTCTGCTGCTCTGTTATCATTTTAAGGAGAGAAAAAAGTGTGACATTTTCTCCTTTATCTTTGAATTCTGTTCTTTTCTTGTTGTTGTTGATGATGATGATGATGATTGTTATGATGATGTTGATATACTTGATTTCTGAGAAAAAAATCTCTTTTAGCCAAAATAAGTGAGAAGTTTTAAGGAAAAAATAAAAAAAAAAAAAAAAAAAAAACAAGTGTGAAATTTTTCCTTTTGTCTTTGAATTTTCTGTCGTTCTGTTCTGTTTGATGATGATGATGATGATGATGTTGAGAACAACAGTATATCTAATAATCTTGTTTCACAAGGTGGGGGATCAAATTTGACCAAAATGTGTGAGAACTTGTCCATGTCCAGTGAGATACTTCAGTATTATGCATGACTGGTTTACATTTTTACATGGGATTTTTCTTTCATTTAACAGAAAGTAATGAAGTTTTTTTAAAATGCAATCAGAATACATCTCAAATATGAAAACCGGAATAATCCTTGCTTTTTTGTTGCATTAACCTTTTACCTCATGAATATTCATGAACAGATTCATGATTTGATGAATATTAATTGACTGAACTTAAAATTGGTGTATGAAATAATGGATTTTTCTTTGCCACAAAGACTGTAGATACAATATTGTAACTCAGTTTCTACACAGTCTGTGTGGCAAAGAAAAATTCATTATTTAAGTTCATTTTAATTAATATTCATCAAATTAAAATTGTTCATGAATATTCATGAGTAAACACTCTAGGGGCAGTCTGATCTGGATCTGCTCTGTTTGCCAGTGCGTCAAAATGTCTTCTCTATATGAATTCACTGGTGTTAATGATAACAATTACAATATTAAACTATTCGTTTTTCGCTCAGCTGTTTATTCAAAGAAAAAAAGTCAATGTACTGTCATTGCTCTGGTATGTTTATTATGTAATAGAAAGGCTAATTATTATTTTTCATATCATTAATATCAAATGTATATCATGGCCGTGTTGCTATGTGCAAAGTTTTCATTCTTGTAGTCCAGTTTAACCCTTTCCCTCATAGAGGACACCATGAAAAGACCTATGCGAACAGCATAAAACCAGATCAGCCTGTGAGTAACTCGCAGGCTGATCAGGTTTTATGCTGTTCGCTGCTCCTCAGTGGTCTGGTAATGAGGATTTTACAATTAAATTTGGTAAGGTTTAACTGTAGTTTTCTGCAGATCAGGCTTTATGTGATACCTATTAAGTGCGACAAAATGAGTCTATATGAGGGAAAGGGTTAAGACAGATCAGGCTTTATGTGGTACCTATTGAGTGCGTCAAAATGAGTCTATATGAGGGAAAGTGTTAAGTGATAAATGAATAATAGTATGAGTTAAAAATATTGTGAGAGAGAGAAAGGGAGGTGAGCTGAAAATGACTTTTTTCATCTCAAGTCAGTATCTGCTTGCCAGAATGATTATGACTTGGCTGTGTTTTCTGACAAAGGAAGCTATTATATATGAATCATTTGCCTGTTTATAAATCTAGCCTTGCGTATCATTACTCTTTTGGCACAGTGTTTCTTAGTTCTTCATTCCTTGCACTTGGATAGATCTTAGTTAATTGATACCAATTGTACACCTCAGGTATTATTATCGTTTCCTTAATCATGAAAAATGATAACATTTTATCATCTTTATCATAAAATATATCTCTTTACAGTGAATATTTTTCTATCTTTCACCTCAAAAATTAGTTTTACTCATCCTTTCTTTTAAGCAAAAGATAGAAAAATATCCGCTGTAAAGAGATAATCATATCTTACACTGTTGATGTTAAAATGTGATCATTTTCATGATGAAGAAATGATAATGCAGGTTTATTTTCAATATTATGAATTTTATTTTTCAAATACTCTCTTTGTATGCTTAAAAATGTTTTGACTTAGAAATGGATTTAACGATAATAATGAATTCAGATTGGATGTTTGAGACTTCCCTGGGTGCAATTTTAAAGACAAGAAAGAAAACAAGTCAGCAGAATGGGTGATAAAATATAATAAATTGAATTTAAAAAAATGTTGGACTTATATTCAGGGCATTTTTTTTTTCATTGTTGAAGAAGACATTTTAATTCCATGCATTTTGGTGAAAAGACTTTAAAAAAATAAGCATATCTTTCACTGTAGAAGAAAGGATGTTATCTTGTCCATTGTGATAAGATTCCTGTATGACTGTTTTAAAGTAATGTCACACTGCCTGAATTGCAATCAATATGAAATTTAAAATAAGAACTCCATCACATCACATGTATAAAACTGAGCAGGGACAGTTCTGTCCAAAAAGAAGGAAAAAAATCACGAGCATAAACATCTCATTTGGCCAGAGTAAATGAGAACTTGTCAATATCCAGTGTAACTGGTTTAAATCCTGTATATACTGGATTACATTTAAACATGGATATTTTTCTCTCTCATTTAGAAGATTTCATTGAGATTTCAAGCAAAAAAATTGAGAAAATTTCTCAAAACCGTGCTCAAGAATGATAACAGGAGTGTTGTGTCTCCATACGAGGGAATATCAAAAACATGGGAGAGAAAAAAATATATAAAAATGCACTGGAGTAAATAGTGTAAGGTCTTCTTTTGCATGGTCTATAAAATATATATTATATTGTTTTCTATAACAAGTCCTGAAAGATAATAATCTTACATAAAAAAATCAACAAATATATATAATAATAGATCTTCTATATATTTCATCTTGCCACTCATGAAAAATATATTCTTGTTATCACTCAGGAAATTAATTCGATTACTAAAAAGAAAAAAAAACATCTATTATTTAAATTTTCCATCAAAAAATTTTTTTAAAAAAAAAAAATCTTAATATATTTTCACTTAGAAACTCATGAAAATATTTTCTTATCATCACCCATGAATATTCATGTACAAATTAATTACTTGATGAATATTCATTTTTTTTTAACTTTATAATTTTATGGTATATGAAACAGTGGATTTTAATTTGTTGTGCAGACTATTTGTTAATTCTAAGAATCCAAGCAATATTGCATGAGTAAACAGAAGAAACCTTGATCAGCCAGTAAATCCCTCCAGAAGATGTCTGATTTGCAAAGGCATCTAAAAATCCCTACAAGAGGTTAAAGTTTCATTATTATACATCAAAGATCACGTTCAACATCTTAATTTTCCAGAAGTTTCACTCCTTTAAGTGATATGCATTTATAATGCTGAGTCAATTAAAATACATTTTTATAAAAATCTGTAATGAGGGTATCGTTTCTAGGAAAATAATTAGTTGACTCTTCATTTTGATCACTTGGCAGGACTATTTACATTGGTTATTTAGTTAAGAAAACAAACTTTGATTTTTTTTAATTTTTTTTTTTTTTGGTCGAGATGAATGCTTCCTGCAATATTTATGTTTAATAAGGTTATTCTAAGGAAATTGAACATGATATATGGGCCCTGTACATTTTAAGATAAATTATGCTGTACAAGGCCACTTTTTGGGGAGTTAAAAACTAAAGATGTCGCTAGGGGAAATATGGATCCCGAAAACTGTCGTAGCATTTATATCACTTTCTTGGCAAGACGGGCAGTTTGTACCATTACCTGTCACGCGTCTATTTAATAATTCTTGTAAAGAAAGCTATGTCGTTTATCATATTTTGGTAAGAAAATGCATTAAATTCATCTATTTTGTTTTTGTGAGTGGCACTAAGTGGTACTGTTTTTTATTCTCCTATAGGGTAACCCAAGATAATTTTTGGATGTATTTAAAAGGCGTTTTTATAAGGGTGTGGGATATGCTCAGTTTTGTGTGATTTTAAGGTGTGTGATTACAGCATAAGGGAAAGAGCGATTCGACACTTATAATGAAGTGTGTTATAATGGAGTGTGTTATAATGGTTTATTATAGTGGGGTATGTTATAATGGGGAATAAATAAAGAGTGTGTTATAATGGTTTATTATAGTGGGGTATGTTATAATGGTGTGTTATAATGGGGAGATATAATGTAATGATGGAAGTGTGTTATAATGGAGTGTGTTATGATGAAAGTGTGTTATAATGGAGTGTGTTATAATGGAGTGTGTAATGATGAAAGTGTGTTATAATGGAGTGTGTAATGATGAAAGTGTGTCATAATGGAGTGTGTAATGATGAAAGTATGTTATAATGGCGTGTGTTATGATGGAAGTGTTTTATAATGGAGTGTGTTATGATGAAAGTGTGTTATAATGGAGTGTGTTATGATAGAAGTGTTTTATAATGGAGTGTGTGTTATAATGGAGTGTGTTATGATAGAAGTGTGTTATAATGGAGTGTGTTATGATAGAGTGTGTTATTCTGGAGTGTGTTATGATGGAAGTGTGTTATGATAGAGTGTGTTATTCTGGAGTGTGTTATGATGGAAGTGTGTTATAATAGAGTGTTTTATGGTGTGTGATATAACAGAATGTGTTATATAATTTAATAATATTTAATAATGATGTGTTGCTGTGTATGGAGAGCATGTTATCATGGGATGTGTTGTAATGAGCATCACTATCACTTTACTTGAGAGTTGATCTGTTAAGATATGATTTATACCAGATAAGTCATTTTCATTGGATCTGGTTTGACATTGGTTGAAATGACCATTTAAACTACATGCAGGCTGAGTCAGGAGAGAAAGTTTGCTATACCTGATAGCAGATTTTCTATACAATGACTGTGGTACTCCAGCTTTGTTATTTGCATGCTGATCTGGTTTTTTGCTGGTTTGGGATATATTGTTTTAGTATACAATGGAAGAATAAACTAATTTTAAATAAAAATGAAATAAATGACCTTTTTCTGATTGATATGATAAGGTGTTATGCATTTAAACAAAGGGAAACAACTCTTAGGGACATGAATAAAACTGGTAATCAGATTCCATGAAAAAAAAGTTGGCGGGGGTGGGGGGGGGGATTAAAAAAATCTTGCTTAATTATTTTTTATTTTTTTGATGGAATAAAAATAGTTGTGAGAGATCACATAAAAAAAAAATAATGATAAAAAAATATATATTAAAGATCACTTCAGATTCATTCTTAGATTCCTTACATTTTTAAAAAACTAATAATAAAATAATGTAAAAAAAGGTTTGAGTGAGATCACATCACCTGTCCTACAGTTTAAAGGTAAATTGATTTATAAATCTATGAAATTATTATGTCATGCTGTATTGTTCTAAACATCAAAGCAAATAAATTTATTAATAAATAAATATAAATTATAAAAACATAGCATATAAAAAAATAAAAATAATAAAAATGAAGGAAAGATACTCATAGGTTAATACATATAAATAATAAAGATTTAAAGCAAATTCATTATAAATGTAGAAAATAAACACAAAGCAAATAAATTTATTAATGAATAAATATCATTATTAAATAAATATTAATAATAAAAAAAGCAAGTAAATTATTAATTAAAAAATTATTTTTAGAAAAAATGAATCATAAAAATATAAGCACTTAGCATAGTTTTGCTCACCCCTTGAATTATAGAATAATGATTTATCAAGATATGAAAAATTAGCCGACAAGTGGGAAGACTTGAGGATAGTCAGCTCTTCGTTTTTTGCTTAGATACTCTATACTACCAAGATTTGAAAGGTCATCTCAAACGGACTTTAATGTCATGAATAGTAATAAAAAATTGTCCAATCAGAATTTGCATTTGAAAATTTGGAATACCTTGGTGATATCCGCAAAATTAAAATTTCCAATTTACTGCCGAATATACCTAAACGTTTTGAAGCGGACGATTTGATTGGCTAATTGAAGGTTAAAATGAGTTAATCTTTAATGTGATGTCATAAGATTCTTCATAGCAAGCATCAGTTAGGATATGGTTTTAATGAGATTGCTATCTGTATTAGTTCTTGTTTGATTATGATATTTTACCATTCCCCACGTGCCTGATATATTATTTCTGGAATGGTTAACACAAGCAAACAAATGTATGTTTTCCCTACAAGTCATATTCTGGACATTTCTCATGTGGTCATTTTAATGGTCAGTTAATGTACAACCCATTACTTTAAAGGTCCTCATAAATATTCATGTACAATTTATGACTTAACCCTTTCCCTCATAGAGGACACCATGAAAAGACCTATGCGAACAGCATAAAACCAGATCAGCCTGCAAGTAACTTGCAGGCTGATCAGGTTTTATGCTCTTCGCTGCTCCTCAGTGGTCTGGAAATGAGGATTTTGTAATTAAATTTGGTAAGGTTTAACTGCGGTTTTCTGCAGATCAGGCTTTATGTGATACCTATTGAGTGCGTCAAAAAGAGTCTATATGAGGGAAAGGGTTAATGAATTATCATTTACTGAGACTTAAAATGGAATTTGAAACAATGAATTTTTCTTGTCTATACAGACTGTTTGAAATCTTGAGCTACAATGTTGTATCAGCCAACAGAGACAGTTTGCTATTGCATCAAACACTATATAACTTTCCAGATGCTAGAACGGAAAATTTAAGCCCCGCCTTTACCGTTCATTACTTGGAGATAATCTCCCTTTCATGACGGGTTAATTGCTTCTTAACAGTATCACAAACAAATCCACTTGTTCTTCTCAAAGGTAATGGACGGTTTCCTGTCTTTCCTCAGAAAAGCTACTATAAGCCCAACAGAAACTGCTGACACCTTGTTTGTTTTTCGCAAGTCTCTGTACAAAGGGTATTTGAATTACACAATTATCATGAACCAAACAGCTCTGTCCAATAAGAAACTAACTTGTCAAAATTTCGTAGGATTGAATTGAAATTAATAAAATACTGTTTATTTATGCACGGTCACAGAAAAGACGATGCAAACATTGCATCTGTTTGTATGTCGTCATTTAACTATTATGTAAAGCACAACACAGTACAGTATGGGATTTCTGATTGAAGCGTAAGAAAATGTAAACACCAATATGAAAAAGGGAACAAAGATTTTGTAAGCATTTATTGTACAAAACCATGATAGAAATCACAAATAGACAACATTTTACAGGCAAGTACATACGACCATGCTTTAATATCAATTCTGCGCATACCAATTTTCCTACCTATACGGCTTCCGAGTGGGTGGGGTAAAGTTTGGGAAAATACGAAAATATTGAGTTCTTGTATTGTGAGCATCCCCTCTTTCAGAAACGAAATATAAGTTAAAAAAGTGCACACAATACATGGCATTTTACGGTAAATCTTTGAGAGATGTGTTGGGTCAAATACTCACAGTTTCACAATGTAAACAAGTAAAATCCTTCTGTCCCGAGCTGGAATCAAACTCTGGACCCTCGGTCTGTTAATCTGACTATCTACCACGTTGCCACAGTTGCTAGCTCTGTGGGAAGATGGTACAAGTGCCAATTTGTACCTAAACTATAAAGCCATGTGTACTTTTGTGAACCAGTCATTCTTAGATCACATGATATCCCAGTGTTGTAATTGGTGAATCTGTAGGTAAATTTGAATACAACTGTAAACATTGGAGATACCTATTTTTTTCATCATGTCCAATTGAATGACCAGTGTGTTTTATTTTTAGATTTGCCCTGATCAGTGAATGAACCTTTCATACGTTTACAAGTATATTCAAATTAGCTTAGCAGATTAGCCAATAGGACTGCTGGAAAATCATGTGATCTATGATTGACCTGGTTTGCACAAAAACAACATGGCTTTGTTTGTATACCTGTGAGTATTTGACTTAATTGCATTTGTTGGTTTTATGGTAGCTCCTGAAATATCCATTTTCACTGTTACATCAAGTGGCACAGGATGAATTGGTGTGGTATCATGCCACATTCATAAGGTATGAATTTGTAGATACGGCATCACTCTAATATCTAATTCAGAAAGAGAATGTCTGAAGATGGGAGCCACCAGTTTCTCCTCAGAAGATTCTGATGGGGAATTATATAAACAGTGAAAGTCCAAGAATTCTGGTTAAGCCTGTGCCTGACTTTATAACAGCGTGCTATACCATGGAACATTGTTACTCCATTATAACACATTACTTGGGGTCCACAAGTCTAGATGTACAGTGGATCTCCATTATAACTATATAATATTTGGGGTCCAAGACTTCATCAAGGGATTTGGCTGCTTGCAAATATGTGACAAAGCATGTTGAGTCATCTAAATAAATCACAAATTGAAGATTTTGGATCCTGAGTCCTTGACCATGGGTATATTTTGGTGAATGTTTCCCTTCTGCTTCAAGGGTCAAATTTTGGATGTTTTATGTTTGCATCTCCTAATTTTGTTGTTAAGAGTCTGACTAGGACTGAGCTTAACCCTTGACCTCATGAATATTCATGTATTAATTAATGACTTGATGAATATTAAGTTATTTGGATTTTTATTGGTAAATGAACCATGGATTTTTCTCTGCTGTACATAATAAAGAATCTGGGCTACAGTATTGTATAAGCAAACAGTGGAGACCCTGATCAGAGAGCCCCTTACAGGAGCCGTCTGATCTGGGTCTGCTCTGTTTGCCATTGCATCAAAATGAGTATATATGAAGAAAGGGTTCAAATTTAAATTAAATTTACATAAGCCCTCTGTCTCATGAATATTAATGTAATAATTTATGAGATGATGAATATCAGTTAATGTTTAACTCTTTCCCTCATAGAGGAAACCATGAAAAGACCTATGCGAACAACATAAAACCAGATCAGCCTGCGAGTAACTTCAGGCTGATCAGGTTTTATGCTGTTCGCTGCTCCTCAGTGGTCTGGAAATGAGGATTTTATAATTAAATTTGGTAAGGTTTAACTGTGGTTTTCTGCAGATCAGGCTTTATGTGGTACCTATTGAGTGCGTCAAAATGAGTATATATGAGGGAAAGGGTTAATAGCAAGGAATGCTGTGCAAATTTTGTTGGTATAAGTAAATAGATCTTAGTCTTTCCTTACCTAGGTCTGCTCTGCTCACAGTTTCCATTGCATCAAAACGAGCCTACATGAGGGGGAAAGGTGAAACAGATTAACATTGTAATAAAAATCACAAAGAATTCCTCAATTGATGTTTGTTTGTTTTTGGTTTTTTTTGTTTTTTCTATGTAGTATGTTAATTTTGTTTTCCTTTTAGGTATCTTTTATTGTGTATTTTTTCCCCCGCTTAATTATTCTCAGATTTGAATTCTGTGTTTTATTTTTCCCCCTTTTATTAAAAAATTCTATGTTCCTGTTTTGTTAAATGCTGAAAATATTATTACCATTAATTTTCTTTTGAGCAATATAAATTTTCAACTTGAGTAGTCCTTGTTAAGTTTTTATGGTTTATATAAAACAATTTGCATTTTTATGATCTTCGTTTCTTTGCTTTCATCACTAGGGATTGTATTAGTGATTCAATGGATTTGAAGCTAAATGTATGAATACGTAATCAGCGAAACAAATTGTCCGTTTTATTACCGATCAGACCGTCTTATCTTGAGATAAAATCTCTAAAAAAAATTATGCATATGAATGGCCTTGTAAGTCAAGAATGATTTATCGGATAGCTTTTATTTTTGACTATACATTTTTACATTTTTTTTCGTCGTGAAATTTAAAGTGTACTGAAGATTTAATCACTCGGAAAAAAAAAAATTGTTGAGAGTTTACTGTCTGATATATGTAAGAACTTGCTTCCCTGGTGATGTAAAAATAAATAAGTAATAAACTAAGACATTCTATAATTTACAAGCTTTAGATTTAGAGTATTTTCTTTTACATTGTCAGGGGAAACAAGTTCTTATAACTTAAGCTTTGGTATGTTTGTCTGCTAAACTTTTCTCAAACCATGTCATAGACATTAGAATGCTTTCCTGCATTATGGATCAACTGATTTCTTGTGTGCGTAATTAACCCTTCCGCTGCCTGCTGAGGTCACTTATCATATTTAAACAGGCTATTTGCCAAGGAATATTTTAGAAATTTCAGGCTATTACTATACTAGCATAATGTGGCTGCTTCCCTTTTACTGCCAACAGGACGGGTTAACCTGTCCTACACATGGGACAGCGTATTTGCCAACAGGACGGGTTAACCTGTCCTACACATGGGACAGAGTATTTGCCAACAGGACGGGTTAACCTGTCCTACACATTGGACAGCGTATTTGCCAACAGGACGGGTTAACCTGTCCTACACATTGGACAGCGTATTTGCCAACAGGACGGGTTAACTTGTCCTACACATGGGACAGCGTATTTGCCAACAGGACGGGTTAACCTGTCCTACAGATGGGACAGTGTATTTGCCAACAGGACGGGTTAACCTGTCCTACAGTTGGGACAGTGTATTTGCCAACAGGACGGGTTAACCTGTCCTACAGATGGGACAGTGTATTTGCCAACAGGACAGGTTAACCTGTCCTACAGTTGGGACAGTGTATTTGCCAACAGGACGGGTTAACCTGTCCTACACATGGGACAGCGTATTTGCCAACAGGACGGGTTAACCTGTCCTACACATGGGACAGCGTATTTGCCAACAGGACGGGTTAACCTGTCCTACACATGGGACAGCGTATTTGCCAACAGGACGGGTTAACCTGTCCTACACATGGGACAGCGTATTTGCCAACAGGACGGGTTAACCTGTCCTACACATGGGACAGCGTATTTGCCAACAGGACGGTTAACCTGTCCTACACCTGGGACAGCGTATTTGCCAACAGGACGGGTTAACCTGTCCTACACATGGGACAGCGTATTTTCCAACAGGACGGGTTAACCTGTCCTACACATGGGACAGCGTATTTGCCAACAGGACGGGTTAACCTGTCCTACACATGGGACAGCGTATTTGCCAACAGGACGGGTTAACCTGTCCTACACATGGGACAGCGTATTTGCCAACAGGACGGGTTAACCTGTCCTACACATGGGACAGCGTATTTGCCAACAGGACGGGTTAACCTGTCCTACACATGGGACAGCGTATTTGCCAACAGGACGGGTTAACCCGTCAAGGAGATTTCCACATTGAAAACCCTTATGACCGATGAACCCGTCTTGTTGGCAAATGCGCCGTCTCACTTATAGGACAGGTTCTCCCGTCCTGTAGGCAGCGAAAGGGTTAAATATAAAGAAAAGTGATCCATTTCATTTTGATTATAAAAACTTAATAGTTTTTGTAAAGAACAAAAAACTACACAATGATATTACTATTTTATATCTGTGAATTTTGCCAATACATGTATCAATATTCATTTTCGTACAAAGTAAAATGGGCCTCAAGTTCTTTGCATCTTCGAAGGTTGTAAAGAAATCTTGCCCTTGCATTTTTTTTTATAAATAGTTTATTATTTGATCTTTACTTCTTTGAATATAAAAATAACAAATACTCTCAAGACAATGGGTAGATAAGAGGAATTAAAAAACGTTTTTTTTTTTTATTTATTTATTTTTTTTTTTTATATAAATGGTAAGTGTATTTTGTCCATATGAAATAGCTTAGACTAATTTGTTACTAGAAATGACCCAGTTTTAGGTTGCCAAAAGAAAGGAGCAGACTCAAGAAGTGATGGATCTTAACCCTTCCCTCATATAGACTCATTTTGACCCTTTCCCTCATATAGACTCATTTTGACGCACCCAATAGGTACAACATAAAGCCTGATCTGCAAAAAAACACAGTTAAACCTTACCAAATTTAATTACAAAATCCTCATTTCCAGACCACTGAGGAGCAGCGAACAGCATAAAACCTGATCAGCCTGCGAGTTACTCGCAGGCTGATCTGGTTTTATGTTGTTTGCATAGGTCTTTTCATGGTTTCCTCCATGAGGGAAAGGGTTAAAAATAGATTATACATGTTAATTTAATCCTCTGGTTCAATATTATATAAAAAAGAACATATTAGTAGAGATATAAAGTCTCAAGACTTTGATTGTAATAAAAATTTATTGTCCAGCATTTTGACCATACTCAAATATTTAGTATAACAAGTTTGATGTGGAGTCTGTTCCTACCCTTTCTAACCCTTTGTCTCATTAAGACTCATTGTGACTCATTGGCAAACAGCGCTGACCCAGATAAGACAGCTCCTGGAAGCAGCTGTCTGATCAGGGTCTCCTTTTGTTTGCTCATACAATATTGTAGCTCAGTCTAGGAGTTGTCTGATCAGGGTCTCCTTTTGTTTGCTCATACAATATTGTAGCTCAGTCTAGGAGCTGTCTGATCAGGGTCTCCTTTTGTTTGCTCATACAATATTGTAGCTCAGTCTAGGAGTTGTCTGATCAGGGTCTCCTTTTGTTTGCTCATACAATATTGTAGCTCAGTCTAGGAGCTGTCTGATCAGGGTCTCCTTTTGTTTGCTCATACAATATTGTAGCTCAGTCTAGGAGCTGTCTGATCAGGGTCTCCTCTGTTTGCTTATACAATATTGTAGCTCACTTTAGGAACTACCTGATCAGGGTCTCCTCTGTTTGCTTATTAATCCCCCGCCGCGAAGCGGGAGGGGGGTTATAGGAATGCCCTTCGTCCGTCCGTCCGTCCATCAGTGTGTCCGAAACACTTTCGTGTCCGCTCCATATCTCATGAACGCTTGGACACATTTTCTTCAAACTCGGCTAAAGTGTTAACCTCATTGAGCTGATGTGCAGAAGGCATGTGGCGGTCACGCTGGCTCACCGTCCGGGGTCCATCAGTGTGTCCGAAACACTTTCGTGTCCGCTCCATATCTCATGAACGCTTGGACATATTTTCTTCAAACTCGGCTTAAGTGTTAACCTCATTGAGCTGATGTGCAGAAGGCATGAGGCGGTCATGCTGGCTCATGGTCAAGGTCATACTTGAAGGTCAAATGTTATGCTGGCTCAGGTCAAGGTCATACTTGAAGGTCAGATGTTATTTTCGTGTCCGCTCCATATCTCATGAACGTTTGGACACATTTTCTTCAAACTCGGCTAAAAGGTTAACCTCATTGAGCTGATGTGCAGAAGGCATGAGGTGGTCACGCTGACTCAAGGTCAAGGTCATACTTGCAGGTCAAATGTTATTTTCGTGTCCGCTCCATATCTCATTCAGGAGTGTTCCCCTTGCGTTACACAGACCACTTCTTGACCGGGATTGCACTTCCACAGTGATTTATTGTACTCGGTAAATAATAGTATGTCATGCTCACAATCATACAAATTATGTAAAACTTGTCAGTAAACTTTTAATATATGTGCCTCTGAATTCTGAGATTCATACATAACTCCGGAAAGTTAATTTGTCTTAAACTGATCTTCTATGTCTGTTACAACCATGCCAGGTTAAGGTGAACATAATCCTATGACCAAACAAATTCTAATATTTGGCCAGCGGCGGGGGATATAGCTGTCCTTTGGACTGCCTTGTACAATATTGTAGCTCACTTTAGGAGCTATCTGATCAGGGTCTCCTCTGTTTGCTTATACAATATTGTAGCTCACTTTAGGAACTATCTGATCAGGGTCTCCTCTGTTTGCTTATACAATATTGTAGCTCACTTTAGGAACTACCTGATCAGGGTCTCCTTCTGTTTGTTTATTCAGTATTTTAGTTCAGTTTCTTCACAGTCTGCATGGCAAAGAAAAATCCATTGTTTCATATACCATTTATTTCAGAGTTCATTAAATCATAATATTCATCAAGTCATATAATTAGTACATGAATATTCATAAGGTGAAGAATTAGCATAAATATAACTGAATGTATTGATAACAGACTTCGAATCACAGTTAATTAAAACTTTGATTGAATCATAAAGGACATGATAATTCTCTTTGGGAAGGATTAGATTGCATGTGAAATGCAACTTAATGGTAAAACTTGACCTTAACCCTTTCCCTCATAGAGGAACCATGAAAAGACCTATGCGAACAGCATAAAACCAGATCAGCCTGCGAGTAACTCGCAGGCTGATCAGGTTTTATGCTGTTCGCTGCTCCTCAGTGGTCTGGAAATGAGGATTTTGTAATTAAATTTGGTAAGGTTTAACTGTGGTTTTCTGTAGATCAGGCTTTATGTGGTACCTATTGAGTGCGTCAAAATGAGTCTATATCAGGGAAAGGGTTAAATCAGTTTCCTGTCAAAATCAGATTTAATGAAAACTTTACCTACATTTTTGCTGTAGCCATATTCTCAAGGGTTTTATACTGTTTGTAACACTATAGCCTGTGATGGAAACTGTCGATTGTTTTACAATCAGAGAATTTTGCATTCTGTGACCATGTATCTGTAGATGAATATTGAGTGATGTAATACACCAAAAAAATTCAATCAGACTCTTAGTCAACGAACATTTGTGAACAAGCTGCTCTAATTTCTTAAAAAGTTACTGTTTTTAGTGATACAGGTTTTAAAATTTAGTGCTGTTGAAAATCTCAATTTTAGATAATTGGTGGTATTGCCCAGGCTGTTTACCAGGATATTTGTGTCATTATGACACAGAAGACTGGACCCCTGCTAGAATATAATTGAAAGGAATTTAGGGGAATTTAATAAGAGAATGGCAAAAAAGCAAGAGGCCTGGCTGGCAGACTGGTTCCCTTAGTATAATGGAATAATATGGGGAAATTGAATCTAAAGACAGTGAAGTAGTCAGATCCAGTTTTCATCAGGTTGGTTTCTGATCTCAAAGGAAAAGCCACACCAGTCAGAGTTTCAGCTAAATGCTGCAAGTCACTTCTCTGTTCCAACCTTGTCAGTTAGTGTCATCGTCGTTTTTGTATTTACTGCTGTTTTTGTCCAGATTGGTCATTTGAAAGGGTTTTTCTGCCTATTTGTAAGGTCTGAAAATCGTCCTCATCTCCCCCCCCCCCCCCCCCCCCCCAAAAAAAATATGTAATAGGTTTTCCAAATGGGGGGAAAAAACATGCTTATAAGTCCCTTGAATTGGATTTGATTTTCAAATGACTGAAATATTGGTGGTGGGATGTTAAACCCAACAGACAGAGAGACAGACAGACAGACAGACAAACAAACAGTTATCAATATAACCCGTGGATATTTCATATGATTTAGTCACGCTGTAATTACTTATTGTATTCATTATTGAAGTGACTAAACCTTTAGTCAGAGAAATGATTTGTTTGGATTGAAAGGGGAAAATCACTATAGTGTTTACCTATAAAATAGAAAAAAAAATTCCAAAGGTTTTATCGATAATGTCTATTTTATTTATCATAAAAATATTTTACAGTTGATAAATTAGATTTTTATTTTCTTTCATTTTTTTTTTTGTCATGAAAATAAGAACATACTGTGTGTATAACGAGGGACAATAAATATGATTTTTTTTTATGCCATGTAAAAGCAATTCTAATTGCATATAGAAATAGAAGGAGATAAAAGAGTTTTTGGGACAGCCCTTGAAATGGTAATTGTCTTTCAGTTTTATTTTATTTTTTACATCCTCTCAACCTTTGTTCCATCACAGCGATGGATTTTACCCGGAGTTTCATAGCAAAGCATATAAATGTCAAAACACATAAAAGTGTGACCTTATCTGATGCAATTTCAATGATTGGTCGGCTATAAATAAACATTACACCTCCACAAGTAAAGCATCCAATTTACAAATAACCACATTGCTGCGTAATGGTGCAATTTCCATTGTGCTCAGCGGCCGATAGTTCTAGCTTAATGCCGTTTGAAACCATATTAGGATGTAATGTAGCAAAGGTGGCGAGTAATGAAGGAGAATTTTTGTCGTAAAAATGTAGCGTATCAAAAGCGGAATTTTATATGATGATGGACGTGACTATTTAAAGGTTGAGGCATTCTGTTGGATACAATCTGATTAGTGATACTAAAGGCAATGAAAACATATGCTTCATATAAATATATATGTACATTTTGATATGTGAGTCATTCTAATGGATCAGTAGTTTTATCCTTTTAGGCAATATGTTTTATTATGCCCCTTCTTGAACTGTTTACCTCACATGATGCATTTTGATGCCTTGGCAAGCAGAGAAGACCAAGATCAGATAGCTCCTGGAAGACCAAGATCAGATAGCTCCTGGAAGACCAAGATCAGATAGCTCCTGGAAGACCAAGATCAGATAGCTCCTGGGCTGAACAGCTGCTGTCTAATCAGGGTCTCCCAGGAGCTGTCTGATCAGGGTCTCCCAGGAGCTGTCTGTTCAGGGTCTTCCAGGAGCTGTCTGTCAGGGTCTCCCAGGAGCTGTCTGATCAGGGTCTTCCAGGAGCTGTCTGATCACGGTCTCCTCTGTTTGCTCAAGCAATATCCTAGTTCAAATTCTACAGTCTGCACGGCAAAGAATAAGCCATTGTTTCATATACCATTTACAGCTCAATTAATTAATATTTATCAGGTCATTAAAATATATAAATATTCATGAGGTATAGTGAGAATAGATTTGTAAAGTGCACATGACCAATTGTTGGTAGGACAGTTGATAGACCGAGCAAGGAAAGATCTAATTGACCCTTAAACAAATAGTGCTCTTAAGGGGGGTAAAGCTCCCAGAGGTCAAGGTCACAAGGTCAGTAGTTTTTTCAACTCTGGCAGAATATATTTAAGTCTTTTTTGAGTGACAACTACTCATTTAACAGTTAATATATCATTTGATTACAATTAATGACACTTATTGTAGAAGACCCCAATTTACTTTTTAAGTCTATACCTCAAAAGTCAAGGTCACAATTTAAACCCAGACAGCTTGCTTAGAAGACCTTGTTTGAGCAATAATTTCGAGGACTGACTGCCAAATTGTACCAGACTCTCCTACGTCTATTCATTACTTTAAACTGTGTCATGGAGATAGCCCTCCATATTATTGATAAACATTGGCAAGGTTTATAAATTGTGGTATAAAACCTTGGCCCTTAAATAAAGCACTATAATGGAGCTGCATCAAACTGAATTATTCATGATTGGATCAAGGATAATTTTATCAGCATTTCATGTAAAAATCATGAAAAAAAAACTTATTAAAAAATAAGACAAATTCTTGAACAGTCCTTGAAAATAGTTCTGCACTTGAATTGGGATCATGAATTTTTCAAGGATAGTTCTTGTTAAATCTTGTAGCAGTTCATGGATTAGTCAATCACAATATTTAATGAATAATTCATGACCTGTTCTTGAACTTGATGTCCTTGAATAGTTCATGATTTTTTAATTCAGCAATTGTGAATTTTTCTGGTAACTTAGTCTAACTTTATGAATTTATAAATCATGAGTATTTTATGAATCATTTTTAGCTCACCTGAGCATAGCTCAGGGTGAGCTTTTGGGAGACTTGATTGTCCGTCGGCCGTCGTCCGTCGTCCGTCAACAATTTGATGTTTACACACTAGAGGCCACAATTTTGATCCAATCTTCCTCAAACTTGGTCAGAATGTTTGTCTTGATGATATCTTGAACCCTTTCGAAAATGGGTCAGGTTGGATCAAAAAGTAGGTCAGTAGGTCAAATCTTAGAAAAATCTTGTCGTCCGTCAACAATTTTGATGTTTACACACTAGAGGCCACAATTTTGATCCAATCTTCCTCAAACTTGGTCAGAATGTTTGTCTTGATGATATCTTGAACCCTTTCGAAAATGGTCAGGTTGGATCAAAAAGTAGGTCAGTAGGTCAAATCTTAGAAAAATCTTGTTTACAACTATAGAGCTACAATTTTAATCCAATCTTCCTCAAACTTGGTCAGAATGTTTGTCTTGATGATATCTTGAACCTTTCGAAAATGGGCAGGCCGGACCGAAAAGTAGGTCAATAGGTCAAATCTTAGAAAAATCTTGTTTACACACTAAAGGCCACAGTTTTGATGCAATCTTCCTCAAACTTGGTCAGATTGTTTGTCATGATGATATCTCGAACCAGTTTTGAAAATGGGTGGGGCTGGATAGAAATGTAGGTCAGTAGTCAAATCTTAGAAAAAATCTTGTTTATACTCTGAGGCAACATTTTTGGTCCAATCATCCTCAAACTTTGGCAGAATGTTTGTCATGATGATATCTTTTGTGGATGGGGTCAGAAAATTCCTGAACATTGTTTCACCTCATCATCTTAATTCTAAAGCAATCTGTTTTGTACAGGCAATGAATGATACTTTTCTCAGGTGAGCGATCTAGGGCCATCTTGGCCCTCTTGTTTCTGTAATGATGTTTTAGTTCATGAACAATTCCTGATTGGTTTTGAATTGTTAATGAAATCATGAACTGAAGTACAAGACTAGGGGCTGCATCTGGTATAGATGTAGCTATAAAGATTCCTGAGTTAACACCCAAATGGTAGACAGAGGAGAGAGAGAACAATCAGGCTAATATGACATAAATCAAATGGGGAATCACCCATCTATCTTATTAATGAAGTGGATATTCAAGGGGAATCACCCATCTATCTTAGTAATGAGGGGATATTCAAGGGGAATAACCCATCTATCTTAGTAATGAGGTGCATATTCAAGGGGAATAACCCATCTATCTTAGTAATGAGGTGGATATTCAAGGGGAATAACCCATCTATCTTAGTAATAAGGTGGATAATCAAGGGGAATAACCCATCTATCTTAGTAATAAGGTGGATATTCAAGGGGAATAACCCATCTATCTTAGTAATAAGGTGGATATTCAAGGGGAATAACCCATCTATCTTAGTAATGAGGTGGATATTCAAGGGGAATAACCCATCTATCTTAGTAATAAGGTGGATAATCAAGGGGAATAACCCATCTATAATAATCTTAGTAATAACGTGGTCTGATTATGACGTGAACAGATTAATAGAGTGGTTTTAATAGTAAGATGGTCTTTTCATCATAGTGGTTTTTTAATGAGTTTTTAATGTAGTGGTCACACTTGTGAGGTGGTCCTTATATTGAGGTGGTCTTTATATGAGGTTTTACTGTAGTGGTCCACTTTAGTGGTCACACTTGTGAGGTGGTCCTTATATTGAGGTGGTCTTTATATGAGTTTTTACTGTAGTGGTCACACTTGTGAGGTGGTCCTTATATTGAGGTGGTCTTTATATGAGGTTTTACTGTAGTGGTCTCAGTAGTGAGGTGGTCCTTATATTGAGGTGGTCTTCATTTGAGGTTTTACTGTAGTGGTCACAATAGTGAGGTGGTCCTTATATTGAGGTTTCCCTGAAAATTGATCTTTAATATTTTGCAACATCACTGCATATAGTTGCTATGCAAATCTTTTGCTTTTATTGTGCGTGAAGTCCCCAGTTTGATGGAACTAATTTCTTGCAGTGTGAGGGTATATAAATTCAGTTCTATCAGCTTTGATTATCAGGGAAGCTTGTGAAGGAGGATGGTTGCTTAGCAACACAGTGATTTTTTTTTTTTCAGTCTCCATGATGGTCTGTCACTTCGTGGAAACATATTATGAGGGCTAAACAAACTAGACAATGTCAGTACATGTACTTGTAATTGATTTTAGGTTAACTTACAATTACTTGAATTTATTTTGATCTAAAGACCCTACAGTTCCTAGGATATGCTTAGTTGCAAAAGAAAGCGCGCCTTCACGCTTTTGTTATTTTTCTAGCATAAATATGTAAATCACTGCATGACCAGTGGAATGGGAATTTACTTTTATTCAAGAAATTGATATATCAGGAAATTGTTGTATAGTAATTAACATATCTGTTTGATACTGAACAATATTTCATATAATGTCCAAAGATCAATAAACACATCACAAACAGTTTTAAACTCATTTCCAAAAAAGGCTTAAGAGAGTGTGTTTCAATTTCGTTTTTCTTTTCCGAAATAAGTCTTGATTTATATAAATGAGTATATGAATTGCGTTTCCAATAGTAACAAAACAGATTTCAGAGAGCGTGTCATGATGTTTGTCATTATCATATCCCTGCTGTACAGAAGTTAGGGCTTTTTTATGAGTAACGCTCATTTTGTCCCGTCACATCTTACCGTAACCTCGCATTATGTGAAGACGACACGGGAGGCAGGGGTATTCATAATCTCCAGTGATAGGTTGAGTTTAACCCTTTCCCTCATATAGACTCATTTTGACGCACTCAATAGGTACCAAGTAAAGCCTGATCTGCAGAAAACCACAGTTAAACCTTACCAAATTTAATTATAAAGTCCTCATTTCCAGACCACTGAGGAGCAGCGAACAGCATAAAACCTGATCAGCCTGCGAGTTACTCGCAGGCTGATCTGGTTTTATGCTGTTCGCATAGGTCTTTTCATGGTTTCCTCTATGAGGGAAAGGGTTAACATGATAATGGTAAATAATGGCAGTTCTGTGAGTCAAAGCCGTAGTTTGTTTATATGATGTCAGTGGGTAGCGTGGGAGAGGCCCATGTATGTGCGTCTTACTTCCATTAATGTAATAGCTGCAGTTCTGTTTTTGGCATGGTGTTGAACTAGTCCGTTTTATCCATAAAATTTTATCAACGATTTTCTGGTCATCATCCTCCGAAAATAAATCCGGTTCACCTCTTTTGAGATATAAACCCTGCCTACGAGGTCCGTTTCCCTTCGATTTCTGTGGATCGATAGACCCATCTGGTGTTTCCATGGTAATTGTATTTCAAAAATGAAGAGAGAAAAAATAAATCCTTCAAAATGTGTACGTAGATCTATAGGCAAATATTGAGGCTTACATCTAATTTGTTTCTGGGAGGAAATGAGGTTTCCCGGTAACTAGACCTATCAAAGTGTGTATTGTATATATCAGCCTGATTTTTTACAATAGAAAATGATGAATGAGGTTCTGAAATTATTTTTTTTTTTTTAAGGCCAAAAAAAGAGGGTAGGTAGGGACAGGGGTAGGTGGGTGGGGGCTTACTACCTGTGGCTTTCTTTTTGGGAAAATAAGCCTTATAGTTAAAAATTGAGGAATTGTAAGATAATAAAAATGTTTTTAATTAACAATAATATTATCTAATCATAGGTTGAATATGTCCAAGAGCGTTTCAAATCAACATTTAAGAAATAAGAATAGGACAAATTTCATTTAAATTCCATAAATTATATGTTTTTTGGGGAATTAAAAACAAACTATTTCAAGTAGTCATTTTTGGAAAAATGTCAGTTTTTGGCTAGGGGAAGCTGTAAAAGGTTGTAACTTCATCAAAAAAAACCTCAGACTGTCTCTTCTGGTCACTCGACCCCTATGAGGAAAAAGGGGGGGGGGTGGGACCCTGGTTAAACTATCTGGCTCTCTGTACATGTTCATAATATTCAAACCAGTATTGAGGGCTGTCCATAAAACTTTTGTAAGTGTCTGAAGAAATAAAAGAAGATGTAAGAGTTTTGTGGTTGAGCCTCAATATGTAAAAATCTCAGATTTATATGCGAAAGGTTTTGTATTATTTAAGCCTTTTAGGACAAGATGGAGGCTGAAACTCAATGAGCAACTTAATTTATTTGACAGAATCTAGCTTTGACAGAATCTAGCTAGCAATTCATTTGACAACCTAGCTAACAATTCATTTGACAGAATCTAGCTAGCAATTTATTTGACAGAATCTAGCTAGCATTTCATTTGACAGAACTAGCTACATCATGAAAATTCATTATTTGACAGAAACTAGCTAGCAATTCATTTGACAGAATCTAGCTAGCAATTCATTTGACAGAATCTAGCTAACAATTCATTTGACAGAATCTAGCTAGCAATTTATTTGACAGAACCTAGCTAACAATTCATTTGACAGAATCTAGCTAGCATTTCATTTGACAGAACCTAGCTAGCAATTCATTTGACAGAAACTAGCTAGCAATTCATTTGACAGAATCTAGCTAGCAATCATTTGACAGAATCTAGCTAGCAATTCATTTGATGGAATCCTAGCAAGCAGTTTATTTGATGGAATTAGGGATGGAAGGATCAGTTGTATATTTAATTCATGGTAATCATTGGTTAATAAGAGATGAATATGTATCAGAAATACATACAAACAACTAAGTCTTCATTATTATAATTTGAATACGATGCAGCAGAAAAAACTAGAATAAGAAAAACAGCAAGGATACAATATTATACCCCAGTACCATTTCTAATGATGACTCCTCCAGTGTCAGCATGACATTTGTGTGTGGGGGGTGGTTGGGGAGCACTTTCATTTGTACCACTTTCTGTACCAACTCCCATTCCTTTATATGCCAGAAACCTCATCTGCAACAACAGACAGTAACAAGTGAACGTCTTCATTACTAAACAGGGACTCGTTCTTACAAAATAATGACCTTTCAATTCATGATTACGCCCATATAATAAAACGGGCTGTTTAAACACCCATACTGAAAACAAATTATACTCTACAGGGCTCTGAATGACTAAGGAAATATTATTTTCTATTATAGGGGCAGTGTATTTGTTTTTATCATTATTAGTTTGTTTTACAGCCCTCTCAACCCCTTCATAATATCTCTTTAAAAAAATGATAAAGGAAAGAAAAGAAAGTCAAGGATATTCCTCTTCCTCTGGGTATGCCATCGTGCCACTTGCCTGTAATTATGTGGGATTCTGCAGTGTGGCAGCACTGTATCTGTCTCATGATGAAAGTCTCCAATTGCTTCTAGATAGACCAATTGAATATTTATGGTGTCTCCTCAGTGAGTAAGAGATATGAATATGCATTAGTTAAGTACTTAAGTATTGATAATATGAATATGCATTAGTTAAGTACTCAAGTATTGATATCATTAGTTAAGTACTCAAGTATTGATATCATTAGTTAAGTACTCAAGTATTGATATGAATATGCATTAGTTAAGTACTCAAGTATTGATATGAATATGCATTAGTTAAGTACTCAAGTATTGATAATATAAATATGCATTAGTTAAGTACTCAAGTATTGATAATATGAATTTGCATCAGTTAAGTACTCAAGTATTGATATCTTTAGTTAAGTACTCAAGTATTGATATCTTTAGTTAAGTACTCAAGTATTGATATCTTTAGTTAAGTACTCAAGTATTGATAGGTTGCTTATTTATATTATTTCTGATATTCATATAATTAGATATATGAATATCCAAAGCTGTAATATGTAATTATTAACCCTTTCCCTCATATAGACTCATTTTGACGCACTCAATAGGTACCACATAAAGCCTGATCTGCAGAAAACCACAGTTAAACCTTACCAAATTTAATTATAAAATCCTCATTTTCAGACCACTGAGGAGCAGCGAACAGCATAAAACCTGATCAGCTTGCGAGTTACTCGCAGGCTGATCCGGTTTTGTGCTGTTTGCATAGGTCTTTTCATGGTTTCCTCTATGAGGGAAAGGGTTACACTAATAGATAGATATGAATATGTATAATCAGAAATGTAGAACTAGATAGATAGACAGACAAGTAGATAAATAGATAGATTATAAGACTGATGAAATTATAAGTACAAAAAAAGATGAAATAAAATTATAAAAATCAGTGGTATTATTTTAATGAATGTATTTTTTCAATATTTACCACAAAAGAACAGCTGGTTAAAAACTCAGTAAAATAGAAAATTCAAAACAAGACTGAGTCATTTTCTTCTCCTTGAAATAAATAACAATTAAATTTCTTAGACGAATGAGAATTTAGTGAATTTCTTACTTTTCAAGCTGAAATCTTGAGAACTTAAAGAGTTATTGTGTGATTATTCAGCCCGACAACTCAGATTTATATATCCCTCCACAAACAAAGTAGTGCCCAAAGTTTTTTATTTTAATTGGTTGATATGTTAAGAATTAAAACCATTTTATAGAAAAGGACAAATAAGAATGTCTCTTGTGTTTCTTTAGATGACATTTTGATCTGTTGATCAAGACTGGGAAAGATGAGAAATTTGTCAAAGTTGAAGCCACGGACTTCTTAACACGCAAAAGTGACTGAGACAAATATTCATAAACCGTTTTAACGGCAATTTTAATCGTGATAAGTGAGATAAGACGGAGCGTTCCAGATAAAGCATGCATTGCTTTGTTTGATAGTATAAATAACTAACGAGACTTTATCATGTGTGCTAACTGATGTGAAAACTAAAAGTGAAGTGTGAAAAGTTTATTTTATCGCAATCCAAACACATTTTAAATACTAAAGATATTGTTTTTCATCCTCTTGGAAAAAAATCCAGAGTGAAAAAGGGAATTGTGAACGATAATTACTCAAGACATGATTTTACTTATTTTATCATAAATTCTAGAGAAAAAATAGTGCGGAGGAAACCAAAGGAATTGTGTGTGATTAAACATAACAGTTTAGGAAAAAGCGTGATTAAAGAAGTTTTTCTCTACAGTACGTGTTGAGTCTATATAATGGTCAGTAAATAATGGACAGAGACAGTGTGGTTACAGGGCCGCAACTTCCGTCGTCCCAATGTCGGGGCTTCAAGTTGTCATGGTAACATCATCGTCCGACGGGGGGGAGGAAAATCGACCGGCACAAATGCACCGACATTTGATTTCATCTCTCTTCGGTGCAGGTGAGTTTGATACCTCGGTTGTAGTTTATATGAAAGTCTAGAAGGTTTGATCCTTGGATGTAACACACATGAATGTGTAAAGCATGATAGTACAGGGCACAGGACAATATGGATTTTTGTCCGATCCAAGTTACCTAGAATGATGCAAGATCAGAGTTACATAGAATAAAAAATGAATGTTACTTCCCCAATCTGAGTTACATTATAAAGGCTAAAGCAAGATCTTGCTCAATCTGAGGTACATTAAGAAGGAATAATGTATCTTGCCAAGTCAGAGGCACACATAAAGATAATGGATTTTGCAAGGTCAGAGGCAAGCTTGAAACAGAATAGATCTTGCAAGATCAGAGGCACACAAGAACAGAATAGATCTTGCAAGATCAGAGGCACACAAATACAGAATAGATCTTGAAAGATCAGAGGCACACAAATACAGAATAGGTCTTGCAAGATCAGAGGCACACAAAAATAGGATAGATCTTGCAAGATCAGAGGCACACAAAAATAGGATAGATCTTGCAAGATCAGAGGCACACAAAAATAGAATAGATCTTGCAAGATCAGAGGCACACAAATACAGAATAGGTCTTGCAAGATCAGAGGCACACAAAAATAGGATAGATCTTGCAAGATCGGAGGCACACAAAAATAGGATAGATCTGGCAAGATCAGAGGCACACTAGAAAATATTAGGTCCTAAGTTAAAAAACTGTACCTAAGCATGATTTCATGCTTACACTCAAAGAAGGCCCCTTAGATTCTGTAGGGATTTACATGTAGGATATTCTTGATTGAGTTAGAGATTGCTCTTAGATATTTTTGAGAACTTGAGGCCTGAGTCTCATTTAAAGATAATGTATCTTGCAAGATCTGCGTCACATAAAACGTATGGATTCAAGTGTTCAAGGATTATTGATGTGAATTTTGAAATGTTTTGTAGGTGCCATAGTTTGATTGATCTCCATCTACCAGTGGTATTGTTTTACATTCAGAAATCTTTTGTTTCTGGTCTCAGAATACAGCGAAAACAGATAGAATTCTGAAAGTTTGAAATTGGTGATTGCCCAACAGGGAATGACGAAACCGATGGTCAGTATTCTCCTTGGTTTGACTGCTCGGAGACTCTTGACAGCTAAATTTATTTTGATACATTTATCCCAGTGGTTGGGAAAGAAAATTCAATTAAATATTGCACAATTTTGTTCAATAGGTGTGAAAATATTCAAATAAAGTGTTCTTCAATATCATAATCTATATCTCAGTATGCTAAAATCAAGAAGAAAAAAAAATACAGGGGAAAAAAAATATTGAAAATTTTCAAATAAAATGTTATTCAGAAAACAACTATTGCCTAAAAAAAAAAAAAAAAATTATAAGAAACAAATAGAGAAGAATCCTCAAGTGGGAATGTTTTATGAAATATAGACCCGCTATCTTGATTTGAAATTCACAATTTTGCTTTTTCAATTTTTCAAAATATCTTGAATAAGATCATACATAGCTGTCAGCATAGATTCTCTTGCCAAATACTCGACCCTTTTTAGAATTATACGCATTAAGACCTACAATACAAAACTTATAACACGCTACATTGAATAAAAACTCATTAAAATTTTAAATAGACCTATTCCTCTTCCAGTACTAAAAAAAAAATTATTTATTAACTTAAACTGTTTTATTTCTTTTTTCGGAAAGCAGCAAAAAAGCGTAGCCCCTTAAAAAAATACTCATAAAGTATGGTACAGTTCTACACTTTTCTTTGTGCTTTATATTGAGAAATGAATACTTGCACAGTACCCATTTAATTTTCTCATCTGAAACCAGCTAATTTGCATAAATTTGCATACATTTGCATTTCGGATGGATCTGTATAATTTTACAATCCCTTATCTAGCTTGGAGATCAATTTAGTAGACTTTCCATGGTTAGTTATCTTATAAATAAAACCATGTATGACAGAACATTCCTTTTTCCACACAAAAAAAAAAAAATGATACTAAAGATTTTACATTTCACCAACTTTTTTTTTTTTTTTTTTGTAGAATGACTTATCAAAGTGGTCGCAAACAGCGCCAGCCTTGAACTTGATAAAAGCTTTTCAGTGAAAAATATGTGATTTTATTTAGTAAGGCATGTTGCAAAAGTTATGACAAAAAAATATATAAGGACTTGTGATAGTTTTGAGAAGGTCGCAGGTTTGGTCCCCGGCCCATGACGCCATGCATTGTCGCTGATAACAGTGCTGGTATACATTTTTCGTACCTGGCGCCCAGTTTGTGTTTAAGAGTAATTCCAGTCTTGAATTCCAATACAATACTAAGTACTTCAGTACTAAGAAATACTTTAAATTTTTAAGGGTGAATTTCTTTATCCTTGTTGATCAAGTTTTCAACAAAAATTCGAGTTATTAGAATGGGTGAAGTTGTGAGACGAGTGGATACATTTTGTTTCTGATGAATATCTCCTGTTCGAATAGAGAAACAGTTTTCATACTCTTTAGGTAGATACCTTATGGGAAGAGAAAGACTTGGATTGATTTTCAGGTTGATAGGGTCAAGGTCACTGTTACTAAAGATAGCTTGTTTGTTTCCATCAAATTAAACTTCTTTAAGGGGTGAGGTATGATGGTCAGATTAAGTAGAGAGATACTATATGGGAAGAGGAAGATTGGTACTGATTTTCAGGTCAATAGGGTCAAGGTCACTGTTACTAAAAATAGTGTTACTCATGTCATCTTTGTCTTCAGTGTATTTGAATACTTCATAAAACAGGAATGACGGAATATATTTCCACCAAATTAAAAAATTTAAGTAATACTTTGTAATAAGTATTGTTGGGGGAATTTGAACTTGGATTTGTTACCCCAAGTTCCAGGATATTTGTGCAGTTGAGTCTGACATCATGCCACTTAATTATGGTGCTATATTGCAGTTAGGCAACACTTTATGTCTACAAATGACAGAAATACTGTTGATGGGACGTTAAACTCAAGTAAACCAAACTTTAGGTCGATGACTGGTATTGACAGACCATTGCGTTAAGGACCAGTCTGTCTGGCCTGAATGGGAACATCTAGACGGGTCTGGCGATAAATTTAATTTGTCCGGAATATTTTTCTGGTAACATATCGGGCAGTGCATATCACATCTGACTGATAGGGGTCCACAATATTAAGTTATTGTCGCAGCATCGTCATAGAATACCATGTGATTTTTTTTCCCCAAAACATCGAAAAACACGTAAATTATATATATTTGTATTTGAGCGTGTTTTTTAGGTCAGATCTAGTGAAATCAAATTTACAGAGATCCCAAATTATGTTCAAAAAAAACATGTTTACAGGTTTAGAGAAAATATGAAAAATAAAAATTCTCAAAAATCATTATTCATTGATTTTGTTACTATAGATTTAAATGTAAATTTAATTTTGATTTAAATTCAGAGGATGTTTTGTGGTTACATTTATATATGGATTCATATTCTAAAAAAACTTGTTGTCAGTTACAGTTTGACAAATATTCGTAGACAAAATTCCTCCACAAATAAACAAAAACAGGTGACTGACGGAAACTTAAGACAAGGGATCCCAAGTGTCAAAAACATTTTGCTTTGCATCAAGTATGGGTATTCATAATCAAATAAAGATAAGCAACAATTATCTGTGGCTTAAGTGTTTTAAATATTCATGTTTCTTGGCTATTTCAAATATATGCAAATGACTTTAAGACTGTCAAGAGGCACTGTGTCTTTGAATATTCATAGACTTGTGTGTCCTAATATGTAAATTTTATGCAAATTTTTGTCTATAAACATATGCTGAAGACCCCAGTGCTGGTTAGGCTAAAAGTGCGTCAGATTGAAATATGAAGATTTAATTATTAATCATATATTGTGCATTTATATATGGATGTTTCTGTCATGAAATAGGTTTTAACCCATTCCCTCATGAATATTCATGCACAAATTTGTGACTTAATGAATATTAATTTCTTAAACTTTAACTTGTTATGTCATATAGACTCCTATAGGAACTGTCTGATCAGGGTCTCTCCTGTTTGTTACAACATTGTAACTCAGAATCTTTATAATCTACAGAGCAAAGAAAAATCCACTGTTTCTCATATATCAAGTCCAGTTAATTAATATTCATGAAGTCATAAATTTGTACATGAATATTCATGAAGTAAAGGGTGCAGTCTATGTAGTAACTGATGTACAATATTGTTTAACCCTTTCCCTCATATAAACTCATTTTGACGCACTCGATAGGTACCACATAAAGCCTGATCTGCAGAAAACCACAGTTAAACCTTACCAAATTTAATTATAAAGTCCTCATTTCCAGACCACTGAGGAGCAGCGAACAACATAAAACCTGAACAGCCTGCTAGTTACTCGCAGGCTGATCTGGTTTTATGTTGTTCGCATAGGTCTTTTCATGGTTTCC